>LR812523.1:66944992-67369992 GCA_903798195.1 Danio kyathit | reverse complement strand
TATAACATCTCAACATTCACAAATATACATTTCTGACATTCAAAAACAAAACAAAAACAAATCAGTGACCAATATGAGTGTCCTTTCTTTGCAAGGACACTCAAAAGCCTGCCATCCATGGTGAACGAATCAAACACTGACAGAATCCATCAACATTGCGTGCAGCAGCAACCACAGCCTCCCAGACACTGTTCAGAGAGGTGTACTGTTTTCCCTCCTTGTAAATCTCACATTTGATGATGGACCACAGGTTCTCTATGGGGTTCAGATCAGGTGAACAAGGAAGCCATGTCAATTGTTTTTCTTCTTTTAGACCCTTTCTTGCCAGCCAAGCTGTGGAGTACTTGGACGCATGTGATGGAGCATTGTCCTGCATGAAAATCATGTTTTTCTTGAAGGATGCAGACTTCTTCCTGTACCACTGCTTGAAGAAGGTGTCTTCCAGAAACTGGCAGTAGGACTGGGAGTTGAGCTTGACTCCATCCTCAACCCGAAAAGGCCCACAAGCTCATCTTTGATGATACCAGCCCAAACCAGTACTACCTTCACTTTGCTGGCGTCTGAGTCAGACTGGAGCTCTCTGCCCTTTACCGATCCAGCCACGGGCCCATCAAGACTCACTCTCATTTCATCAGTCCATAAAACCTTAGAAAAATCAGTCTTGAGATATTTCTTGGCCCAGTCTTGACGTTTCAGCTTGTGTGTCTTGTTCAGTGGTGGTCGTTTTCAGCCTTTCTTACCTTGGCCATGTCTCTGAGTATTGCACACCTTGTGCTTTTGGGCACTCCAGTGATGTTGCAGCTCTGAAATATGGCTAAACTGGTGGCAAGTGGCATCTTGACATCTTGGCAGCTGCACGCTTGACTTTTCTTAGTTCATGGGCAGTTTATTTTGCGCCTTGGTTTTTCCAGACGCTCCTTGCAACCCTGTTGACTATTTTGAATGAAACGATTGATTGTTCGATGATCACGCTTCAGAAGCTTGGCAATTTTAAGAGTGCTGCATCCCTCTGCAAGATATCTCACTATTTTTGACTTTTCGGAGCCTGTCAAGTCCTTCTTTTGACCCATTTTGCCAAAGGAAAGGAAGTTACCTAATAATTATGCACACCTGATATAGGGTGTTGATGTCATTAGACCACACCCCTTCTCATTACAGAGATGCACATCACCTAATATGCTTAATTGGTAGTAGGCTTTCGAGCCTGTACAGCTTGGAGTAAGACAACATGCAGAAAGAGGATGATGTGGTCAAAATACTCATTTGCCTAATAATTCTGCACTGCCTGTATATATCATACCGCATGCTGAATGGAAGAAAAAAAAAACCTCAATTGACTCAGCAGGTGCAAAGAAAAGTGTCAAACAGTCTGTGTGGACTATCCTGTCGCAAAACGTGGCGAAAAGTCCTACATGACCGTAATAGTTTGATTAAGGTTTTTACATGTCTGTACTGCACTTCAATAATGCAACTAAAATTGACATACTCCATGTCTTAATTCGATTTCTCTTTAGTTAATCAAATTAATCAAAAACCGATGTTTACATAGTAGACTTTTAATCCGAGTATTGTCTTAATCGCATTAAAATCTAATTATTGATGTCCATGTAAACGTACTCACTGTTAGTAAGCAGAAACTTAGAAGAGAAACACAAAACTACAACTGACTTTAGTCACAGCCTTAGATGAAATCAGCTGAAATTTAATACATTGAATCTCTCAAAATCTCAGCAGAGGATCAAATCGAACAATAAGCAACTCCACAAACAGCAGCTTTACTTATTGCCAACCTGTTTGCCCTTATTTAAAGAGGGACCAAATACTCTCTAAACTGAGTAAATTTTACTCAGAGCATTTTGCTGTGTGTAATGTTTTTGCGTTAAGTTTATGCAAGGTGTTTCTAACGCAGCGTCTATGGGGCTGAGAGTAAATTTTATGCTATTTTCTCTCTGGCTGTTATTATCAGTCTCACACAATTTCTTCCCTTTTCTAAAAGTATTGATAACACAATTGTGGAGTTTTTCTTTAATAATTTCAGAAAATATGATTGTAAAAAAAAATATTAGTTGTAATCTCCGATTCAATGCGCTCTAAGTTTACCCAACCATGACACCTTCCGCTACTGAGAAACCCGGAAATGTGAAAAGGGTCTATTAAATTAATTAAGCCATTAAATTGGACTAAGCTGAATACTAGTATCTTGCAAAATAAGTAGTAAAGTATTATGAACTGTCATCATGGCAAAGACAAAATAAAATAATTATTACAAATTAGATATAAATGTTAAAATGTTTTAAAAATGAATTTCTCTGTTAAACTGCATTTGGGCTAACACAGTGTCACTTAATTTATCAATGTAATTATCAATATTAAATACAGCCTTTTGTAAAAGCACTCAAGTTCTAATTGGACACAATCCAAATCTCAATTAGGACGACAGTCTCACATATGCAGTGAATACAGTCAGTACAACACCAGACGTTCTAGTAATACCTGAGAATGAGGAAGAATCCTTCTAACAGCTTCCAGGAGGTTTGATAGAAGCATTCATAGAATTCATAGATCACATTCATAAAGCAGCTAGTCTTGTTTTATTAAGTGTGCATGTCAGAATTTTGGAGTCCATGGCTTTATGATGTCCAGTATAATGGCTCCACTCGGTCCAGGTGCGTGTGTGATGTTGTACGCTTTTGTGTTTGAAATGCAAATGGAGGAAGATGCACTTTGTAGGCATCACACACATCAATGACTTCTGAGTGTTCCCTCTAAACACATTGCAGACAGATCCAGTCTGGTCAGATGCTTCGTATCTGGCATTTTTTTGCACCGTTCTTTACAAAAGCAAAAGTCACATTACCAAAAAAAATGTTAAAGATTGTTTGCTGAGGTGAAAAACATACTGAACATTGGCATTGACGGATGAGGAATGACAGTATGTTTACTGTTTGAAATATTCAGAAATACAGTTGAAGTCAAAATTATTAGCCCTTCTGTGATTTTTATTATTTTTCCCCCCAAATATTTCCCACAACAGAGCAAGGAATTGTTCACATTATTTCCTATAATAATTTTTCTTCTGGTGAAAGTCTTATTTGTTTTATTTTGGGTAGAATAAAAGCGGCTAATAATTCTGACCATAACAGTATATGCCTAATGGCTGTTCATTTTTTTGTAAGAGTTTTTGTATGTTCACAAATCTTGCTAGCTGTAATATGGTTTATTTATTTGTGAGATCTGTGGTGCTTATGTTTTTCATTTCATAATTTTAAACATGTTTAAGTTTTATTGTTTAAGACATAAGTGTTAATAGTTGAGGTATTTATTTTTTCCTGGTTATGAAAATATTATAGTCGATAAATCAATATTGATAATAATAATCAATATAATAAATAATCATAATAATAATAATATAAATAATAGGGTTTATCAGTGACCATCCTTCCTAAGAAAATCATTCATTCTCGATCAGCTATGGATCATTTTCTTTTTGCTTTATGCATATCTAATTTGATTTAGAAATATTGATTCCAAAAAGTAAAATTGGTTGCAAAGCATTTCATGTTGCCTTTGATATGGTACAATTCTACCTTTTTTTCTCCTGTTCAAGAATATTGATTAAATAGAGGAAATAGAGGATTGAATTTTTACATACACAATACATTTTAAATTTCTGGGGTCAGTCAGTACAAACCTTTTTTTTTTTTTTTTTTTTTCTTCTGTTTTTGAGACATCATGGGCCCTATCCTACACCTGGTGCAACAAGGCTCAAGACGTGTAGGATGTGATTTGTTGCTATTTTCCGTCTAGCGCAACCCTAATTTTAACATTTTGCACCATGTCATTTAAATAGCAATCCATTTGCATCACTTTGTGGACTCGTGGGTGTGCTGGGCTTGAAAGGAGGTGTGTTAAGGCACATTGTTGGCGCGTTGCTGTTTTGATGAACTGAAATAGACCGCGCCGTTGACCAACTAAAAGCTGCTCTAAAGTCCAGCGCAGATTGCTTTAGTTATGCGCCTATGTGGGTTCAAATGCTTACACATTGCTTAATGCATACAGGATGTAGCAATACACAAATATCTTTACAGATGAAAGGATTTAAATGTTACAAAAGTTATTATTTTCTACATAAATATAAAAACCACTGCCTTCATGCCTCACCTTGTGGGGTTTTTTCAGTTTATGACAATTTGCATTTTGTATAATGTTATTATTGTTAGTAGTATTATTTATTATATGCATATTTATATTTGTTTTAATAAAAACAAGTTTAGATTTGTTCATCTGTCGGGTTTTGGACACGTATGCATCACCATATGGGGCATAAGAATAGGACGCGTGTTTAGATATAACTCAGTTTTTTGACCACACTTTGTTATTATTGTTAATTCATTAATTTGCTGGAAATTAGAACTGAATTTAGAAATAGTTTTGAAACAAATCTTTGTGGTTAACAAATTAAATTAATTATGTAGGCTAATGGATGTCTTCAGTGGAGTGCGTACAACATCGTTTCCTTACTGCAGGAAAGTAAATGTAAAGGACTAAAGTAAAGAGTGAAAGTAAAATAAAGAGAAATTAAAGAGGCCAAATGGAAGAGGTTTGTTTTTTATCCTAGTACTGCAGATGGTCTGTTAAACTGTTTTCTCGCTAGTGAAGCGTTCAGTTTTTCCACTTAAAAAGTCTGCCATGTAAATGGCAAATGTGCCATGGCGCGACACAAATGACTCTTAAAGGAAATGGGAGATGAGACTGTGTGATTGGTTTAAAACACACCCATAACTCATTAAGATAATAAGCACAACCCTGTTAGACCATGCTCCAGGCTGCAAACCGTATTTTTTTGCTCTTAAAATAGCAAAAGTGGATTCGGACAGGCCCTTAATGCTTTTGCGCCATGTGCTTTAAACTCTGTGCCTAAATCATTAAAATAGAGCCCCATGTCTCTTTTGTTCACCAAACCTATGTTTATGTTTTTAATAAAACAGAAATGTAAATAAGTAAATAAAAAATGCAACAAAACATTTGTATCTTAAAACATTACAATTTATAAATATTATGATTTTCAGTTTTAATAAATCATTTATTTCTGTGTAATTTATGTACTGTAATTGATAAAAAAAAATAACATAATAAACATAATTAAAATATTATTCACCCCCTTGTATTTATTTATTTACTTTTTTATAATTTATTTAAATACATTTTTAAAATTGATTTCAATATTTATTAGATTTTTAGGAATATTATCATCTTTTTTAATGTCACTTTTAAACCGCATAATTCATCTATGTGAAATAAAAGTACTAATTTGATAAAGAAAAAAAATCCACATGACCCTAATCGCTTTCAAAACAGTCCTTCTGACAACAATACTGTGTTCAGCTACTGTCCATCAACCATTTGGTCTGGTTTTACACACAACCACTACACTGTGTGTGAGCAGGAATAACACAGTCGTCTTTATCCGAATGCTCGAGTGCTACTTACCAAGTCCTCAACCTTTTCCAGCACTCCATATCTGTCCATTGCTTTATCCTTGTCTCTCTCTCTCTCTTTGTGTGTGTGTCTCTCAGGGCTTGTGCAGCGTTGTGTTATCATCCAGAAAGATGAGAATGGCTTTGGGCTGACAGTGAGCGGCGATAACCCAGTGTTTGTACAGCTTGTAAAAGAGGGTAAGAAAGATTTAATCACCGTTGTTCGTTATTATCCTTGTTTTGCCTTCAGTAATGCATAGCTGTTTCACATGTGACTTACACACTTGTCTTCTTAAACTAGCATGTCATGGATAATTATCTGGTTGTGTAACACCACACTACAGTATAATTACGACAATAAAGGTGCTAAATACATAGTCGCATTTTACAGTGACCAAAATGTTTATTCAAGCTACATTTGTCTGCAGTCGCTTGCTTGCCTTAAGTAATGTACAGATATTCAACAGTTCTATATAAATCTCATGTTTATCATTTTTTTTCCAGAAAATAATTATATTTTTCAACTAAAGAAGAACATTTATATGATTTATCAAGACAATTGCATATGCAAAATAACAAAATCACAATTGAGAAATTAGTTCATGACAATATAAGATAAAAATAGTAATGTAAGTTGCATATTAACTTAATTTTTCAATTATATTGTATATATGAAATATAGTGTGATTAAATCGAAACATTTTGTGTTTTGATACATGTATAGTTTAGAATGTAAGTATTTTTAACAGACCTAATAGTTTATGTTTGGCTCAAATTAAAACTCAAAAAGCCTGATTTATACTTTCCCTTGGCGCGGCATCACCTCGTGAAACGGACGAGGCTTTTATACTTGACGCGTTTGCCGTTGTGTTATTTTTTTTTAAATGTCAGGGGGCGGTCAAAACAAACCAGCCGTAAAATCAGACAGATAAACATAAAATTAGGACGTCTCCGGAACTAGTGTCATATTAAAATCATTTAAAATACTTAAACTATTTATTTATTTGTTTTTGATAAATAATTTTAATTGTTATAAAGATTTTTATAACCATTCAAGAATTTTTTTAATCAAACTTTGATGCATCACTTGCTTTTGTTCATATCTCAGACAGTTTTACCTATTAGTTTATTAAAATATTGATAACAACAGAGCATGGGTTGCTCTACAAATATATTTTTTATTATGGCAAGAATAAGATATATATAAGATATATATATCTGTTATTTCTGAATGCGCTGAAGCTGGCATTTGAATGATTAGAAGCAAATCTATTTGTTGATGGTGTACTTTGTGCCTAAAGCATTCACTCAATGTCATTAGCTCATTTTTGGCGAAAGAGGCGTTTAGCTATATGTACATGTACTGTATATGTGTATATATATATATATATATATATATATATATATATATATATATATATATATATATATATATGAGATAATGACATTGAGTGAATGCTTTAGGCATTTAGTACACCATTAACAACTATATTTGCTTCTAATCATCCAAATCCCAGCTTCAGCGCATTCAGAAATACCAGTTTGTTGGCAAAAGTGGCAAAACGGCACTTGCCTTTGACAGCAAAAGCCGCTATATCCCGAGAACCAATCAGAAGGTGCGAATCGAATCATATGTTTTCAATGTAGCAGCGTGCTGATATGCCGGCTTTTATTAAGAGACCGGTTTCGATTTTAAAAGACGGAGTTTGATGAACTGAATGAGGCTGTCCGACTGTCAGTGAATGGCAAATGAAAACGTCCTTTACCTCAAAACTCTGTGCATTATAAGAACAAGAAAACACACTGTACAGTCGGAAGTGTAACTAAGTTACACTAAGTTGTGAGTAACTAAGTTGTTTTTCAGATAAAGTAGTTTTATGATACAATTACTAAAATATCACTTTTTAAAAGCAACTTAGCCATTTTTAAGTTCAGTTTGCTTCATGATTTTTTCTTTCTTTTTTGTTTGCATGTAGATGGAGCTGCCATGCGAGCTGGTGTTCAGACTGGTGACCGGATTATAAAGGTGATGGTCTGATGAAATTCAGATTTATCAATCAGAGTTTAATATGAATTGATTTTGTATTATGAGATTCAAAATGACAGCAGTGTGTTTGACCAGTCTGTAAAACTTAATCAAGGATTTGAGGCTACAATGCACAGAATCTGACAGACTCACCTGATGTTGGCAGAATGCCATGTTCTGCCACCTGCTGGCTAAGAGCAGAAGTATAGATGTGTATTTCTAAATAAGTTCAAGAAATCCAATTAGGGTATGACGTACATTTTCATTTAAGTTTGGAGTCAGGTCAGATTTTTAAAATGTTTTCTAAAGAAGCATTTCTTTAATTAAAATGGCTATATTTTTACAGCAATAGCTAAATTATTTAGAATTTTTTTTTTTTATTTGAAACCATTTTAAGTGCATGTCAGAGTGATTGATAGAAATAAAAGCATCATGTATATTAAAAATGGTTTTGGATTTAATAAACGTAAAATATGGGAATTTAAATATATAGATTTTTTGTTTACAGATTTTGAATGACAAATGACAAAGTTTTATTGTTTTAAATAAATAGACGTATAGAAAGTGGTTTGTGCTTGGATGTAGAAATGCAAACTATAACAGGTACAGTACGCAGTTATAAATTACATAAGCAATAAAGTGAAGTACTTCTGTATGTTTAATTTACAACCCTACCATATTAGTCAAACATTTTATTTTATTATGATTAATATATAATATTTATGTATTATTATATCCTAATAAGGGTCTGAGCCCCCTTAACTAAAAATCATAGAATTGCCCCTGGTGTTATACATGATCAGTCATCCTTATACGAGATATTTTTCAAAACAAGGTGTTCATAATCCCTGTTTTGAATCAAAATACACAGATTACAATCAAAATTATAGTAGACATACACATCCTTTTCTTTTAAAAAAGCTTGTAACAGGTTCATTTAGTAATTCTTGATGGAAATAGTGCCTGGCAGTGTTGTTCCTATTTTTTCAATGCAACTTTTAAAGGGGACCTATTATGCAAATATTACATTTATTAGGTATTTAAACACAGTTGTATGGCAACAGTCTGTGAATATAACCAGCTTCTAATAATAAAAATGTATTAATTTAATTTTTTCGACTCACATTTGATAAAAACAATCTGCAAAAACACTGATTGATGTTCTCGACTTGTACGTGTCATCAGAGGTGGAAAGCCCCGCCCATTAGTGGCAACCTCTCCCTCAATAGACTGATTTCACGCGGCCGCCATTATTAACAGCGAAATCGAGGCTGCGGTGGGAAGAAACCCGGAAGTATAGACTGAGTCACACAGGAATGTTGTGTACCTGGCTGTATATCTTATCAGCGAAGAGAAAGTGACACAAATTTATGATTTCAGCGCCTTCCGAGTGACCCTAAGGTCCGTTCTGAATGAATAGTGAAAATAAAAAGGGATATTTGACCTCATTTTCAGCTAAGTTAAGGGAAATGGCACTACTTAGCTAACGTTTTCTTTCCCAAACACACATTTTAGATGCCATTCATCAAACTCAAGTTAATGAACTGAGTCTTTAACTATATTAGACTAGTCACGATACAAAATTTCCGTAATATAAAAAAAACGCCAATTTCTCGTTAACATTTAAGACACTGTTCATGGAGTTCTTAAACAGCGCTGATTGGCCATTGTGTTCACGTGCTCAACAGAAATCACTCTGATTGGCTATGAAGGTCATCAATTCACCTCACCGCTGTTTACTGAGTGCAAACACAGACGAGCGATCCGCTGATGAAACGACTGATCTTCACGGCTTTAAAACGCTCCAATATCCGTCTGTGTGTTTTCAATCTGTGAAGAGCAGGAAGCTGATAACCTTCACAGTCATTCTGTTGAGCACTGGTGAATACTACGGCAAATCAGCAGTGTTTATGAGCGCGCTCAGCGGCGCGTAAATGTTAGCGGGAAATTGACGTTTTTAAAACTTCAGTACCGGGACAACACTGTTAAAGACAACACGAAGATGTGCTACAGAGGACTGCACTGTTTTATCACTCACCGGGTTACATAGGCTGAAGCAGGGAAGCGTCCCCAGGGTGTTTACCTGCTGCCCTGGACTGAAGTCTAGGAGGACACTTAAGTGTATCACTCTTAAAGAGATTGTGATGTTGTTTGACGCCTAATATGCTTTTAATTGTTTAAATGAATCTGAACGGAATGATATTAAAGTGATGTTTACACCATTTCTGCATTTTGAAGTCACAGCAACAGCTGGAGGTTTATAGCACACAGCATGTTGTTGCAATGTTTACAGTGCTGATCCTATACTTCCGGCTTTCTTCCCACCGCAGCCTCGCTTTCGTGTTCTAAAATGGTGGTCGCGTGAAATAAGCGTATAGCATAGGATATTAGTCTTGTTATTGAATCTGCCACTATGCTGACACATAGGCATTTGTAGCTCCGCCCTCTTTTAAAAAGAGCACAATCTCATTTGAATTTAAAGCGACAGTCACCAAAACAGCATAATTAGGATCAAAGCCTAAAAGGGGCAGATTCAAAGAGTTATAAAACATTATTTGTTGGTTATTTTGAGCGAAAATTTCACATACACACTCAAGGAACACTAGAGACTTGTTTTACATCTTGTAAATAGGGTCTCCTTTAAAGCATTTACACTAAAGTGGATACAGCACAGTCAAAGTACTAGTGAAGCATTCTGATTTAAGTATCATCTATTAATGTATTATGTGTGTGCATGTGTTTATTTATTTATTTGTTTTACATACAGGTCAATGGGACGTTAGTTACACATTCAAATCATGTAGAAGTTGTAAAACTAATAAAATGTAAGTATGCTGGGTCATTCACATTTGATCATTGAACTAAATTTTACACATGTTTACATTGAAAAATGCTGCACAGTTGTTGATTTATTTGTACTAAAAAGCTGTATTTGTGTTCAGCGGGCTCGTATGTGGCCCTGACGGTGCTGGGGAGACCGCCGGGCCTGCCTCAGATCCCCTTGTCAGACGGCGAGGGGGAAGAAGGGCCTCTGTTCTCGCTCAACTCCCCTCACTCCCCGGGGCCCATCGGACCCGAGCGCTCCTGTTCCTCCCCCAGCCCCTCAGAGCGAAAAGCAGCCTCTCTGCCTGTATGGGTAAGAGATCTCCGATAAATAGCTTTGATCTCCAACAGTTCCATGTCATCTGCCGCCTTTCTGTTCTTCAGTCTTTCATAGCTCTGTATGCCTTTTACTACAGTATCTTATTATGGGTTTCGCTGGTTGTGTTTGAGTTGTCACAGCAGCAAAAGTTCAGCAGTCACATGCTTGCATACATATAACAGAGCAGTGGATTTATTTAAAACAAAAGGTGATTTCTGGATGACTAGATTGAGTATTTGGATAATAATGGTTTGACTTGTACACTACAATGTTAGTAAGACTTAATTTACTGTTGCTCAGCTGGAAATTTAAAGGTCCTACAGAATTCATCGATATGATGCAGTAAGTTAAATTGAAGAGTTTGGATGCAAATAAACTCTAAATGCCATCAGACATTTTCTTCTAAAATATATTTTTTTTATCTGGCTGTTGAGTGTAGTTTCAGTAATTTTACTCTTATAGCAAAGAATAATGAGAAACGACTGATCATAAACATAGAAGGCTGAGAAAAATGCTTATTTGCGACAAAAACTTCAGACGGTGCTCAGAGGTTTTTGAATTGTAGCTCTCTTCTGCTATTCTAGCTTTCCATTCTAGCTCTATTCTCTTATATCTACATAGGAGGTATGTGGCATACTGTCGGTAAGTGCAAAAATTCTGCACACTAGAAGGGTTTTTAGAATTTCAAATTAATTTACATTGCATGTACATGTAGTCATTTAACAGACGCTTTTGTCCAAAGCGACTTAAAATTGGGGAGACATTCAGCGATTCACCTAATTCAATTTCAATATCAATTTGGGCCTCTAAAGAATCCAAATTTAGGCCTTTTCAGCAGTCCACGTTCTTCGAAAAAGCCCAATTTCATGTGACAAAAAAAAATCATGCAACATTACGTTTGTAGCATGGGACGTCCTTCATTTATTGAAGTGTATTAGATTTAGGCCCAATCCCAATTCTACCCCTTCCTCTTACCCCTAACCCTTGTTTTGCTCATTCATGTGAAGGGGTAGGGGTGTCTCAATTCTCATTAGCTTGAAGGCGTAGGGCTAAGGGGAAGGGCTAGATAGCCCTTGAAACTAAGAATATCCAGGACCACACTCTAAATCAAGGTGTACGAAAAATTTCCCAGAATACACCAGCTACAACGACAACGTTGCTGCACACGGAAGTCAGGAGATGCACAAATTTGTCATTATTACGAATTTTTACTACAAACAAGCATATGTTTTAATACATTCATAACGACGTTCGTGTTTTACTGTCATGCTTAAAAAAAAACGCTAAAATAAAAAACGCTAAATTTCGTTATCTATAATCCATAATAATAACTAGCAATGTTAATGTTGTTTTCTTGTGTTTACATAGATGAATATGGTCACGGTGTAAATGCACAGTACAGTTACAATCTTATTGCAACATTTTATCGTTATGATAACATGATATCATCGCCTTCAGGGATTTCCTGAAGATAAATACCAAAAAATAACACAACTGGTATAACTACAGCAGTCGCGATCTCATATGAAGCAAGTAAGAGATTACGACAACATATGATGATGTGTGCAGGTGTTGTAGTGCTGTCCCATTTTTTAGGGATACATTTTAACGCTCTTTTCCTTCACACTCTGTTTCAAGGGGAAGGTTTGGGAGTTCAAAAATAGAATTGAGATTGGGCCTTATTCTTGTTTTTAAAAGCAAGAAAGAGAACTTGCGCTGTTCTGTGCATGCTCTCAGCCTCATAGATGGAACTTTTAAAGTAATCTCAAGTTGTATGTGTACATGTAAAAATATGTAAAAAAAAAAAAAAAAAAAAAAAAAAAAATATATATATATATATATATATATATATATATATATATATATATATATATATATGGCACTTAGTAATTATTCAAATAAACTCTGGTTTATGTATTAAATAAACATAAAGAGTAACAGTAAATGGGAATTGTGCGGCTTTTAAAGAGACAGTGGTCTATATTTCTGCTGCTGACTGTGCCTATCATTATTAATCACAACAGAAGACAAGGACAAAATCTCTCACTGCTCTTGACTGAAGTACTTTTGTAGCTTTAATAAGATGCAAATCAAGTTTATTCATTACAGTGAAGACTATGCTCGAAGCACAGTTATTGTTTTTTATTATTATTTTCAGTAAATTTGATGACTTTTTGTTTGTTTTTTGTATCATTTTAAATAACTACTTACAATGTTGACCAAAATTATTGTCATAATGTTTTTCCATAACTGCAGCCCTACTTTGCTTCTAGAATGAAATGGTCTGTTTTTACCTTTTTTGGAAGGGTCATTAATATTAATGATGAGCTGTTTCACTGATAATGATACATCAATTGTTAAATTTAAGTCATTGAAACGTTTAGTTTCCACTTTATTATTATTCAGCGGTTTTGTTTTAGACTTTGATGATAATAGGAGAGCCATATTAAGCAAGAAATCAGAACACTAGAATGATTTCTAAGGGGTAATTTAATAGTAGAGACTTTAAAATGTGGTTAAAATGGGATAGTTCATCCAAAAATTAAAATTCTGTCATCATTTACTTACCCTTTACTTGTTCAAAACCTTTTTGAGTTTCTTTCCTCTCCTAAACACAAAATAAGATAATTAGTAAATGAGTAAATGGTGGGTTAATTTAAATTTTTGAATGAAGTATTCCTTGAAAATACAAAAAGTTATTTAATATTGGCATAATTATGTTGTGATTATATCATAATACTATTTTAAATAAAAGTAAATGTTGCATTTTGGTGAACATTTTCTTTTAGTGCAATTCATAATTTTACTTCTCCAAAAAAAGTAGTACTGAATGTTATGGTGCTCATGTTTACTGTTTATTTTCGTCCTTGTCCAAGTAGTTTTGAGAACTGAAACTCCACCTAATAATGCTGAAGCATGTAGAGTTGCTTACACATGCGCTGTGAATACTGCAATTTGGTAATGTGTTAAATTAGTTTAGAACCTGAGGAAAGTATTTTTTATAATTTGCAGAACTGAAGCTATTATTTTAGACTGACTCTTGCGTTTTTAGGACTGAGCTCATACACATCATAACTGTACATGTAGCAGCCATGACAGGAGACGTGTGAATAACCAGAGCCGCTGTGATGTTTGATCAATTACAGGCCATGACAGAGGACGACAGAAACCCTACATCTAAACTACTGAAGGAAATCCAGGACGCCAAGAAGCACATTCCACAGAACCAGAACCAGGAGCAGCTCAGCAAACCTACAGCCACTGGACAGGTACAAACATTACTGTGTTCAGACATTTGTGAATAAGGTTTTTGCATTACGCTAATGATTTAGGTTTAAATGCGATTTTTACACATTTTTTTTTTTTTAAATCAATCATATTTAAACGTCAGTTCATCAAACTAGAAGCAAAGTACAGTTCGGTGTTTGTCTTGTCTCTCCACTGTCAAAGGGTACCAAAACCACGCACAGAATACATTTAGACATGCAACATATAGCCTACAGTCAGTGCAAACCTCTCATCTGTGTCTTTAATCTTTACCAGCACATGTAACCTCTTTTAGAAAGTAATTCCGTCATTCCGAGTTCATAATAGTCTAAAGGTGATGATAATAGTTAAGCATGGCAGTTTGTTTATGTTTTAGGTTCCTGAAATAATCGTTTGCTCCTTTGGTTTTTCTGGCTTATCCTTTGTTTTTTCGCACTTCACTCTCGTGTTTGTCCATTTCTGAAAGGATCGGATGTCAAAAGCACTTAAATAATCACGTGCACATTATTATTATCAGTTCAAGAAGTTCGTTATTTCAAATAGAGACGCATGGCAAGTGACTGCATAGCTCTCTAGAGAAAGTGAAACCACTCGTGCTTTTAGACGCCTCATAAACAACAGGACACAAGCAGATTCTGCTCTTCTTCTTGGCTTTGTGGCTGTTCATCAAGATGACGACAAAGTTTTAGGGTGGGGTTGCCCATTCCACATTATTATATGTATATATTATTATGGTGTAATGTCTCGGCTGTGTATTTAAAAATGGCACTTAATTTTTTTTATTCTCCTGGCTTGTGTACACGCTAGTGGCATTTCTTTGTGAACCAATAGCGCTCAGCTGAGCGTCTAGCTTCACCTTTTGGTACCTTTTTGTTGTGCTAGGGACCCTTTGGAAAGGGTACCCAAAGAGTGGTACAGTACAGTACGGTTTGCTTTTAGGTATCTTTTGACATTGGAAAAGGCTATAAAAGCGTACCGTACTGCACCTCTCAGTGGAAATGGGCCTTTAGATTATTTTTTGGCAAAGCACTGTAATCAAGCAGTCGTGGAGTCAAATAAACACATTATATTTTTGTTTGTGACATAATTGCTAGTATCGACAGTCCAGTAATGCTTATAATGTGAAATGTTATTTGTATTATTAAAATATGTGGAATATACAGTTGAAATCAGAATTATTACCCCCCCTGTTTATTTTTTTCCCTAATTTCTGTTTAACGGAGAGAAGATTTTTTCAACACATTTCTAAACATAATAGTTTTAATAACTCATTTCAGATAACTGATTTATTTTATTTTTGCCATGATGGCAGTACATAATATTTAACTAGATATTTTCAAGACACTTCTATACAGCTTAAAGTGACATTTAAAGGCTTAACTATGTTAATTAGGGTAACTAGGCAGGTTAGGGTAATTAGGCAAGTTATTGTATAACTATAATTTGTTCTGTAGTCAATAAAAAAAACAAATGTATATATACATATATAGCTTAAAGGGGCTTATAATTTTGACCTTAAAATGGCTTTTAAAAAATTAAAAACTGCTTTTATTCTAGCCGAAATGAAACAAATAAGACTTTCTCCAGAAGAAAAAATATTATCAGACATACTGTTAAAATTTCCTTGCTCTGTTCTTTGTCATTTGGGACGAAAAAAATTCAAAGGGGGGCTAATAATTCTGACTTCAACTGTATGTCTTTAAAGCCATAGTTTTTATTAATTTTTTTTTATTAATCATCAGTTATTTTAGTACATCAGCACATACAAATACAGTCTCAGCTACCTGTGTGCAGTAGAAAACAAATAGGAAATATACAAACAAGTGAACAGGACAATACGCTCAGGCTAGGAGCTAAAATATACACCATAGAATAGAAAATCAGGAGAAATTATGGTAACCCTTCATAATAACTACATACTATGAATCATTTATTAAGCATTAGCATCTAGTGAATTCATTATCTGTTAAGCATTAACTCTACATTAATAGATGTTAGTAAGCCGTTTATAACTGCAGATACAAATGCTGTATTTTTGATTTATAAGCATATTTATAATGTGCTTAATAATTGTATATTCATACTTTATTAATGATTCATTTTTCATTACTAAATTAAGTATTGCATTATTTACAAACCAGTTATTTGAGAGTAGTTGGTGGTTTTTAAAGATCATTCAGAATGTGTAAGTAAACAAGTAATAAACTATTCAAATAAACATTTATATCTTATTATTCAGGCATATGCTAATAGGTAATTTGTATGTTAATAAATGCTTTATTAACTCAACTTTATCCAGTTTTATGACCTATTCTAAAGTGAGGACTATTCATGCTTCATAAATCCTAAAAAGTGATAATTAAAGGCTCAGTTAAATTCTAAACAGGAAAAAAAGAAAATAAATGACCTTATTCATTTCTATTCATTTGAAGATACACAAACTGTATCAAATGAAAAATAAATCTTTGAAATCTTAACTATATAAAATTACTGTGCAGTTTAAACATCGCTAAATAACATTGAAATGTTGTATCATAATTAACCCTCCTGTTATTCTGCACTGGTTAAACTATACAGTAATTGTATTTTTTGGCAAAGACGAATTGTTCATTTGATGTTGAGCCTTTAATTGTCATTTATAAGGGATTTATAAAGCATAAATAGTCCTCACTTTAGATTAGGCCACAAAACTAGATGAAGTTGAGTTAATATTAACATACAAAGTAACTATTACTAAATGCCTGAATAAAACAATATATAAATTTTGATTTAAATAATAAATTAATCATTTACTATGATTAACTCATTCTGAATCATCTTTAAAACACCCAACTACTCTTAAATGCAAATGATTTGTAAATAATGCAATACTTAATTTAGTCATGAAAAAAATTAATCAGTAACAAAATATGAAAACACAATTATTAAGTACATTATACATGTGCTTATAAGTTAAGAATATAGTATTTGTATCTGCAGTTATAAGCTGCTTACTAACATCTATTAATGTAGAGTTAATGCTTAACAGATAATGAATTCACTATTTGCTAATGCTTAAAGAGCCCCTATTATGGGTTTTTGAAATTGACCTTCTATGTAGTGTGCAACACAGCTCTAAGTGAAGTGAAATATGCAGTTAAAGCTTAAATCTGAAGGTGGACAGTGTTTAAAACTATTGATTCATCTATAAAAGTGTCGACTCATAGTGATTGGAATGAATCGTCTTGATAACGAGTCTTTAGCCGTTTCGGCGTGACAAGGATACGAAACATAGTGGTTGCTCGCGCAGACACGCAAAATTTAAACCTGCGGCCCCGCCCACTAACACAGCAGCAAATTAAAGAGGAAGATAAACAGATCCTGAAGTCATGAGTCATGAAGACGCTGTGCTTAACTGGATATTATTGGGGAAAGTTTGAGGGAAAGTTTGTGTTATATTCTCTACCCAAAGATGAAGCTGTAAAGAGTCAGTGGTTGAGGTTTATTTTTGCAAAAAAGGATGGATCAGAAAAGACAACTGATGTATGAGACTTTGACGGAGCTCCACAGGAACTATCAATACACAGCTCATGGATTATTCCTCCATTTTGTAATGAGGGTTGGTGATCGTTGGGCAAAGTAGAGTACAGGTAAGGCTAATGAACATATAACACTTATACATATCGCGACTAAAACCACGCTAAAAACGTGCCGCGTGCCGCTTTCTTTGTGAGCTTGTAATCCTGTCGTTTGTCATTGCTATGGCTACCGACAGCTGTACCTACACACGTGCGGCGGTCAAGGTTCAGAATAGTTCAGCTTTTGCCACTGTGTGGAATAATACTGAATGTGTGTTATTGTTAATAACAGCAATAGGCTGGTGTTTAACTGCACTGCTTTAATGCACTCATGCACACACCAAAAATCCGGGAGACTGGGGGAAAGTGAGGACCGGGAGGCAGGGGGTGGGTGTCGCGGATGAAAGTGAGAACCGGGGGAGTTCACGGACGCCGCCCTCACTATTCTATGGAGGCGCCGACCCTAATAACACTGGGTACTGTATTCTGTGGTGTCAGTAACTAATGTGAAGTTGTTTCTCTAATGTACATTCTTATGTATTCTGTTTTTGAATGTTTCTGTTAAGGACTTTTATTTTTTGTTGTGTCCTCTGAGGAGGAGGGTAATGTGTGTGTGTCTGTGTGGTGTGTGAAAAAAGAGCAGGTAGAACAGTGTTGCCAGATTGGGCGATTTCCTGCTCAATTGGACTGTTTTTAACACGATTGTGCGGGTATAAACACTTATCGTGTTTTTCGCGACTGTTACAACCGTGTTTTTCAGATGAGTGGGCGGGGTTTTTTTTGCATTTTGGCTGGTTTTGGATAGTTTTTGGTCAGCTACATCTGGCAACTCTGAGATGGAGTGTGACGGGCTAGGAGACTCGTGTCGATCGTGTCATGTTGCTCAATAAAATAGTTAGTCGGCAGTATTTTCAAGTCCATCGTCTGTATTTACATTGACCCACAGCCGAAATCCACGCCTTACACTAATATGAAGCGCTTATGCACTCTGACTACTTCTATATTGTTGATAAGCTGTGCTGGGCATTTCACTCTGTCTCGTGCTGAAGGCTGTCAGAGTCGACCAATTGCAACAGGCTGTCATCGGTCCAATCAGCACAGATTAGCTTCGCGCTAAGGACAACAAATGAATCACTGAACGATTCATATGGGAGTCGCTGGGAAAATTTGGTAAAAATAAATGCATATTGTAAGACCATGAAAGTGTTTTTTGACCTTGCATGCATATTAGACTGTTGTTGGAGACATTTACAACCAAAATATGACCCTATTTAATGTATAATAGGGGCTCTTTAATAGATGATTCGTAGTGTGTAGTTATTATAAAGTGTTACCGAAATTATTAATGTAATGCCAAAAAGTGTCCATAGCTGCCAAAAGTCATCTGAATTTTGATGTACGTCATAGGTGAGTTTGTCCTCAAGTGGTTTTAAACCTTTATGAGTTTCTTTCGTCTGTTGAACATGAAGGAAGATATTTTGAAGAATACTAAAAAAAAAAACCTGTAACCATTGACTTCCATAGTAAGGAAAACAAATATTGTAAAACTCAGTGGTTACAGGTTTTCAGCTTTTTTCAAAATATAATCTTTTATGTTCAACACAAGAAAATCAGACCAGTTTAGTAAAGGGAGAACTAGTGAAGGGAGAGTAAATGATGACAGAATTTTCCGTTTTGGGTGAACTACTAGCATATTTTAAAGAGGAACTCAAAGTGAAACTGTAAGTAAACCATAAATGGAATTTTCATAACTTGTTATGAAGTAAAACTGTATTAACTGAAGTAATTAACAAATCAAATTATAGTGTTTTTATTGAAAGTATTGCAACATTTTGTGTGATCTGTTGGTATGGAAATGCTTCTGAGGCCTAGAAGAGATCACTGGGGAAGGTGGTAATAACAGCCCGTAAGTTGTTGGGAATAAAACTAAAGAGCATTGATAGTATATACAAAGAAAGAGTATTAAATAAGGCTATCGTGATTGTCAGTTATCATACACCTTCAAATTGTTACCATCAGGTCATCGATAATGTGTTCCCAGATGCATAAGAAATAGGACAGAAGTATCATTTATACCTCAAGCAATTAAGTTTTTAAATTCCTCCTCCCTCATTAGCAGTTGATGGCTAGTAGACTGGATATTTATTTATTAGGCTACGTTCACACTGCAGGCAAATGTGACCCGAATCTGATTTTTTTTTGCCAACATGTGACTCCAACCTGTTTTGTCTTGACAGTGTGAACAGCCCAAATCGCATGGAATCTGACCTTTTCACTTCAGATTTGTGCCACTTTCTTATGTAGTATTAAATCAGTCACAGATCTGATGTCTTGCAATGCGACCGCATTGTGAACGGTTATGCCGGATTTCATGTGACTTTTACATAATCTTTGAGCGACATGTGTCATCATTCGGAGCTGCAAACATCTTCTACTCCTCAGCAGCATAGTAAAATGGCACACAGGGCAGTTACTTTACCACAGAAAGTTGGTTGTTCATTTTGAAAAAAATTTTGAAGACAAAACTGGTGCTTGTTAACCAATCTGGTTAATGATTGGGGCATGGGTTGACCACAAAGCTGAAGAGCGTCCGGGGTGTTGGGGATAGGAGATCCGTGCACAAAGGAGAGGCACTTTCATTTTAAGGAACTTTCTCTCCGAGAGAAAAAAGGGCAGGTGCTCAAGCACCCAAAGCCACCTTCTGCACGTCCTGTTGTTTGTAGCGAAGTAAAATGAAATAACCCAAACGGAAATAAACCAACTACGCCTTGACAGTTCAGTCTGCGGCTGCTCATTAACCATTGATGAGTTCACAACATCGGTGGTCAGAAAGACGCACACCGCGGTTGTCATAAATCACAAATGATCAGTGTTTTCTATCACAAGTGTCTTATTTTAGGTCTCAAATGCCGAAATACACATTAGTAGTAGCAGAACAACCCTTTACAGTGGTTCAACATCACGGTTGTCTGTAAAAAGGGCAATAATCATATTAAGCATAATCTGACAACGTGCTTCGAACAGAATACACATTGTGTGCATAATTAGACATTTTGTGCTGTCCGTAATTGTACTTTTGCGCATGCAGGTCAGTTTAGGAGCATGATCTGTTCACACTGCAAATCTGATATTGGCCACATTTATAACAACAATGTGAACAGCAATGCAAAAAATCAAATCTGTGAAAAAATCTGATTTGAGCACTAAGCCTCGCAGTGTGAACGTAGCCTTAGGAGTAGGGGTATTATGGTCTTTCGGATGAGACGTTAAACTGAGGTCCTAACTCTCTGTGGTCATTAAAAATCACAAGATGTCCTTCGAAAAAGAGTAGGGGTTTAACCCCGGCATCCTGGCCAAATTTTCCCACTGGCCTCCATCCATCATAGCCTCCTAACCATCCCCATGTCATAATTGGCTTCATTACTCTGTCTGCTCTCCAAAAAATCAGCTGGTGTGTGGTGTGCGGTCTGGTGCAATTTGGCTGCTGTCGGGTCATCTAGGTGGATGCTGCACACTGGTGGTGGATGAGGAGATTCCCCCAATGTGTAAAGCGCTTTGAGTGTCTAGAAAAGCAATATATAAATGTAAGGAATTATTATTATTATTATTATTATTATTATTAATTTAGGTTTTTAAATGATTTATTCATATAAATGCCAAATGTGAAATGTCAGATGTCTCTGTGAGTGTATCCTGCAAATGAAATTTCCCCACGGGGACAATAAAGTTTAACTAAGTGAAGTTTCACAAACTAATTTCGAGAGGAGCATGTGATATGATCAACTACAGCTGATCCTTATTGCTAATCATTAGCTAGCCTATCAGATCATTTCAAAACTACTATAAATATCCTGCCTAAACTTCATTCCCTATCTTCGTTTTGGAACCCCCCCACTATCCTTCCCTTCTCCCTCCTCTTCAGTTCTATGATCGGGTGACATGACGGCTCAGTGGCTGGCAGCGGGACGTTCAATGGTTCAAGTTCTAATTGAGCCAGTCTGTACTCTCTGCACAGAGTTTGCATGTTCTCCCTGTGTTCGCGTGGGCTTTCCCCGGGTACTCCGGTTTCCTCCCACAGTCTAAAAACATGTACATAAGCGAATTGTAATAACAGTCTAAAGCATTTAACACTTACATACTGAATCAATAAAAACCACTTTATTAACCAAAAAAACAAACATACTGGAGTGCTCTAGAGAAATACCTGATCTCGTATCCCTCCTAATGCTCATTGACCAGGCGGGAACCATCTATCTCCGAGCTCAGGGTTCTTTCCCGAAGACAGCATGTCAAACCTGCTATTATACTCGAGCAAGTGTGAACTCTTGAACTAATTAACAAATCAGGTTAGTTGTTAAAATAACTAAACCCATATTTTAAAGAAACGAATACAAATGACAAAGAAATTGTTTATTATGATAAAACTTTCAAATTAGATCAGAAGGGAAATAAATATAAAAGTCTAACCAAACATGATGTGATGCGAGTCCAGTCGTGACAAATTTGACACCATTATATCAACTACAAAAGAGATTGTGGGTGATTTATTTCTCTCCAGGCACACTGCTGTCTTGATATAAATTGAATAAGTAGATAATTAAATTACTGCAAATTATACAATTTTAAAATTATATGCAGACAGTTGCTGAGCCGTCAGACATGAAAACATTTCAAAATCAAAATCCATTGTTGCTAGTCGGGTCACATCTGGTAAATGTAAAAGCATAAAATGAAAGAGACACTTTTTACACCACATCACAGTATTGCATCATGTCTAATCTAGGACACTGTTTGTTTTGGTTTTCTCAGTCAGTTTTTCTATTTGACTTATTTTACTTTTAATCTAGATTTCTTGCAGTCTTACGTTACAAAAGAATTTAAAGTAAATGTTGCATGAGATTTATTTATTTATTTCTTACATTCAGTTGCATCAACAAATGTAAGCCATAAAAGAGATAATACCTGGCCTCGCTGGGCTTTAGTTATTATTTTTTTACGTTTCTGTTCATTAACCGCTAGCGGTGCAGAGATTTCACTTTACATTCTGGAAATATGTCATGATGCAACAGTCAAAACAAATGTTTTTTTTGTTTGTTTACGTTGTAGGACGGATCCGTAACTCCGAGACCAGGTGAAGGAGAGCAGGACGATGGAGGTGGAGATTTGGATCGACCCCCTTCCTGGCAGGGTGATGCTGGGACGGAGCCATTATGGACCAACAATAACACGACTCCTGTCAGTTTTTAGTCTTGAGATGTTTTGTGAATATGGGCCCTGCTCACCAACAGTCTCATCTTCTGATTGCAGATGTCTGCTTCTTCTGTTTAATTGACATTTGCTGCCCTTTGCTCCCTGCAGGTCACTCCTTGTCCTTTCCCAGAGAGCCCATGCCAAAGAGAGACCCCCTGCCACAGCCCAAAGACCACACCTCAAGACAGCTTCAACTCCTGTCCCTCGCCGGATGCAGAAGACACACCTGACCTAGTGAGACATCTTTAAACCTCATGACTTGATGAGAATTTCTCGGTGCTCTGCTTGAATTGTGCATTTCTCATGTAGGATTCTCACTCGAGTGTAGGGAGCCCTTCCTCTCGTCTTGTAGCACATATTATTGGTGCTGAGGATGAAGACTTCGGCAAGGAGCAGGAACAGGTAGGTGTTACCATGGCCTTGTTGTAGTGTGCGCTTGTCCTCAAGCTCTACTCTAAATGTACTAGAGGTCATGATATGCTTGTATCATTTTTTAATCAAAAAGTTTGAAATTCCTTGTAAATATGCAAACAATCTTCAGATAAAAAAGATTCCTATTAACATTTGAGCACGTTCATAAACACAGCTGATTGGCCATTGTGTTCACATGCTTAACACATATGACTGTGATTGGCCATGAAGGTCATAGGTTTACCGATGTTCAGCAAGTGCAAACACAGAATAGTCGATGACCTTCATGGCCAATCAGAGTCATATGCTTTATATTGAGAAGATAAACACAATAGCCAATCAGCAGTGTTTTAGAGCGCGCTCAACAGCACTCAAATGTTAGCAGAAAATAGACATTTTTAAAATGTCAGTACAGATTTTAAGTCATTACTTAATAAAAAAAACACACAACAAAAATAACAGTGGTAAGGAAACAGAGTGTGCGTGTCCACCGAAGTGTTTTTTCGGAGCTGAGCATATTTTTTTTTAGTTGTTGTCAATGGAGGTTTTTTTTTTAGAATGACAGCAGAATAAGGTGCTCAGTGTTCTTAAAATTATCTGACAGTTGAAGAAGCGCTTATAACTGAGCATTTTTGTAAGATCGCTGGACTTAGAATAGATTCTTAGAATCACATTCCAATTAAAAACTGATTACGATTAGTTTGTTCCTCGCCACTGTCTCCACTGACTTGCTTGGTTGGGACTTGCACATCAATGGATTTGCTCTTCAGTGTTTGGACTTTCAGCAGTGAAACTTAAACCACACTAAACTGAATTAATTTAACTTTACACTGAAAACTGGACTGACACAGTTTCAATTTCTATGTTAAGCTACTATGACACAATCTACGTTGTAAAAGTGCTATAGAAATAAAGATGAATTGAATTGAATTGAATTACTGATTTGAATCAAATTTCCATTCAGTAAATGCTTATATTCCAGATTGCTGTTTAGTGGTACTTTTACATTTGACGGTGATAGACAGGTCTTGAAGTAAAAGAATTCCAAAGCATCAAAGCCTTGGAATTAGTTTTTTTGCAGTTTGGTAAACTCATCATTATAAAACAAAACTGCTTTTTAAAACCGACCATTAAACATACGGCAGTCTTCTGTATATTTATAAAACCTTACAAATTTAATGTAACTTTAATACAAATCTAGTAAAGGCTGGTTAACATAAAATTCAGTTGAATTAAAATGCATATTAAAAATGCATATTTTGTACAAAAGATATTTTGAAAGTATTTACAAATTTAGAAAATAGTACATATGGCATTTTGGTTTGCAAAACTACTGTTTATTTATCAATCCAAAATATGTGAAATTCCATGACATTCAGTCTTACACCGCTACACATTTTTCTTATTATATGAACTAACTTTAAGGAAATAGATTCTTTGAAATTTGTTAATCAATGCAATTCACTTGAAAATTATATTGCAAATCATAATGTATATTAATTGATTTACCCCCCACCCCTACTGCATATTCACATTTACATGTATTACTTAACAGGCATTTTTATTCAAAAGCGACTTAAGGAATACAACAAATGATTTAAAGAGGCAAATAAACACAACAACCGCTTTCAGTATTTCAGATGTTGCTTAAAATAGTACAAGCTATTGAAAAGCTAGTGAAAGCATAGAATGCAGTTAAGCTCACAGAAAATGAGTTTTGCGTTGTCCCTGGGCCTTGAGTATTATCAGGATTGGATATTCTGGGTGGGGCAGTGCTAAATGTAGAAATGAATAATGGCTAGATCGATATTGACCACAAATCGTCAACATTTTCTGGATGAATGACATCACCAAAAATGATGGGCACAGTCTATAAGAGCTCACTAATTCCTGCATGCCCGTTAGAGTGTGTTAGATATAAGATCAAGCACAGAGGCAAAATATGTTTGTGAGGACACAGTGTGAAATACTTGTGTGCATGTGCTTCAACGAAAGCAACACATTAATATAGAACAGAAATTTGGAACTAGACCTACTTGTGCATTCAACAATTTGACCAGACAGTATAAAGCCAGTCAGTGTATTAAGACAGACAATGGTATGAATCTTTATAAATCTGTGCTGGCTTTGTCACACTCATACTCAGTTATCAGGTTAATCACGAGTTGTTTAAAACAAATACTAAATCACAACACTCTAACTTCTGATCTGGAACAGGATACGACTCTAATAAACCACCGAATGTCATTCCACCAGCCAGGAACAGTAAAACAAAATGTTCGGGCAAGCAATTTTGATTTTAAAAGTGGTTCTGTGTCTATCCATTGTTTTAGAGGGGATGTAGAATCATAAGAACCAGGAAGAGAAGCAAGTTCTGTTTGCATACATCAATGTTTTAAACTTGATGCAGGCTGTTTGTAAAAAACATAAATGCAAAGAGGTGTGAACAATGCTGAATTGATACATTTCACATGAATAAACCATGCCACGTTGTTGGAAAAGTTTAAAATAGGTATAAACATAAAAATATACACTTAAGAAATACAGAAGCATCAGATTCACAATACAACTGAATCCACCAAGGTTCAAGCAAAAATATATTAACTAATAAATAGAATAATAAAATGAAATAAAAAATAAAATGATATATATATATATTAATAAATAAAATAAATAGTGGTGGGCCGTTATCGGCGTTAACGCGAGACTCTTATCGGGTGATTAAAAAAAAAATATCACCGTTAATCTATTCTCAAAGTTGGGCTGGGAGCTGGGTCTATTCTACGCAAGCTATGATGACTTTCACCTTGATATTTTAGTGCGGATGTATACCTGACCAGTGAGCCGTCTGACAAAAAAGTGCCCTTCTGAATCAAATCAGCAGGATGCCCTTCTGGATCTTTCACTTACTTCGAAGACACTACTGACTACGTTTACATGGACATCTGTAATCTAGTTATTTGCCTTAGTAGACAATAATATAATTAAGGTGTTTATGTGAAGTGCAAGAGTTGGTGTAAGAGTTTCCTGTAATTTTGGGTGACTTTAACTGCAGTTCGGCATATTCACATTCACTCATGAGCATTTCATTCATGCCCCCGTGACGCAAATAAGGAGTAAGGACTGGTGAGAGTGTCATGGAATTTAGTAACGAAAGCTGAATGGAAAGAATAAACTTCCGCATTTTGCGATGTGTGTCTGCGGATCTTTACTGACAGCCGTGTGTGTGGATCTTGTCGGAAAATATGACGAAAAGCCCTACATGACTGTAATTGTTTGATTTCTGTTTAGTTCAGTTATGACTTTAGTCGGATTAAGGTAATCAAAGATTCATGTTTTACTGAATAAACAGTAAACACAAGTACATCTTATTGAAGATAATTTATTTTCATCACCAATTATCATAGTAGAACAGTTTCTCAAGCAGTTTGTGATGCATTTTGGAAATAGGAGATGAGCCCCTGGTCTAATGCACCACCTGGCTTGAGAAACCCGTTCTCAAAGACTTACTTTAAGTCATTATTTGGGTAACACGCATATTCTGAGTGTCTTCGGCAGAATTCAAATGAGCCATTTCAATCTAGATTAATTCCAAGATTACATTGAGATTAATCTAGATGAATAAAATTTATCTATGCCCACTTATAAAATAAATATAAAATACCTTAAAGGGTTAGTTCACCCAAAAACGAAAAGTTATAATTACTCACCCTCATGTCATTCCAATTCACTAACACCTTTGTTCATCATTGAAACACAAGATATTTTAGATACTTTTGAAACAATTTGTTTAGTATTTTTTTAGAGATCTGATGTCACCATTATCAAAAAGAACAATAATACACCCATTTGTGCTCATACTGTAAATAACTTTCTCTGTCTTCAGATGAATGGCCAGTGTAGCTGTTTTCAGAGCATAGACCTCCTAAAAACTCGGCCTGCTCACCTGGCAGCTTTCATCCATCATGTGGTCTCTCAGTTTGACCCTGCGCCGCTGGTGAGATCCGTCACCCCTCTTACCCACAAACCTGAAATTTCCAGGCATCTAACAGAAATGTTTATAAATGTTCCACGAATCTCTCTTGCATGCTTATGATTTGGTCTCGAATCAGATGAGTCACTTAAACTGTCTCTTCTGGCTCCGCAGCTGTGCTACCTCTACGCTGATCTTTACAAACAAACCAGCACCAAAGAGACACGACGAATCCTCATGGATACCTTCTTCATAGACAAAACAGCTGTGAGGGAACTTACGACAGCCTCAGCTTGTTTAGAATGTCATAGATGATGCGGTCTCTGACTAAGAGCTGTATTTTTGTTTTTGTACAGAACTTGAAAGTAGCAGTACCCGAATCCATCATCGCTGACCTAGGTAAGTTCAGTCTTTTAAAGACTCGGGCTGTCAGTTAATTAAAAGATGTTTAATAGCATATTTTTTATGTTAATGTAAATAAAAGCTTTATAATGATGTTAGTCATCCTAAAAGTTGGCTTTCAACATAAATTGCGTCATAAAAAGGTTTCTACCACACCAGACAAGAATGTTGATCCAGTAATATTTCTACTTCGGATGATATGTACAGAACATGTCTGTTGTGAATCTGCTAATGTTAAAATTCTGGCTTATACAGGCTGATGATTATTATTTTTTTGTTGTAATTGATATTATCAATGGTGAATCTTAAAAAAATATAAATGTATAAAGAAAAAACTACGAGGGAAATATAGTTAATGATACCCAGAGTTTCCCCGGGGTCTTAAAGTCTTAAAATGTCTTAAATCCCAAAATCAAAATTGTAGGCCTTAAAGAGTCTTAAATTTACAGAAATATTGTGTTGTAGGTCTTAAATCTTTTTTAACAGGTCTTAATTTTCCTGTGTTCATGTATTGCTACCCAATCTGGCCAAACCCCATACAATCACTAACAATCCATCTCAATAAAACTTATACAAACAATAAAATTATTAAAAAAGGTCATTTTAACTCTATTTGTCATAATGGTTTAATTATTTTCCTTACAATAACATTTGTTTAAAAGTGCTCCATGTATTTACAGCTGAGGACACCAACCTGGAGAGATTGTTGTGCATAGATTTAGTTTATTACAGTTATTAAAACTTTTAAAACATTTGTTCATTTTTAAATTTATTTTAAAGAAAGTTGATGTTGGAAAAGTGGAAACAAGTAAAGCTGGCTTGTTTTTACACAATATTTAAAATATTTTGCTATGAAATATCTAAAATATTTCAATGTTTTATTATTAATTTATTATTTTATTATTAAATGTATAAAATTAGAATTTTCTTTTTTTTTTTTTTTATAGTTATTTTTTCAGGGTTTTCACCTTTATTAGATAGGACAGTAGAGAGTATTGACAGGAAAGGATGGAGAGCAGAGAGAGGGGAAGGATCGGCATAGGACCGCGGGGCGGAATCGAACTCGGGTCGCCATGAGCACCGGAGTGCATGTGTCGACGCACTAACCACTACACCACTGGCGCCGACTAGAATTTTCTTTTTGATAGGGCAAATAAAAAACTTTTCCATCTGGGCCATTTGAAAAAATCCTTAGCCTTTAGCCCTTTATGAGTCTATAATTTCATTCATAATGGTCTTAAAAATGTCCTAAAGTCTTAAAGAAAACCAGAAACTCTGGATACCACTAGTAATTATAAATATCTTTTGCCATATAAGATCAGGAATGCAATATAAATCCTAAACAGACAGAAGCATAATCCAGTATAGACAATATGCATCAGTACTAGTGATGTAACGATTCACCTGACTCATGATTCGATACCATTCATGATACTAATCTCACGATTCAAAATTTAGTCACAATTTTTTAACAAAATTATTTGAAACAAATTTAAGGTGACGGCGACGCAGTGGTGCAGTAGGTAGTGCTGTCGCCTCACAGCAAGAAGGTCACTGGTTCAAGCCTCGGCTGGGTCAGTTGGCGTTTCTGTGTGGAGTTTGCATGTTCTCCCTGCGTTCGCGTGGGTTTCCTCCGGGTGCTCTGGTTTCTCCCACAGTCCAAACACATGCGGTACAGGTGAATTGGGTAAGCTAAAATTGTCTGTAGTGTATGTGTGTGAATGAGTGTGTGGATGTTTCCCAGAGATGGGTTGCAGCTGAAAAAGCATCCGCTGCGTAGAACATGTGCTGAATAAGTTGGCGGTTCATTCCCCTGTGGCGACCCCGGATTAATAAAGGGACAAAGCCGAAAAGAAAATGAATGAATGAATGAAATGAAATTTAAGGTGAACAAGAGCCCTTTCATTTTTTTCATAAATGCTGCACATTTTTGAAAAATAATAAATTTTCTGCCATAACTAAATTTATATTTTAAAAACAAATTCCTAATAAAAAAAGAATAATGCAAACTAAAGAAGACTCATCAATATAAACAAACTAAAACTGTGACTGCTGGGATTTTACATTTTTAAAAATAAATATCAGCATATCTCTGTTTTCTGGCATAAGCTGAGATCTTTGCACATTTACAATGTCCCCTGCTGATGAGAAATCTCTTTCATTGGGGACTGAGATGGCTGGAGTGGAGAGGTAAGCCTTTCCCAAACCAGAGCAGAGTGTACAGAGGTGGTCAACAGGCCCCTCTGCTCCAGGGGATAATCCTGAACATTTTAAAATATTCTATAATAAGCAAATTATTAAAATATGCATAAAGTCATTTGAAAAGGAGAGGGCTAAAACAATCTAATACCTGCTTCTGTAACAGAACAACTTTCTCTCTCAGTCTGAAAAAACATCTTTACATTTTCGCTATGAAAATACAGATGCACCATGTGATCTCTGTAGCACTCGTCTGAGCAAGCGGAACTGCAAATGATCTGGTCCGCGTGGTTTGGCTTATTAATAGTTTTTTGCATATAGACATCTGTGACAGTAGTTTTTCCACCATGCTGACGATTTATGTGCATCAAACGTCTTTTTGAAGTATTTGCACACAGTTTGTCTGGAGCACTTCACTGCTGTTATTTTATTCTGCCGCCCCACCTCTTTTACAAATATGGTGCTGATATATTTATCATGCAACTTTTTAAGACAACCATCTCTTTTCATTTGCATCAGTGTAACTTTTCATATTTGTATGTTTGTGTGACCATAGAGCGGACTGCACACTCAATCAATGCAGAACGGAAGAGGCCGGAGCCAATCTCAGAGGACGTACACCGACAATATGTGCAGCAACTGCAGGACACACTTCTAACTGACGTTCAGAAGAACCTAGAAGACTTCAGGTGACATGCACTCATCTAATACACATACACAGATTCAGGGTTCTGTATACTCTCTACTTCAATATACACCAGTAAAAGTAATACATTTTCCTCTAGGGATGCTCCGATTGATCGGCCGATAATCACATTTCATGACTCGATCGATACTCACCAATCTGGCCGATCTCATGAACCAAATTGCATATGTTTTTTCATGATTTTACAAGCAGAAGAAGACACACGTGCACTCCCGTATATTATACATAGCCTACAGCAGCCGCAACACATGAGGAGGTAAATGATGCGTGGGGGTGTGTGAGATTGATGTGATCACGTCACAACAGCTAAAATAGATACAGATGCGGTGCGACCTGTTTATACAGTCTATTGGTGCGACTCGCGTGAGTGTCTTGCAAGTGCAAGTTGCAGTTGCAGCCAATGCATATCTAGTGTTTTGAGCTCCTGTGACATCTCGTGTCTCATCCAACCTTATGACCTCTCCCGGAAGCTCTGCAAGTTTCCTGAATATTCATACACTCTGTGATTCCCAAAAATTTGTTAAAATACCCAGAAATCATAGCGACGAGACATAGCAAGACAGCTGATCGCGAGAGGCACATGTAGTGATGTTCTAACCATTATATTTCTTAGGTTAAATGAACAGAGCAGTAAAGATATCGCGAGTGCAAATCCCTCGCTCTCTCTCATTGAGAGATCTGCTGTCAGTAGTTGGAAATGAGCAAAATTTTGAATGGTCCTGCATTTATTTAGGCCTTTTTACATATAACAACTGAAAGTTCTGTGTTTTAAGTTCACTAAAAGCTCGCTGGAATTATTAGATAAATAAAACTTTAAAATTATTTTTTTAACAAGAATATTTAATAATATAACTTCTTGTAATATACTTATTACAATAAACAGTAGTTTATAGGCCTATTTAATTTTAGTAAAGAAGTATTAGATTTAGGTGTGCATTTAACTACTTATGGATCAAATGTGCACTTTTTTTTGATTGAGACATGTTGAATTCTTCTTTCATCATTTGCAATGTGTCCAAATGCAATGTTTGTAATTTTTCTTACCAATTTTTATATCTGTGTTATGTTATTTTCTGTGGCGGTTCATTCTGCTGTGTCGACCCCTCATAAATAAGGAACTAAGCTGAAGTAAAATGAATGGATTAATTTATTTTTTCTAAAGCTGCTTAAGGCCATGATAGGTTCTAGGGGCTGCTCGATTATGGTACAAATCATAATCCGATTATTTTGTTCACAATTGTTAATCACGATTATTTAAAACGATTATCAGTGGGCCATATGACCAAAAGGTTTTGTAGATAAATATATATTTTTTCTATCAGTAAATAAGGTTGATAGTACACCTATACATCTCAAAGATCATTACATTTCAAAATTCTTAATACTAAAGCAGAATGAGACAAACTAACAAGTTCCCACAATTATGGAAAGGAAATAAATACAATCATCCATTAATGTTCCTATGACGCCTGAATTATCAGGGGTTGCCACAGCAGGATGAGCCGCCAAATTCTAGCATATGTTTTACGCATTTCCAGCCGCAACCTAGTACTGGGGAACACCCATACACACTCATACACTACGGCAAATTTAGTTTATTCAATTCACTTGTAGCGCATGTCTTTGGACTGTAGGGGAAACCGGAGCACCCGGAGGTAACCCACACGAACACAGGGAGAACATGCCACACAGAAATCCCAACTGGCCCAGCTGGGACTTGAACCAGCAACCTTCTTGATGTGGGATTTCAGTGCTAACCTCTGAGCCACCGTGCCGTCCAAAATAAAATACAATAAGAATACAAATATACTAATGAAGCAAAGTCAGCTTTAAGCATCTTCACTGTAAGATTTAAACTTGATTTGTTTTTTATTAAAGCTACAAAATCCTTCAGTCGAGAGCAGTGAGTGATTTTGTCCTTGTTTTCTGTCACAACTTGCATAACAACTTTATGTTCTGTTATTTCTTCACACAAACAGGAGGTTAATGTGAATTATCACTAACCGCTGCGTTTTGACACAATTTTGCATGTATTTGAGCATTAACGTGCTCACCTTAAGATGAAAACATGGTGCGTGTTCTGTTCGTCTCTGAGAAGCGCATTCACATAGCAGCATGCGTTCTCTTTCACGCTTTTAAAAACATGAATGAATCGAATACACATCAAAAAATGAAGCGCATGCCATTCTGCATAAGTCACATTACAGTACAAGCTTTTACTAATTTTCATGTGAAACTGAGCTTTGCAGACTGCAGTGGAACTACTGCAGGAAAGGGTGTACTGCTGGAAAGGGTGCGGCATATCACGCAGTAATCGTTTTATCTCGATTAAAGTTTTTTCATAACCGTTGAAAGCCAAAATCAAAATTGAAACTGAATTTCGATTAATTGCACAGCCCTAATATGTTCACACCTAAATGGTTATAAGAGATGTGTAAAGTATTATATGCACCTTCCTTCATTTATTCTCTTAGGTAAGACAAGATCCTCTCTTAAGGTTTATACTTGGAGAAAAATGCATTATAAAACTTGAAGCATTAGAATCGGTACTCTGTATCGGCTGATCACCATGAGAAGGAATCAGTACTCTGTATTGGCTGATCACCATGACAAGGGATCGGTACTCGGTATCGGCTGCAAAAATCCTGATCGGAGCATCCCTATTTTCCTGTATGTTTTCTCATGTGTTATTTTATGTTTTAGGCACAAGCGCAGTATGGGTCTGACATTGGCTGAAGCTGAACTAGCCCGTCTGGATACAGAGAGAATGAGAGATCGTGTGGCTTTGGAAAAAGAGCGATCCTGTGCAGAGCACATCCTTTCTAAGATAGAGGAAGTCCTGTAAGTGGACATGCCTGTGCTGGCTTGTTTATAAATATTCTTGCAGATAATGAGACTTGTCCTTTATCTGTCACTTTAAGTACTCCTCTAACTCAGGGTGTCCCTCAAGGCTCGGTTCTTCATCCTCCTCATTTTAAAAGTTCAAGCTTATTCCAAACAGATTATTAAAATAAAAGATAAAGTGAAGATAAGAGAAGTAAAATAAAGAGAAAAAAGAGGGTTTATTTACTAAACTGAATGACTTTCTAAAGGATTTTTTAATTGTTTATGCAAAAGTATTACACTCTTTTGTCAGTTATTTACGAACAAGGAACATAATGTGTTCCTATATGACTTATAAATAGGATTTATATGATTTAGCACTTGATATGATTTATAATTAGGATTAAACTAATTATATTAAGATTATAATATGTATATTAAACTAACCTGGTACCACACAAAGTCTCACTAGTATCTACCTGTAGTTGCCTAAAAGCATTCATGTAAACTCAAACATATTGACTGTTATTATAAATGACAATTTCTGCATGATCATATTCTACATCCTTAATCCTACCCTATTACTAAACTTAAAGGGCACCTATGATGAAAACCATCTTTGGTAAGCTGTTTGGACAGAACTGTGTGTAGGTATAGTGTGTCCACTGTCATATTGGGGTGGAATAAAGACAATAAGTCTCTTTTTTTTATTTCCTGACATTGAAATAGGATCCAAATCCCTCCCATTTTGAGGCCAACCGCAACCTGACGTACAGTAGGAGTGCGGTTTCCCCAACCACCCAATTGGTTGACAGCCACATATTAACACGTCTCCATAGTAAGGCGTATAATCATATCAACAAATCAGGAAGTGCGCAAAGCAACTGGGATTAAAAGATCTGTTCAGCTCTCTGTGATCATCAACGATCATCAAATGTGATCAAGAATGAGTTTTACAAGTTTAAAATGTTTTTAAAACAGTGCATGTTTGTAATGAATTACAACGATTTTACCGTCTTTATCACCACATCCGCATGTCAGCACAATTATAAAAGAAGACGCTTTAATCCCGATTTGTGGACATTAAAGCAGGTTTATTTTGTACATCAACTTAACGGATATCCATACAGTAGTGATTATTAACGTGTATTCTGTCACGTTTGCCATGCAAAAACAGTGCAAAGTTATTGTGAGTCGTTATTTGTAACGACATTGTGTGTGACTCGTTGTGGAAAAGCTTGAAGTAACTCCACAACATATACATCAAATAATAATCATTGGTAAATGTCTTACTGTGGTATTTCTCACAAACGTTACGTAAGATCTGCTTCCTTCATGTCTGTCACTGTGCTGTTTATCAGATGCAGCCGAGGCAGAGATTGAGGCACACTCTGACAGGCAGGTGGGAATGGTGTGCGGGGAGAACTAGCATTAAAGGCACAGCCAACAAAAACAGCTACAATGTGTTCAGAGCACAAAATTCCAATATTCTGAAAGGCATAATAAATAATCTGATGGGTGTTTTGAGCTGAATCTTTACAGGCACATTCTGGAGATATAAAAGACTTATCCAGGGAGTCTGCGGGGTCTTACAAGTCCTAAAATGTCTTAAATCTCAAAAGCTTAATTTTTAGGTTTAAAAAGTCGACTTTCTATCTTAAATCGACTAAAATGTTGTGTTGTAGGTCTTAAATCTTTCTTTAACAGGTCTTAATTTTCCTGTTAATTTTTTTTTATTATTGTTGTAGACTGAAGTAATTGACAGCTATCTTTTGTTCTATTCGTGGTAAGGGTTATAGGCTTTGTGAATGGATATATATTCAAACTATCTCATTGAAAAACCTTAATGATTTTTATTGTAATATTACATTTTAATCATTTTTGATAGGGCAAGTGAAAATCTTGTCTAACTGGGATATTTTCAAAAAAAAATCTTAGAGTTTAGCCCTGTATTAGTCCAAAATTTCATTCATAATGGTCTTAATTTTTACTTTTATCTTGAAAAAGGGGTAAAATAGGTGGCCTTTAATTAGTTCTTTACTAACTACTATTAAGCAGCAAATTAGGGATTTATTGAGGAAAAAAATCATAGTAAAAGTCAAAAATCGAACCTTAAAGTATGACCAACTGTTTCCTACAGAAAAGTCTTTTAGAGTTTAACCAAAACGGATAAATAATATTTGCAGGTTACACCATTCAGATGAAAAGTAAATGTCACTTAAAGTTGTCTGTCTTTCTCACTTCAATAAACTTCAACTTATGTTTCCTTTCAGATTGACGTCACCGGCCACAGAGGAAGATAAGTGGTAAGGGGAATTCTCATGTCCACTCCCTCTATAAACGACATATTACATCACCCCAGATTAACCTCTGAAACACTGTCCAGCCTTATAGATTGAAACTAATTCCTATGTCATAGTGATAATGTGAATATTTCATAAAATATAAATGTTTTGCAATATTTCATAAAGCAGAACAAGAAAGTCCCTATGTACGGTAAGCTATCATTCAATTTTTAATCCAAAACTAAAAGAACCAAATGGCACCAGCTGTACTTTCCTTCTCAGTTTTAGCTGCAGTCTTGTGAGTAGCGTGTAGTAGCAGCAGCATATGATCGGTCAGGAGCCCATATGGGCGGCAGCAGCAGGGACTGAGGCGTTGTGTGTCCGCCCAGATGGCACGCAAGAGACTGGAGCCTCATGAAGCCTCTGACAGGAGCTTGTGAGGGCTATTTCTGCTCTGGCACTGGCTACGGTTACGCATTGTACAAGTCATCTCTTTGGCTTGTAAGTGTTTGTGAGAACAGCTTTGTAAGTTCTTCGGATGGGCTCCTAGCTGTCAGAACATTTTACTGCACACTGTAAAAGATTTCAGCATAGACTGACCTGAGATCTTGCTCCCTCTGCTGGAAATGACAAACAATATTTTCTACAAGTAGTCTGTTTTAAGTATAGTTTAAGTCCGAAGCAGGATTGGTTTAAGAAAAATAAAAGAGCTTGTCCATTTTGGCTGAAATATTAATATCAGGGTATATATGCAGATATAGTAATGCAGTGCTGTTGCTCATACTTATACCATTACAGTTCTCTCTTCCTGTAATTTTTTCTCACAGTAGCACCATCCAGTTTGTGATACTGTCGTATTTGAAGCAGCTTGCTGTGAATGTGAAGGAGTCTCTTTCTGTGACTTTGAGTACTCCTCTAACTCAGGGTGTCCCTCAAGGCTCTGTTCTTGGTCCTCTTCATTTAAAATTTTTCAGCTTGTTCCTTACTGATTATTCTAATGAAAGATAGAGTGAAGATAAGTAAAATAAGCTTAAAGAAAAAAAAAAAAAAAGAGAATTCATTTACTGAACTGTATATGACTTTTTAGAGCAGAGGTATCAAAATAGGGGCCACGGACCAAAGTTGGCCTATGGTAACCTTTGATTTGGTCCGGCTTCCCATCTGAAAAGAGAGAGAGAATGGGGTGGTTGTTGGGGTGAATGCCTTTGACAGAGATTGTCATTTTGAATCGAACATAACTTTTGTTTAATTGAGGAGCCACAAAAAGCCAACTAAAATTAAATGTTTCATTTAAATGTTGTATGAATCAGACTTTTACAATGTAAATACTGTCAATTGACACATAGAGGACTCTTTAATTCACAAAACATCGCGAGCAAATCAAGGCAAAGGCAAGAGCAGCTTGACTAGTGTCATGGGATTGTTTATGTTTGATAAGTTAATTATAAAACTTTGAAAATTATACTGCATCATTAATTAATATGTTTTGAAGCAATGTTTTCTAGTCATTTTTAAATATTAGTAAATAAATTAGGAAATTACCCATGACAAATTTAATGTAATAATACTTCAGCCCACAACCCTCAATCAAGTTTGGTTTTTGGCCCTTTATAAGAAAAAGTTTGGGCACCCCTGTTCTAGAGGATAAAAATACTTTGATTTATGCAAAAGATATTACACTATTTTCCCAGAGATGGGTTGCGGCTGGAAGGGCATCCGCTGCGTAAAATCGTGCTGGATAAGTTGGGGGTTCATTCCGCTGTGGCGACCCCGCAAGGGACAAAGCCGACAAGAAAATGAATGAATGAATATTACACTATTTTGTCAGTTATTTACCCTCACGGCAGATAAAGCCTTCATGAATGACTCAATTAATTACTGGAGTTAAGCTTAAGAATAATATTATCAAATTAATATTGAATCTGGTAACACACCAATTCCCACTATTACCTAGTTGCCTATAATCATGCCTGTAAACATAAATATTTCTATTTTCTGTCTTTTTCTCTCACAGTAGCACCATGCAATTTGTTATACTATCGTATATGAAACAGCTCGGTGTGAAAGTGAAGGAGTTGCGAGGGCTGGACCACAAACCCAAGTTAATGAATCCATTCCATAAGATAAAGGTACAAACTTTCAACAAACATCCTCACTTGGTCTTTAAAGGACTTTAGTGAAACTAAATAAACCAAACCAATGTCTCTCTGCTCCCTATACAGAAAAGTATGAAGCCTGAGAAGGATGGAAGTGAGGAGAAAGCGAAGAAAATACGATTTTCTAATGTCTTTCCTCAGAGACGACCAAGCAGGATTGACGCTTCATCACGTAAGTCGATTGTTGATTTCATAAACCATAACACCAATGGTTCTTAACATGTTTGACTTGGCAAAGATATTTCTTTTGTAACTACGAGACATTTACTAGTTTATCTAAAACAACAGATAATGCTGAAAGATTAATTATTAGCAATTAATTTTGTGATGCCAGATGACATTTATTAAGTTTATTTATTTATTTATTTTCAATTAAAACTTTTTTAATTATGAGGTATCATTGTAGTAAAACATTCAATCATAGACCAAACACAATGTTATGGAACACTAGATTCACGTTTGACTTAAAATTCTATCTATCTATCTATCTATCTATCTATCTATCTATCTATCTATCTATCTATCTATCTATCTATCTATCTATCTATCTATCTATCTATCTATCTATCTATCTATCTATCTATCTATCTATCTGTCTCTCTGTCTCTCTGTCTGTCTGTCTGTCTGTCTGTCTGTCTGTCTGTCTGTCTGTCTGTCTGTCTGTCTGATTGTTTATCTGTCTGTCTGTCTGTCTGTCTGTCTGTCTGTCTGTCTGATTGTTTATCTGTCTGTCTGTCTGTCTGTCTGTCTCTGTCTGTCTGTCTGTCTGTCTGTCTGTGTCTGTCTGTCTCTTTATCTATCTCTATCTATCTATCTATCTATCTATCTATCTATCTATCTATCTATCTATCTGTCTGTCTGTCTGTCTGTCTGTCTGTCTGTCTGTCTGTCTGTCTGTCTGTCTGTCTGTCTGTCTGTCTGTCTGTCTGTCTGTCTGTCTGTCTGTCTGTCTGTCTGTCTATCTATCTATCTATCTATCTATCTATCTATCTATCTATCTATCTATCTATCTATCTATCTATCTATCTATCTATCTATCTATCTATCTATCTATCTATCTATCTATCTATCTATCTATCTATCTATCGAAGTTCAGTACCACATTAGAAACTGCTAGCTTATGTAAAAACTATAAGATTAATCAAGTAAATAAGATCAAATAAAATCTAAGCAATAGCAAAAAAGATAAAGTGTTTGTTTACATGTTAAGTTTTTCGGCTAAGCCTAACAGTAGTATTCAGACAGGAAATAGTACAGAAATGAGATGAGGTAATTGCATATTAGATAAAACGCTGCATAGCCTTAACAGAAACAAATACAGTTGAAGTTAAAATGATTAGCCCCACTGTGTTTTTTTTTTTTATATATATTTCCCAAATTGTTTAACAGAGCAAGACATTTTACCCTAATTTGCCAAATTAACCTAAGTGACCTAGTTAAGCCATTAAATTGAATTAAATTAAATTAACTTTAAGCTGAATACTAGTATCTTGAAAATATCTAGTAAAATATTATGTACTGTCAATGTGGCAAAGATAAATGAAATCAGTTATTAGAAATGAGTTATTAAAACTATTATGTTTAGAAATGTGTTGAATTTGTTTTATTTCTGTTAAACAGACATTGGGAAAATAATTATACAGGGGGGCTAATAATTCAAGAGGGCTAATAATTATTATTTCAACTATATGTTAAGATATAACCTGCAATCCCATCAGCAAAAGTCCACACAGCCTCTCAAGCTGATCGTCAGCCTTATCGTCAAGCCTTGACACTATTTTTTTTCTCTTTCTGTCATTCGTCCTTTAGTCAGCAAAGCTCTAGAGCCCAAGCAGCGTCCGACAAAGCCTCAGCTGCCTCTGGGCACTGGAGAGCAGGCAGACGGGTCGTCTCCTCCTGTACGGGGCAGTCAGTCCAGCGAGGGCTCAGATGGCACCAATGCCCTGATCACGTCACCGCCTTACAGCGCTCCAGCAGGACAGGGCACAGACGCCATCAACCGAGAGTCTGAGACTGGTGAGACACGCTTCACAAATCATTGCTGTCAAGTGACTGTGCTCCACTTTTTTAAGTTTTTCTTCTTCAGATGTTTTAATTTCTTTGTCAGTCAATCAAATGACTTAAAGAAATAATTACACAACATGTTGAAAATTATCAAGCATTTGAGTATTAAGGTGCTTCACATCTGTGGTTCGGTTCATTTGGTCCGGACGAAGTGCAACAAATGATACATTGTAGCATTTTTCTGCCGTTTTTGGGTCCTTTTCACACCACATTGATTGCTTTGGTCTGAACCATTTGAAAAGAACCAAAATGCAGTCATGTGACAAAATCCACATCACTCATTGGCCTGATGTTATTAAACGTATTTCCTAAACTGCTTTTTGATTGGTCAGAATTAACGTGCGGGAAGTAAACAAACCGGCAGACAAAAAAAATGTCTCTTTTTACTATGGAGGGATGACTGCGCTGGCTGATTGAATCCCTGTTCATTATATACTACATAGTTCATATACATCACTTTAGACAAACTATACATTTCGAGAATGAAGCGCGGCTGCAGCTGGAAAACAATGTGTTAATGCATTGCTAACGGCAAAGGCGCATCACAAGTCACTTCAGGAGGAGGCGTGAATTAATTTAGCTGAACTGCGACATGTTCACCTTCTGAAAATATTACCAACGATCCATCAGGTAATGTTTTTCCCTGTCTCTCGGTTTAAAATTGTTGGTAAAGCGCTGTCAACAAATATTTTTCCTCCACATCCTATAATGCACAGCGCATTGGACTACAGCAGCTGGATTAGTCCAAAAAGGCGCAGTACTTTTTGCGGTTGGGTCTGTTCGGATCATGTTCTCACCACAACCGAACTGCTCCAGGGTCGTTTAAAAGCACACCAGCGTTTAAAAGCGGTACGCTTTTTTGGTCCGCTTTTGGTGCGCACTCAAGTGCGATTGCTATATTCACACCTGCCCAAATGAACCGCACCAAGAGGGAAAACAAACTAATGTGATTCAACCAAACAAAATAAGGCAGGTGTGAAAACACCCTTAGATGATACGGTGGCGGAGAGAGCTTAACGTGCTGCAATTTAAGAAAACACGTGCAATTACAAAAAACTCCAGCAAATTGAGAAAAGATCTTCATCAGTTTGACAGCATGTGTTGCAAATCGTCACAACGCAAACACATTAAAAAACATGCTGCATTTTCTCACAACTCAAACACATTAAACAAACACGCTGCATTTTCTCACAACGCAAACACATTAAAAACATGCTGCATTTTCTCACAACGCAAACACATTAAAAACATGCTGCATTTTCTCACAACGCAAACACATTAAAAAACATGCTGCATTTTCTCACAACGCAAACACATTAAAAACATGCTGCATTTTCTCACAACGCAAACACATTAAAAACATGCTGCATTTTCTCACAACGCAAACACATTAAAAACATGCTGCATTTTCTCACAACGCAAACACATTAAAAACATGCTGCATTTTCTCACAACGCAAACACATTAAAAACATGCTGCATTTTCTCACAACGCAAACACATTAAAAACATGCTGCATTTTCTCATAACGCAAACACATTAAAAACATGCTGCATTTTCTCACAACGCAAACACATTAAAAACATGCTGCATTTTCTCACAACGCAAACACATTAAAAACATGCTGCATTTTCTCACAACGCAAACACATTAAAAACATGCTGCTTTTTCTCACAACGCAAACACATTAAAAAACATGCTGCATTTTCTCATAACGCAAACACATTAAAAAACATGCTGCATTTTCTCACAATGCAAACACATTAAAAAACACGCTGCATTTTCTCACAACGCAAACACATTAAAAAACACACTGCATTTTCTCACAATGCAAACACATTAAAAAACACGCTGCATTTTCTCACAACGCAAACACATTAAAAAACATGCTGCGTTTTCTCACAACGCAAACACATTAAAAAACACGCTGCATTTTCTCCAGCGCAAACACATTAAAAAACATGCTGCATTTTCTCACAACGCAAACACATTAAAAAACACGCTGCATTTTCTCCAGCGCAAACACATTAAAAAAACACACTGCATTTTTTCACAACGCAAACGTTAAAAAACATGCTGCATTTTCTCACAATGCAAACGTTAAAAAACATGCTGCATTTTCTCATAACGCAAACACATTAAAAACATGCTGCATTTTCTCACAACGCAAACACATTAAAAAACATGCTGCATTTTCTCACAACGCAAACGTTAAAAAACATGCTGCATTTTCTCACAACGCAAACACATTAAAAAACACGCTGCATTTTCTCACAACGCAAACACATTAAAAAACATGCTGCATTTTCTCATAACGCAAACACATTAAAAACATGCTGCATTTTCTCACAACGCAAACACATTAAAAAACACGCTGCATTTTCTCACAACGCAAACACATTAAAAACATGCTGCATTTTCTCACAACGCAAACACATTAAAAAACATGCTGCATTTTCTCACAATGCAAACGTTAAAAAACATGCTGCATTTTCTCATAACGCAAACACATTAAAAACATGCTGCATTTTCTCATAACGGAAACACATTAAAAACATGCTGCATTTTCTCACAACGCAAACACATTAAAAAACATGCTGCATTTTCTCATAACGCAAACACATTAAAAACATGCTGCATTTTCTCACAACGCAAACACATTAAAAACATGCTGCATTTTCTCACAACGCAAACACATTAAAAACATGCTGCATTTTCTCACAACGCAAACACATTAAAAAACATGCTGCATTTTCTCACAACGCAAACACATTAAAACATGCTGCATTTTCTCACAACGCAAACACATTAAAAAACATGCTGCATTTTCTCACAATGCAAACGTTAAAAAACATGCTGCATTTTCTCACAACGCAAACACATTAAAAAACATGCTGCATTTTCTCACAATGCAAACGTTAAAAAACATGCTGCATTTTCTCATAACGCAAACACATTAAAAACATGCTGCATTTTCTCACAACGCAAACACATTAAAAAACATGCTGCATTTTCTCCTAACGCAAACACAATAAAAACATGCTGCATTTTCTCACAACGCAAACACATTAAAAAACATGCTGCATTTTCTCATAACGCAAACACATTAAAAACATGCTGCATTTTCTCACAACGCAAACACATTAAAAAACACGCTGCATTTTCTCACAACGCAAACACATTAAAAACATGCTGCATTTTCTCACAACGCAAACACATTAAAAAACATGCTGCATTTTCTCACAACGCAAACACATTAAAAACATGCTGCATTTTCTCACAACGCAAACACATTAAAAAACATGCTGCATTTTCTCACAACACAAACACATTAAAAACATGCTGCATTTTCTCACAACACAAACACATTAAAAACATGCTGCATTTTCTCACAACGCAAACACATTAAAAACATGCTGCATTTTCTCTCAACGCAAACACATTAAAAACATGCTGCATTTTCTCACAACGCAAACACATTAAAAACATGCTGCATTTTCTCATAACGCAAACACATTAAAAACATGCTGCATTTTCTCACAACGCAAACACATTAAAAAACATGCTGCATTTTCTCATAACGCAAACACATTAAAAACATGCTGCATTTTCTCACAACGCAAACACATTAAAAAACATGCTGCATTTTCTCATAACGCAAACACATTAAAAACATGCTGCATTTTCTCACAACGCAAACACATTAAAAAACACGCTGCATTTTCTCACAACGCGAACACATTAAAAACATGCTGCATTTTCTCACAACGCAAACACATTAAAAAACATGCTGCATTTTCTCACAATGCAAACGTTAAAAAACATGCTGCATTTTCTCATAACGCAAACACATTAAAAACATGCTGCATTTTCTCATAACGGAAACACATTAAAAACATGCTGCATTTTCTCATAACGGAAACACATTAAAAACATGCTGCATTTTCTCACAACGCAAACACATTAAAAAACATGCTGCATTTTCTCATAACGCAAACACATTAAAAACATGCTGCATTCTCTCACAACGCAAACACATTAAAAAACATGCTGCATTTTCTCACAACGCAAACACATTAAAAACATGCTGCATTTTCTCACAACGCAAACACATTAAAAAACATGCTGCATTTTCTCACAATGCAAACGTTAAAAAACATGCTGCATTTTCTCACAACGCAAACACATTAAAAAACATGCTGCATTTTCTCACAATGCAAACGTTAAAAAACATGCTGCATTTTCTCATAACGCAAACACATTAAAAACATGCTGCATTTTCTCACAACGCAAACACATTAAAAAACATGCTGCATTTTCTCATAACGCAAACACATTAAAAACATGCTGCATTTTCTCACAACGCAAACACATTAAAAAACATGCTGCATTTTCTCACAACGCAAACACATTAAAAACATGCTGCATTTTCTCACAACGCAAACACATTAAAAAACATGCTGCATTTTCTCACAACGCAAACACATTAAAAACATGCTGCATTTTCTCACAACGCAAACACATTAAAAAACATGCTGCATTTTCTCACAACGCAAACACATTAAAAAAACATGCTGCATTTTCTCACAACGCAAACACATTAAAAAAACATGCTGCATTTTCTCACAACACAAACACATTAAAAACATGCTGCATTTTCTCACAACGCAAACACATTAAAAACATGCTGCATTTTCTCACAACGCAAACACATTAAAAACATGCTGCATTTTCTCTCAACGCAAACACATAAAAAACATGCTGCATTTTCTCACAATGCAAACACATTAAAAACATGCTGCATTTTCTCACAACGCAAACACATTAAAAAACACGCTGCATTTTCTCACAACGCAAACACATTAAAAAACATGCTGCATTTTCTCACAACGCAAACACATTAAAAAAACATGCTGCATTTTCTCACAACACAAACACATTAAAAACATGCTGCATTTTCTCACAACGCAAACACATTAAAAACATGCTGCATTTTCTCTCAACGCAAACACATTAAAAACATGCTGCATTTTCTCACAACGCAAACACATTAAAAACATGCTGCATTTTCTCTCAACGCAAACACATAAAAAACATGCTGCATTTTCTCACAACGGAAACACATTAAAAAACACGCTGCATTTTCTCACAACGCAAACACATTAAAAAACATGCTGCATTTTCTCACAACGCAAACACATTAAAAAACATGTTGCATTTTCTCACAACGCAAACACATTAAAAACATGCTGCATTTTCTCACAACGCAAACACATTAAACAAACACGCTGCATTTTCTCACAACGCAAACACATTAAAAACATGCTGCATTTTCTCACGATGCAAACACATTAAAAAACATGCTGCATTTTCTCACGATGCAAACACATTAAAAAACATGCTGCATTTTCTCACAACGCAAACACTTTAAAAAACACGCTGCATTTTCTCACAACGCAAACACATTAAAAAACATGCTGCATTTTCTCACAACGCAAACACATTAAAAAACATGCTGCATTTTCTCACAACGCAAACACATTTAAAAACATGCTGCATTTTCTCACAACGCAAACACATTAAAAAAACACACTGCATTTTCTCACAACGCAAAAACATTAAAAAACACGCTGCATTTTCTCACAACGCAAACACATTAAAAAACACGCTGCATTTTCTCACAACGCAAACACATTAAAAAACATGCTGCATTTTCTCACAACGCAAACACATTAAAAAACATGCTGCATTTTCTCACAACGCAAACACATTAAAAAACACGCTGCATTTTCTCCAGCGCAAACACATTAAAAAACACGCTGCATTTTCTCCAGCGCAAACACATTAAAAAACATGCTGCATTTTCTCACAACGCAAACACATTAAAAAACACGCTGCATTTTCTCCAGCGCAAACACATTAAAAAAACACACTGCATTTTTTCACAACGCAAACGTTAAAAAACATGCTGCATTTTCTCACAATGCAAACGTTAAAAAACATGCTGCATTTTCTCATAACGCAAACACATTAAAAAACATGCTGCATTTTCTCACAACGCAAACGTTAAAAAACATGCTGCATTTTCTCACAACACAAACACATTAAAAAACATGCTGCATTTTCTCACAACGCAAACATTAAAAAACATGCTGCATTTTCTCACAACGCAAACACATTAAAAACATGCTGCATTTTCTCACAACGCAAACACATTAAAAAACACGCTGCATTTTCTCACAACGCAAACACATTAAAAACATGCTGCATTTTCTCACAACGCAAACACATTAAAAACATGCTGCATTTTCTCACAATGCAAACGTTAAAAAACATGCTGCATTTTCTCATAACGCAAACACATTAAAAACATGCTGCATTTTCTCACAACGCAAACACATTAAAAAACATGCTGCATTTTCTCACAACGCAAACACATTAAAAAACATGCTGCATTTTCTCACAACGCAAATGTTAAAAAACATGCTGCATTTTCTCACAACGCAAGCACATTAAAAAACACGCTGCATTTTCTCACAACGCAAACACATTAAAAACATGCTGCATTTTCTCACAACGCAAACACATTAAAAAACATGCTGCATTTTCTCACAACGCAAACGTTAAAAAACATGCTGCATTTTCTCACAACGCAAACACATTAAAAAACACGCTGCATTTTCTCACAACGCAAACACATTAAAAACATGCTGCATTTTCTCACAACGCAAACACATTAAAAAACATGCTGCATTTTCTCACAATGCAAACGTTAAAAAACATGCTGCATTTTCTCATAACGCAAACACATTAAAAACATGCTGCATTTTCTCACAACGCAAACACATTAAAAAACATGCTGCATTTTCTCATAACGCAAACACATTAAAAACATGCTGCATTTTCTCATAACGCAAACACATTAAAAACATGCTGCATTTTCTCACAACGCAAACACATTAAAAAACATGCTGCATTTTCTCATAACGCAAACACATTAAAAACATGCTGCATTTTCTCACAACGCAAACACATTAAAAACACGCTGCATTTTCTCACAACGCAAACACATTAAAAACATGCTGCATTTTCTCACAATGCAAACACTTTAAAAAACATGCTGTGTTTTCTCACAATGCAAACGTTAAAAAACATGCTGCATTTTCTCATAACGCAAACACATTAAAAACATGCTGCATTTTCTCATAACGGAAACACATTAAAAACATGCTGCATTTTCTCACAACGCAAACACATTAAAAAACATGCTGCATTTTCTCCTAACGCAAACACATTAAAAACATGCTGCATTTTCTCACAACGCAAACACATTAAAAAACATGCTGCATTTTCTCACAACGCAAACACATTAAAAACATGCTGCATTTTCTCACAACGCAAACACATTAAAAAACATGCTGCATTTTCTCACTATGTAAACGTTAAAAAACATGCTGCATTTTCTCATAACGCAAACACATTAAAAACATGCTGCATTTTCTCACAACGCAAACACATTAAAAAACATGCTGCATTTTCTCCTAACGCAAACACATTAAAAACATGCTGCATTTTCTCACAACGCAAACACATTAAAAAACATGCTGCATTTTCTCATAACGCAAACACATTAAAAACATGCTGCATTTTCTCACAATGCAAACACATTAAAAACATGCTGCATTTTCTCACAACGCAAACACATTAAAAAACACGCTGCATTTTCTCACAACGCAAACACATTAAAAACATGCTGCATTTTCTCACAACGCAAACACATTAAAAAAACATGCTGCATTTTCTCACAACACAAACACATTAAAAACATGCTGCATTTTCTCACAACGCAAACACATTAAAAACATGCTGCATTTTCTCTCAACGCAAACACATTAAAAACATGCTGCATTTTCTCACAACGCAAACACATTAAAAACATGCTGCATTTTCTCTCAACGCAAACACATAAAAAACATGCTGCATTTTCTCACAACGGAAACACATTAAAAAACACGCTGCATTTTCTCACAACGCAAACACATTAAAAAACATGCTGCATTTTCTCACAACGCAAACACATTAAAAAACATGTTGCATTTTCTCACAACGCAAACACATTAAAAACATGCTGCATTTTCTCACAACGCAAACACATTAAACAAACACGCTGCATTTTCTCACAACGCAAACACATTAAAAACATGCTGCATTTTCTCACGATGCAAACACATTAAAAAACATGCTGCATTTTCTCACGATGCAAACACATTAAAAAACACACTGCATTTTCTCACAACGCAAACACTTTAAAAAACACGCTGCATTTTCTCACAACGCAAACACATTAAAAACATGCTGCATTTTCTCACAACGCAAACACATTAAAAAACATGCTGCATTTTCTCACAACGCAAACACATTTAAAAACATGCTGCATTTTCTCACAACGCAAACACATTAAAAAAACACACTGCATTTTCTCACAACGCAAACACATTAAAAAACACGCTGCATTTTCTCACAACGCAAACACATTAAAAAACACGCTGCATTTTCTCACAACGCAAACACATTAAAAAACATGCTGCATTTTCTCACAACGCAAACACATTAAAAAACATGCTGCATTTTCTCACAACGCAAACACATTAAAAAACACGCTGCATTTTCTCCAGCGCAAACACATTAAAAAACACGCTGCATTTTCTCCAGCGCAAACACATTAAAAAACATGCTGCATTTTCTCACAACGCAAACACATTAAAAAACACGCTGCATTTTCTCCAGCGCAAACACATTAAAAAAACACACTGCATTTTTTCACAACGCAAACGTTAAAAAACATGCTGCATTTTCTCACAATGCAAACGTTAAAAAACATGCTGCATTTTCTCATAACGGAAACACATTAAAAACATGCTGCATTTTCTCACAACGCAAACGTTAAAAAACATGCTGCATTTTCTCACAACACAAACACATTAAAAAACATGCTGCATTTTCTCACAACGCAAACATTAAAAAACATGCTGCATTTTCTCACAACGCAAACACATTAAAAACATGCTGCATTTTCTCACGATGCAAACACATTAAAAAACACGCTGCATTTTCTCACAACGCAAACACATTAAAAACATGCTGCATTTTCTCACAACGCAAACACATTAAAAACATGCTGCATTTTCTCACAATGCAAACGTTAAAAAACATGCTGCATTTTCTCATAACGCAAACACATTAAAAACATGCTGCATTTTCTCACAATGCAAACACATTAAAAAACATGCTGCATTTTCTCACAACGCAAACACATTAAAAAACATGCTGCATTTTCTCACAACGCAAATGTTAAAAAACATGCTGCATTTTCTCACAACGCAAACACATTAAAAAACACGCTGCATTTTCTCACAACGCAAACACATTAAAAACATGCTGCATTTTCTCACAACGCAAACACATTAAAAAACATGCTGCATTTTCTCACAACGCAAACGTTAAAAAACATGCTGCATTTTCTCACAACGCAAACACATTAAAAAACACGCTGCATTTTCTCACAACGCAAACACATTAAAAACATGCTGCATTTTCTCACAACGCAAACACATTAAAAAACATGCTGCATTTTCTCACAATGCAAACGTTAAAAAACATGCTGCATTTTCTCATAACGCAAACACATTAAAAACATGCTGCATTTTCTCACAACGCAAACACATTAAAAAACATGCTGCATTTTCTCATAACGCAAACACATTAAAAAACATGCTGCATTTTCTCATAACGCAAACACATTAAAAACATGCTGCATTTTCTCACAACGCAAACACATTAAAAAACATGCTGCATTTTCTCATAACGCAAACACATTAAAAACATGCTGCATTTTCTCACAACGCAAACACATTAAAAAACACGCTGCATTTTCTCACAACGCAAACACATTAAAAACATGCTGCATTTTCTCACAATGCAAACACTTTAAAAAACATGCTGTGTTTTCTCACAATGCAAACGTTAAAAAACATGCTGCATTTTCTCATAACGCAAACACATTAAAAACATGCTGCATTTTCTCATAACGGAAACACATTAAAACATGCTGCATTTTCTCACAACGCAAACACATTAAAAAACATGCTGCATTTTCTCCTAACGCAAACACATTAAAAACATGCTGCATTTTCTCACAACGCAAACACATTAAAAAACATGCTGCATTTTCTCACAACGCAAACACATTAAAAACATGCTGCATTTTCTCACAACGCAAACACATTAAAAAACATGCTGCATTTTCTCACTATGTAAACGTTAAAAAACATGCTGCATTTTCTCATAACGCAAACACATTAAAAACATGCTGCATTTTCTCACAACGCAACACATTAAAAAACATGCTGCATTTTCTCCTAACGCAAACACATTAAAAACATGCTGCATTTTCTCACAACGCAAACACATTAAAAAACATGCTGCATTTTCTCATAACGCAAACACATTAAAAACATGCTGCATTTTCTCACAACGCAAACACTTTAAAAAACATGCTGCATTTTCTCACAACGCAAACACATTAAAAAACATGCTGCATTTTCTCACAACGCAAACACATTAAAAAACATGCTGCATTTTCTCACAACGCAAACACATTAAAAACATGCTGCATTTTCTCATAACGCAAACACATTAAAAACATGCTGCATTTTCTCACAACGCAAACACATTAAAAAAACATGCTGCATTTTCTCACAACGCAAACACATTAAAAACATGCTGCATTTTCTCACAACGCAAACACATTAAAAACATGCTGCATTTTCTCTCAACGCAAACACATTAAAAACATGCTGCATTTTCTCACAATGCAAACACATTAAAAACGTGCTGCATTTTCTCTCAACGCAAACACATAAAAAACATGCTGCATTTTCTCACAATGCAAACACATTAAAAACATGCTGCATTTTCTCACAACGCAAACACATTAAAAAACACGCTGCATTTTCTCACAACGCAAACACATTAAAAAACACGCTGCATTTTCTCACAACGCAAACACATTAAAAAACATGCTGCATTTTCTCACAACGCAAACACATTAAAAAACATGTTGCATTTTCTCACAATGCAAACACATTAAAAAACACGCTGCATTTTCTCACAACGCAAACACATTAAAAAACACGCTGCATTTTCTCACAACGCAAACACATTAAAAAACACGCTGCATTTTCTCACAACGCAAACACATTAAAAAACATGTTGCATTTTCTCACGATGCAAACACATTAAAAAACACGCTGCATTTTCTCACAACGCAAACACATTAAAAAACATGCTGCATTTTCTCACAACGCAAACACATTAAAAACATGCTGCATTTTCTCACAACGCAAACACATTAAAAAACATGCTGCATTTTCTCACAACGCAAACACATTTAAAAACATGCTGCATTTTCTCACAACGCAAACATATTAAAAAAACACGCTGCATTTTCTCACAACGCAAACGTTAAAAAACATGCTGCATTTTCTCACAACGTAAACACATCAAAAAACATGCTGCATTTTCTCACAACGCAAACACATTGAAAAACATGCTGCATTTTCTCACAACTCAAACACATTAAAAAACACGCTGCATTGTCTCACAATGCAAACATTTTATGCAAACCCACTGCACTTTCTCATAACACAACGGAAATGTTTCAAGGAGACCCTAAAACGTGACGGACCCAGCTCTTTAGGTTATGGTTATTTAGGCTAATAAATAATAAAGACACAGGAATCGGGATAGTAAGCAAAAACTCACCTTTCAAAGATCACCTACAACTTCACTGAACAATAGTCACAGCAGAGCGGCGTCCGTCATGTTTTTGGGTCTTCTTGAAACATTTCTGTTGTGTTCCATTCTCTTTGTGTTATGAGAAAATGCAGCATGTTTTCGTAATTTGTTTGCGTTGTGAGAAAATGCAGCGCATTTTTTTTTATGTGTATGCGTTGTGAGGATTTGCAGCACGTGTGCTGTCAAACTGCTGAAGATCTTTTCTTAAGTTGCTGCCGTTTTTTGTAATTGCATGTGTTTTATTAAATTGCAACTTTTTCGACCACCGTAAGATGGGAAAAGATGTCCTATAAGTGTCCATGAATGTGCTGACTTGTTTATAAATATTCTTGTTGATAACGAGACTTGTCCTCTTTGTTTATTTGTTTGTTGTTGTTATTTGTGTATGGTAGTTGGTCTAATTGTTGAAATCCTATCTAACTGATCTCTGCGACTGTAATTGTTCCAATACTCTTCTCAAGCCCAACTCACATTGTGAGATTATTAATAATCCTATATGGTTGTAGCTTGTCAGAAACTGCACAAACACGATTCCCATGCTACACTAAGATCTCAGCTGTCATAATGTTACACTGAACGACAATCAAAATCCATACAGAATTTGACATATTCTATACCTGTCAGTATACCCACGTTCTGAAATGATATCTCACAGCAAACGTAAACGATCTGTAGCTTTCATTTTGCTTTGCAGAAAAGTGTCTGAAATCTTTTGACACTGCAAGAACTTCATTGAAGAGATTTTTTTTTTATAACTGATGGTTAAGCAGCTGTCCTTGAATGTGAAACCAATTATCAAAGACCACAGATTTTAGCCTAGGATTACAGGAATCTTTTTTAGGATTTCCCAAATTTTTCAAAGACAACAAAATTGTGGCTGAAATCACACCATATGAGCAAGGCTTAACTAAGTGTGTCCCTCAAGGCTCTGTAATTGGTCTTCTTCTTTTTAAATTTTTAAGCCATTTCTTAACTGATTAATATAATACAATGGAAGATAAAGTGGAAAAAGAAGATCCATTTAGTAAACTTTGTGACTTCCTAAAGGATAGTGATGTACATTTGACTACATTTTTTAGAAAGTGATGATGATTGACATTGGCCAATTTTATCATCATTTACACACATGGGACACAGCTGGTTCTTACTTGACAAAATGTTGACTAGGAATACATTTTGGAATAATATGTCAAAACTAATTTTAAGTATTTAAGTAGCATCTTCTCATCAGCACATATTTCAAGAGTTTTTATTTTTCTGACTGAAGTATGTGTCTCTGGTTGTGGATTAGGGGGACTTCCCTCTTCTGCACTGCCTAGACTGGGAGAGGGCACTGTCTCGGGGGATTCGCAGGACTCCTCGTCTTCAAACACTCACTTTGACTTTAGCACTTGCACACTGGAGCATCTACAGGAGGAGGAAGCTGAGACCGAAAAGTGAGTCAAGCCAACACAGTCAAGGCTCACTTTAAATGAAATCACTTTTGACACCGCATACATTGTTTATCAGATGTATTTTCGCTTAGTCAGCAAATGACTGGGTTTGTACAAGCTGAATCAATATGATCAGAAATCAATTTTGTTTGCATCTTTTTTATTTTATAATACAGAAATCTAAGCTTGAGTCTTAACTGCTATTAAAAGTTTGGATCCAAAAGCTGTTCTTTAATAAATACTTTTTATTTTATTAACATAGGTGATCATAAATATATTACTATTGTTTGATGTATATATACAGTGTGGGAAATAAGTATTAAACACGTCAACATTTTTCTCAGAAAACATATTTCTAAAGGTGCCGTTAACTTGAAATTTTCACTAGATGCTGGTAACAACCAAAGAAATGCATATATGCAAAGAAAACAAATTAAATTGGTTTACAAATCAAGTTGTGTAATTAAATGAAATTACACACAATTACACAGAAAATAAGTATTGAACACATGGAGAAAGGGAGGTGTAGAAAGGCAGTGAAAGCCCAGACAGCAGCTGAAATTCAAAATTTCAGAAGTTATTCAGCACCCCTCTGCCCTTCATCATTGACTACGTTTACATGGACATCAGTAATCGAATTATTTGCTTTAATCTAATTAAGAGAATAATAAGATTAAGGTGTTTACATGAGTTGCTTTTCGAATGTTCCTTTAATGATTCCGTTTTACATGTTACAGCCCATAATTCGATTAATAACATTGTGTCACCACGCATTGCGCATTTCCTCCGGAGTTTCATGTAATTTCGGTTGTTTCATTTTTAATTTGTCGAGTTTAACTGCAGTTTGCCACTTTCACTTTCATTCACGAAGATTTTATGCAAGCCCACCATGACAAACGAGATATTGGATGCAACTATGAACTGCTGGAAGAGTTGTTTTAATTTAAGTTCATACTGCATGCTGAGTGGAAGAAAAAAAAAAACTCTGCATTTCACGATGCAGGTGTCTGTGGTCTGCACTGACTTGGTAGGTGCAAAAAGTGTCAATTAGCCGTTTGTGTGTGTCTGGCTGTGTGCGTCTAGGTGTGTGTGTGGACTTCCCTGTCACAAAAAGCGGCTTAAAGTCCTACATGATGGAAATAGTTCGATTAAGGTGTTTACATGTCTGTACTGCACTTCAATAATGCGACTAAGATCAGCATACTCCACATGTCTTAATTCGATTTCTATTTAGTTCAATTATGACCTTAATCTGATTAAATTAATCAAAAATTGCTGTTTACATGGTAGACTCTTAATCAGAGTATTGTCTTAATCGCATTAAAATCGAATTATTGGTGTCCATGTAAACGTAATCACTGACTACGTTTACATGGACACCAATAATTCGATTTTAATGTGATTAAGACTACCATGTAAACAGCGATTTCTAATTAATTTAATCAGATTAAGGTCATAATCGAACTAAATAGAAATCGAATTAAGACATGTGGAGTATGCCGATTTTAGTCACATTACTGTGTATATATATGTGCTGTACATACATGTAAACACCTTAATCGAACTATTACCGTCATGTAGGACTTTAGCCGCTTTTTTGCGACAGGGTAGTCCACACAGACACACACACGCACGGCTGATTGACACTCTTTGCACCTACCGAATCAGTGCAGACCACAGACACCTGCATCGTGAAATGCAGAGGTTTTTTTTTCTTCCATTCAGCATGCGGTATGAACTTCCATTAAAACAACACTTTCAGCAGTTCATAGTTGCATCCAATATCTCGTTTGTCACGGTGGGCATGCATGCAATCTTCGTGAATGAAAATGAAAGTGCCAAACTGCAGTTAAAGTCGACAAATGAAAAAAAAAAACACCCGAAATTACATGAAACTCCGGAGGAATTGCGGATAGTGCAGTGACGCAATGACGTTAATCGAATTATGTGCTATAACATGTAAAACGCGATCAGGAAAGTAACATTCAAAAAACAACTCATGTAAACACTTTAGTCTTATTATTCTCTTAATTAGATTAAAGCAAATAATTCGATTACTGATGTCCATGTAAAGGTAGTCAATGTAAATGAATATTAGCTTCTTCAGTCCGACATCTACATTACCAGGATGATGAAGATGAAACCAGAGTGGACCTTTCAGCAAAACAATGATCCAAAACACAGCCAAGGAAACTCAAATGCTTTTAGAGAAAGAAAATCAAGCTGTAGAATGGCCCAGCCAATCACCTGACTTGAATCCAATAGAGAATACAAAATAAAGATCAGATTTGATAGACAAGACCCACCGAAGCATCAGGTTTTTACACTCTGTTGAAGTATGTGAAAAAAACTCACACCTGGGCCATGCATGTGACTTCATTCTCCATATGAGAGGCGTCTTTAAGCTTTATGCAGAGGTAACCCGCGGAGTCTTAAAATGTCTTAAATTTCAAAAACTACAAATAAAATATTGTCTTAAATCATTTTAAACAGGTTTTGATTTTCCTTTGTTTATGTAAAGCTACCCAATCGATTCAACATGTATCCAATCACCAACAATACATCTCAATAAAATAAATAAAAAAACTCTATTTATAAATAATAGTTTGATATGCATTCATTTAGTTTAAGTTTTTATTTTGAAAGAGTTTTTTTTAAGTTAGTATGTATACAACTAGGGTCTGCTTGTTTTGAAACGTTATTTTAAATATGTTATGTGGCTAAGAAATAACTAATTACTGTAGAATTAGTTTTTCGATGGGGAAAGTAAAAGAAAATTCTGCTGGGCTTTTTAAAAAATCGTTAGCGTTAAGCCCTATACAAGTCTAAAATTTAATTCCTGATGGTCTTAAAAAGGTCTTAAAAAGTGGTGAAACCTGCAGAACCCCCTCCCCCTCCCCCTCCCCCACCTTTGATTTATTATTATTTTTATTTTTTTTATTTTTTACTATTTCCCAAATGATGTTTAACAGAGCAAGGAAATTTTCACAGCATGTCTGATAATGTTTTTTCTTCTGGGGAAAGTCTTATTTGTTTTATTTTGGTTAGAACACAAAATGTTTTTAATTTTATAAACACCATTTTAAGGACAAAATTATAAACCCCTTTAAGCTAATTTTTTTCGATAGTCTACAGAACAAACCATCGTTATACAGTAACTTGCCTAATTACCCTAACCTGCCTAGTTAACCTAATTAACCTAGTTAAGCCTTTAAATGTTACTTTAAGCTGTATAGAAGTGTCTTGAAAATTATCTAGTCAAATATTATTTACTGTCATCATGACAAAGATAAAATAAATTAGTTATTAGAGACGAGTTATTAAAACTATTATGTTTAGGAATGTGTTGAAAAAATCTTCTCTCTGTTAAATGGAAATTGGGGAAAAAAATAAACAGGGGGGCTAATAATTCTGACTTCAACTGTACATATATATATATATATATATATATATATATATATATATATATATATTAGATTTTTTTTTTTTTTTAATTAAGTGATGATGTTTTAAACTTTTTTAGTAATGAAAGAAAAAAAATGTATCTTATGTTGTTTGCACAAAAAAAAATGCAGCACAACATTGATAATTAAAAGCATGTTTCTGAAGCACAAATTCAGAATAATAAATTGATTTCCGAAGGGTTGTATGATGCTGAAGACAGAAATAATGATGCTGAAAAATCCGCTTTGCATCACAGGAAAATATTAAAATTCTAAGTATATTACAATTGTGAACCATCATTTTAAATTATAAATACATTTAACAATTTAAATATATTTTACAAAAATAAATGTTTACAAAAAATGCAATCTTACTGTCCCAGATGTCTGAATTGTAGTTCATAATATAATTCTTTATTAACCTCTATTTAAATCCTCTATTAAATCCCACCACATGCATCTGCAATAAAGATGGATTTGTGTTAGAAGCAGACACCGTTTTATAATCGGGCTGTTTAGAGTAAGAGTGGTCTGTCTGTCTCAGTGGCCACAATTCAGGCCTCACAGCTATTTTTGTTCCTAATGTCTCTGTAGTGATGATGCTCATGCAGCATCTGAAACAAAGCTTGGCTCTGTGGAGCAGTTCTCTGTAAATCATCCTGCTGGGACAGACAGAGAATGAAGTGCCTCATGACTGGGAAAAAAAGCAGTGCGGATGACATGTGGCTTTAAGGATATTGGGATTCTTAGTAATGTGTGGTAATTAATAGGAATGTGTTTTACCTTTATAGGACGCAGGACTCTGGCACCCCCAGGCCTGACAGGAGGTGAGTATTCAACGCTTTCATGGTTAGCCAGTGTGTTTTTTTTTTTTGTTTTTTTTTTAGTGAATGATGCTGATGTCTTTTGGCCATTGGACATTAATGTGGGCAATACACCTGTGACATTTCAGTGTCATAATTTTGTGTTCCACTGTATATATATATATAAAATATATATATATATATATATAAAAAAAAAAAAAAAAAATATATATATATATATATATATATATATATATATATATATATATATATATATATATATATATATATATATATAATTTTTTTTTTTTTTTTAAATACTAAATGTATATAAAATCTACTGCACTACCTGACAAAAGTCTTGTTGACGATCCCAGTTGTAAGAGCAACAAATAATAACTTCTAGTTGATCATTTGGAAAAGTGGCAGATTTTTCTGATGAATCATCTGTTGAACTGCATCCCAATCATCATAAATACAGCAGAAGACCTGTTAGAACCCGCATGGACCCAAGATTCTCACAGAAATCAGTCAAGTTTGGTGAAGGAAAAATCCTGGTTTAGGGTTACATTCAGTATGGGGGTGTGCAAGAGATCTGCAGAGTGGACGGCAACATCAACTGCTTGAGGTATCAAGACATTTGTGCTGCCCATTACAAAACAAACCACAGGAGAGGGCAAATTCCTCAGCAGGAGAGCGCTCCTTCTCATACTTCAGCCTCCACATCAAAGTTCCTGAAAGCAAAGAAGGTCAGGGTGCTCAAGGATTGGCCAGCCCAGTCACCAGATATGAACATTATTGAGCATGTCTGGGATAAGATGGAGGAGGCATTGAAGATGGATCCAAAGAATCTTGATGAACTCTGGGAGCCCGCCAAGAACGCTTTCTTTGGCATTCCAGATGACTTTATTAGTAAGTTATTTGAGTCATTGCAGAGATGTATGGATGCAGTCCTCCAAGCTTATGGGAGTCATGCACAATATTCATTCTTTTTCCACTGCACCATGACTTTATATTCTATGCTGTACATTATTTCTGTTAAGTGACAAGACTTTTGTCTAAGCAAAGTCAGACCTTACTGTCCTAATGAAATAATTAAAAATCAAGGATAATCATATTTTATTTTGGTTAAATAAGCGTAATCTAGAGGCCTTTGTCTTTCATATTAGCCACTTCTGATACCAAATGATCAACTAGAAGTCAAGTTATTATTTGTTGTTCCTAAAACTTAGGCGACAAGACTTTTGTCAGGTAGTGTACATTTACATAATAGCTAAGGACATTTGTAATTTAATAAAGTACAATAAAATTTATTGCACTTAAATTGAATATAAAAGTAAAAAAAAATTGTAAAACTAGATTACAAACTAGAGTTTGTAACTAGATGATTTCATTGTCAAATCTTTAAAAAATATTATTGCAAAAGAAATTTTTTTTGTAGAATAGCTTTATTAGGTGATATATAAATAGAAATATAATATAATTTTATTTAATTGTAAAATTTAATAGTAAAATTTTAATTGAATTTATTTACTTAGTAGTAATATGTGCTACTAATACTACTACTAATAATAATGATCATAATAAAAATAACAATATTAATTATTATAGTATATGCAATGTTTAGTTATATTAATATATTTTCATCCATATTTTAATCAATGTATTATTATTTATTCATCTGTATTAATAAACAAATATATAAAAAAAATTATTGGAGAAATGTAAAAAAAAAAACATTTTTAAAGATTGATTAAAATGTGATTAAAGAACTACTAAGTGGAAAAACTGCAGGAAATTTGGTTTGGACATTTGGCTCTTTCTGTTCACATGCTAATTAGTTATGTTGAAGTTTTCCTCATTGAGTTAGGCCTTTTTGGATGATCTTGTGGTGTGTTTGAACAGCAGGATGGATCCACTGGGCTCTGGAGAGGTGCAGAGTGAAGATGATCAGTGTGTTGAAGCCGAACTCGAGCCTCCAAACTGGCAGACACTAGTGAGCAGAGACATCCTGTCCACACTCACGCCTCAGGAAATCAAGAGACAGGAAGTCATTAATGGTGAGCAACTCCCTTAAAGGTCCCATGAAGTACTTTGAAATATGCATTTTTATTCAATATTTGATTTAATCTCAATCGAAACACGATGAGACTGTGGGACATAGTGTAGCCGGTGAGAGTGGTTGAGCTCAAGTGCATCAAATGAAAAGTAAATGAGAAGAGTCTTAAAGGGGGTGGGGCGTGTCAGATATTAGAGAGCATTTGATTGGTTATGATTTGATGAGGAACTGTAGTATGGGTTGACATAAATAAAATCGTTGATTAGTATAGGTGGAAGTGACAAACTACAAGCTTTACATGTTTATATCGGTTTATATCTTCTAAACGCAAATTTTGTCACTGTTTTGGAGCACACTAGCTTATAGATATCTTAAAAACTGACAATACTGATACTAACATCTAAAAAAAATTCTTTTAATTTCATGGGACCTTTAAGTAATCAGTTTTGTCATTTATTTATACCCAAATAAAGCTTTATATCATGAATGATTGAAAAACACCAAATGTATCATCTTTCTTTATAAATCTCCACATGAAATTAAAATGTAATGAATATTCATTTACTATTCCTTAAGTAAATGAATTTTAAAAATTGTTGGCAAGCTAAAATCAAAATCTTATCAGTGGCAGTCCTGTTCTGATGATGTCAGTTTGACGGCTAGGGCGAAATATGCTTAGCCACACCCCTCCAGCTGTTAGTTTACTGCAAGTTTAAAAATAAGAGGAGGAGCTCAAAAATAAAACCCCACCCCCTAATCAATATTTCATCTCAGCTGGAAATGCGTCATCATACTGAAATGCAACAATTTCCAGTTCACAGACTTTAAACATGAGATTGTGTTATGCAATATTTTGCCATAACACTCATGCTATTTTCGTTTTATTTTTGTAGCTTTTTTAATGTATCAAAAGTAACATTTTTAGTGCCATCATAGACAAAATGCATAAATGTAAATATATTTTAAAAATTATATTTCAAATAATATTGTACATATATTAGTGTACTTACTTATGTAATGAACTTTGCCTTTATTTACAGTTTTAAAAAGTTTGATAACATTTAAGACATTTAAAGATTCTTAAATTCTTAGTGGCACCACCTTTTTGCATCCATGTGACATCTCATAGTTTTTCTGACTTAATGTAGGAGACATTTGGTCTGTTTTCATAGCTATGGCCCTATGATTTCATCATCATTGCAAAAATATAGCAAATTTGTACCTTTTTAGATTTTATTTAAATATCACTTTAATGTTACATATCAGTTCTTTCCACAGGTTTGAAATATACTTGCGGTGGTAGCAGAATTGAAACACACCATTTACCCACATGACATGAATAGTGTACTGTATGTGACAAACAAAAGATAATTTAACTTTTAACAATAATGCTATTTATTATGACACTGTTCTACTTTTCAATGGGTTAAAGTAAAAAACAAAAGACTGTTGAAATAAAAAAAAGAAGTCCAATATTTCTCTTACTTTTATACTATTCAGGAGCCACGTACACCCACTGACCGGTAAAATCTGCTTCTCTCTCTTTTTCAAGTTCAAGGCAAACTTGAATGCCAAAGCATTTTAGATATGTATAAAATATGTAATATATTGACATTATAAAATTAATAAAATATACATAAAAAGGAATAAAAGCAGACAATATCTCTAATAATTATAATAATTAGGCCACAAGATTAAAACGTGTAGATTATTTAAATAAGGCAAATGCGTTGATTAACCATTACTAATGGTGTACATACATTTTGCAGTCGTTTCATCCTCTCTGAGTATATAGTGAAGTTTTTTTGAGTCGTTTAGATTAAAGAATGGATTATTTAATGTTTCTCTCGCTCTCGCAACTGTGCATGCGCAGTCAGATGTGAAGCCAAGCGGATAGTAGCCTTAAGTAAAAAGGTAAAGCAAAAACATATAACGTCAGCTTTAGAAAGCGAAAGCAAAAGCCGAATCCTGGACATTTTAGCAGCTTTAGAAACCCCGGCCAGGCAAATTTTTAAGTTCCAAAGATGCGTGTCTCTGTGGGTCGTCTGTGGAAGTGATGACAGTTCACACGCACACAGAAAGAAATGAGTAAACGAGAGATTTTCCACTACTTAATTGATCATGTATGTTTTGTTATATTGGGCAGATACAAAAAAAAAAGTGTAAAAGGATGATAATAATAGTAAAAAAAAATGTCACTAAACATACTTGGGCAGCCGTGAATATACCTGGCGGCCCACCCAAGTAAAGTCTATGTGTGGGAAGCACTGCATATATTTTAGTTTTAATTAAACTGAAAATCTCTGTAATTACTCCTAAAACCATGACATCTTCTGTCTCCCTCAGAGCTGTTCTACACGGAGCGAGCACACGTTCGAATGATGAAGGTTCTGGAGAATTTATTTTACCAGCCGCTGATCAGAGACGCCATCTTGCCTCCTGCAGACATCAAAAACATCTTCAGCAACCTGGAGGAGATCGTTCAACTGCACTGTAAATCTTCTCAGAACACTGTAAATCAGTGAACATCTGAAGCAAACACTCCTTCCTAACACCGTCTTTTCTCACTTCAGTGTCTTTAACCGAACAAATGGCCGCCGTACGGAAGAAGAACGAGACTGCTCTCATTGACTCAATAGGAGATGATCTACTCTCCTGGGTAAGACAGCAGAGATACAGCAGCACATATGTGTTAAAGAGAGAGATCCATGATGCAAAATGTTTTTACTTGCACATTTATTTGGACGTGTTGACTGTTTAAACTGTACTAAATTAATGAATGCAAGCAGTGAAAGTATTTAATATGTGCAGATATAACACAGTGCAATATTTCAGGAAGATATAGTTATTATTGGCAAAATATGTCAAGTAAAATAATGAGCCAAATTTATGTTACGTGTTTGGCGCGATTTATTGCTATTTTCAGACCAGCGCAACTCTAATTTTCACGTTTTGCACCATGTTGTTTAAATAGCAAATCCATAGCATTTGCACATGCTATTTTGACGAACTGAAATAGACTGTGCCATTGACAAACTAAAAGCAGGTCTAAAGTCCAGCACAGAGCGCGTTAGTTATGCGCCTATGTGTGTTCAAATGCTTACACATTGCTTAATGCACACAGGATGTACAACATTACACAAATATCTTTACATATACAAAAATTAAAGGATTAAAATGTTACAAAAAAAAATATTTTCTACATAAATATAAAAAACACTACCTCCATGCCTTCTTCATGCCTCCATGCCTTTTTTCGGTTCATTCATGACAGTTTGCATTTGTATAATGTTATTATTAGTGGTAGTATTATTTATTATATGCATATTTATATTTGTTTTAATAAAAACAAGTTTAGATTTGTCCACCTGTGGGGTTTGGGAGACGTATGCATCACTATATGAAGCATAAGAATAGGACGTGTGTTTGGATATAACTCATTTTTTTGATCACACTTCATTATTATTGTTCATTTATTCGTTTGCTGGAATTTAAAACTAAATTTAGAAATAGTTTTGAAATGAATCTTTGCACTTAATAAACAAAATTAAATATGTAGGCTAATGGATGTCTTCAGTTGAGTTTGTACAACACCATTTCCTTACTCCACGAAAGTAAAGGAGTAAAGAGTTAAAGGAAAGAGAAAGTAAAGAGGCCGAATGGAGGAGGCTCATTTTTTTTATCCTCGCGCAGTTTGTTTGTTTAAATGTTTTCTCGCTAAAAAAAGCATTCAGTTTTTCTACTTACAAAGTCTGCCATGTAAATAGTAAATGCACCATGGCGCGACGCAACTGACTCTTTAAGGGAATGGGAGATGAGACTCAACCCTGCACATGGGAGATGAGCACAACTCAGTTAGACCATCCGCCGGGGCACAGAGCATATTTTTCCATCCTTAAAATAACAAAAGTGGGGATACACCCTTAATGCTTTTGCACCATGCGCTTTAGACTTTGCGCCTAGATCGTTACAATAGAGCCCCTAATATCTTAAATGGTATAACAAATATTAAAATTATCATGTTAAATTTAGTGGCTGGTAAGGGCGATACAGCTTAATGTGATCATTAAACTTCAAAGGCAAAGATTTCAAAAAGTAAATGTGCTCAGTGTTGTGCTTTTATGCATAGCAATTCTTTATAATTTACTGACAAAATGTGGTAATGGTTATTTTTATGTTTCTATCAAAATATGCTTTAGATTATTGTAAGTGCATATTTTGTCTTCCTCTGTTTCAGTGGGCAGCTGAAAATACATTTTAACTCTATTTAGACTTTACTATAATTTAAGTTATTATTGGTGTTTCGATTGCAAAATTAACTGAATCTGGCATTCACTTTAGAACACAATTCTATAAGTAGGGGGCATATTTATTATCATGGTAACACTTTAACTAATGGAGCATTATTTTAAAGTTAGTTAATGTATTTAGTTTACTAACATGAACAAACAATTAGTAATACATTTATTACGGTATTTGTTCACATTAGTTTGTGTTATGTAAGTTAAATAACGTTAGTTTGTGTTAACTCAAAATGCGATTTAATAATGCATTAAAGGTTAACTATGGTGAAAATCATCTTTTGTAAGCTGTTTGGACAGAACTGTGTGTAGGTAAAGTGTGTACACAGTCATATTGGGGTGATATAAACACAATAAGTTTTTTATTTTTTTATTTTACTGATGTTCAGACAGGTAATGATTCGCACTCATCAAGTAATTGCTTCGTATTATTTTTATTTTTACATTCTGCGGGTGACAAAAAACACAAACGTTTCGGCACAATGCCTTCCTCAGTGTGTAACACAATACCCTTACTCCACCCTCTTTATCTCACAGTCAATCATATTGCGTCATTAGACGATCACTTCAAACCAATCTCATCCTCATTTCAACATTACATGACCAACCATACAAGGACTATTTATCTGCATATTTAAAAGCATTATTCCACAAATAAACACCACATCAATTATCATCATATGTAAAGTATACATCAATACATTGTAAATCCGACAATCCATAATATTAAAAAATACATTTGACAATCATTCAGTGATTAAAGACAATCTTACCTTCACCTCAACACACGTAAATAACCTCACAAAAAAATATACATTTACTTTCCCCTTCAAAAGACATAATTTCACAGTTAAATAGCATATTTACATCAATACAACTGAATTTCGACAATTTAAAAAATACGTTTGTTATATCAATTATCTAGATGGCTGTTTGATAATTGTCGACAGTCCCTTTTTTTATTTCAATAATCAAGATTAACCATACGAAAAATATCCTTACCTTCAAAGACATTATTTTTAAAAAAAAGGTTGCATAGGCTATCCATTATCATTATTCCTTTATTCTTGTCTACGTCCATACCGTGAACTTTCAACAATTCAAACATATTAAAAATCAATTTTCATCTCATTATTTGTGTCACTACAACTTCAAAATCCATGATTCCCAATGTTTATAGTTAAAAACCAGACTGTTAAAGAAACACAGAAAGGTCCAACTCCTCGTTCATTCCTCTTGGTGCAAGTGATTTTAATTTATGAATCCAGAACGCTTCTCTTTGTAGCAATCTTTTATTTAGATTACCTCCTCTATGTGATTCAAACACTTCTTCAATTCCTATACATTCTAGTTGTTTGACATTATGTCCAAAATCTATAAAGTGTCTTGCTACTGCCGAAGTTATGTCTTGTCGTCGTATGCTTGATTTATGTTCGCTAATGCGCAACTTTAACTGGCGTGAAGACTTACCTATATATATTTTTTGGCACGGACATTTTAACATGTATATTATATTGCGAGTAGAGCAGGTAATACATGTTTTTATTTTAATATTTTTACCTGTTACTGGATTTAAAAATTCCTTGCACCTTGTCAAATTATCACATGCGGCACAATTTCTGCATGGAAAACAACCTTGTATGAAAGTGGATTTCTTATTTCTCACTGTATCAGAATTAATAATCATATCTGATAAATTTTGGGATCTCTTAAAAGTAAATAATGGATTATATTGAAATTTATTATTTAAAGATTCATCAGAGGATAATATATGCCAATGTTTATGAATCGTTGATTTAATAAACTTGCTATGTTCGTTGTATGTTAATGTACAATTTACTGAAAACTCTTTTGATGTTAAAATAGAATCCAAATTCCTTCCATTTTGAGGCCCACGACAACATGACGTAGGAGTGCGGTTTTCCCACCCACCAAATTGATTAACAAACACGTATTAACATGTCTCTGTAGTAACATGTTTAATCATATTAACAAGACAGGACGTGCAAAAAAGCAACTGAGATTAAAAGATCTATTCAGCTCTCTGTGATCATCTGCACCTCAAGACTGACATTGCGTGTGACTCATCGTTGCAGAAAGGCTTGAATTAACTCCACAACAAATATATCAAATAGCCGTTGGGAAAGTTCTTACTGTAGTAAGGGAGATCTGCTTCATTCTTGTCTGTCACTGTGCTGTTTGTCTACATGAAGACTACACACACCAGAGAAATACAAACAAATCTCTGACACACACGTGGGAATGGTGGCCGGAGAGAACTAGCTCATTTGTATCAAATGGCGCAGGCGACAAAAACAGCTACAATGTCCTAAAAGCTCAAATTTCCTAGATTTAAAAAGGTATAATAAATAATCTGATGGGTGTTTTGAGCTGAAACTTTACAGACACATTCTGGAGAGACAAAAGACTTATCTTAAATTTTGAAGAAGAGGTAAAACAGGTTCCCTTTAATTTAATATTTTCTAAAGGATGCTTTACAATATTATATTTGCGCATATACATTAGATTATTCAGCACTGAAACCAAATCTGGAGCTAATCGAACAAAACAAGTTATGATAACAGTCTAAAATTAGTACATCCAAAATTATATGTTAGGGAAAAATAAAATTTTGTTGAAATTTTGTAATTTTATTTTCCAATATTTCTCTATATATAATAATAAATCTTAAAAAATGGGTAAAATAGGTGCCCTTTAAATAATGTTGAACTATGATTAATAAATGCTTTACAAGATTATTCATACTTCGTTGATATTAGTTAATACATTAACTAAGATTAACTAATAGAACATTATTCTAAAGTGTTACCATTGTCATAAATGTATATGATAAATATTATGAAATAAATTGTTACAAGGGATAGTTCTTTGTGCTCTCCTTAAATAATTTTTCAAATTATGAGTGAATGAAATCCTTGAAGACAGTGTAAGCATCATACTCGACCGGTTAGCATTAGTTTCACATTCACCTATGTCTTTACCCACAGTTCAGTGAAGAAGAGGAGGATAAGATCAAGAGAGCGGTGGGCACGTACTGCAGTAACCAGCCCTTTGCCCTGGAGCTCATCAAGAGCAAACAGAAGAAAGACCAGCGCTTCAATGCCTTCATACAGGTCAGATGATAGTGGTTTAATTATTCTGTGTGTTTCCGATCTAGCCATTGTATCTCTAATGTTGAAGTGTTTGTATTGCAGGAGGCAGAGAGCAACCGTCATTGTCGCAGGCTGCAGTTGAAAGACATTATTCCTGTGGAGACGTTACGACTCACAAAGTATCCCCTTCTGCTGGAGAACATCGCCAAATACACAGGTTCATCAGCTTTATTTAGCACTCATTTGAACTGTTGTTATAATAAAAAAAATCTGTTACACTTGTTGTTTAGTGAGACTTTAATAAAAGAGATTATAATTAATTATTTCATTTTCTATTGTGGCAGATGTATTTCACCATGTTGTTTTTTCCATCAGCAAAAAAATACAATTAATTATAAATAATATTTTATATATAATATCTGTTCGCTTTTTCCACATTTTTTATTGCAATTATGAATATTTAAATATTAATTTGAATATTGAGATCTCTGCTAAATTGAACTTTAGATTGAATCCTTCATAGTGTTGTTTATTTATCTCAGCTAAAATTAATATTACATTTAATAATAATATTTGAAATATTACAATATCTGTAATTCTGATAATATAACAACTTTGTTTTGAATCCTATTTGAAATAATATTTCAAACATTGATATATCTGCTACATTGACAACTATTCATTGCTATGGCTTTTGATGAGCACAAATACATAATTTAAGTAATTAAATATGTTCAAAATATTACAGCATCTGTAAATTTCTTAAATATCATTAAATAATATTAATAATAATAACATTTAATATGATGAGATATGGGCGACGCGGTGGCACAGTAGGTAGTGCTGTCGCCTCACGGCAAGAAGGTTGTTGGTTCGAGCCTCGGCTGGGTCAGTTGGCGTTTCTGTGTGGAGTTTGCATGTTCTCCCCGCGTTCGCATGGGTTTCCTCTGGGTGCTCCGGTTTCCCCCACAGTCCAAAGACATGCGATACAGGTGAATTGGGCAGGCTAAATTGTCTGTAGTGTATGAGTGTGAATGAGTGTGTATTGATGTTTCCCAGAGATGGGTTGCGGCTGGAAGAGCATCCGCTGTGTAAAACATATGCTGGATAAGTTGGCGGTTCATTCCGCTGTGGCGACCCCAGATTAATAAAGGGACTAAGCCGAAAAGAAAATGAATGAATGATGAGATATGTGCTAAATTGGCAACTATTATTGACCATGTCCTCAAAAAAATTAAATGATGAACAAAATTGCAATTTTACAATTTTGTCGTTTTCATTAGTAAAAATACAAATAATAATCATATTGTTACGTCCTTTTAGATGTTAATATTAAAACTAAGGGTATTTGACATAACATATAATAGTTTCGTGTGTGTCACCAATGGAGGGAGAAAGAAACCACAGAAAACCAAATATCACTGCAATTATTTATTGCCCATACTTCCAGTGAAATCAGTGAAAATATATATTGTACCGTGAAAGAAAAATATTTACAATAAATTACCTGTTGGAGAGGAGGTAGATAGAGGTGCTTAAATCAAAGAAATAAATATAACAAAACACATTAACTGTATTAAACAACTAAACTAAATATGAAAAGAAAAACATGAAAAGAAACATCTTCAACGTACCAAACGTCTTAACTAAACTACTCTAAATAAAAAATAAAACATACACAAAACAGCACCCTCTCCTAAACCTAGTGGAAATAATACATGAAGGATCCTGGGTGTTTGTATATGTATATCGCGCGACTTACTCACTCCTACACCCTCTCCGAGGTATCTCTCAAAAGCATCAGTTAACTGTACAAGTTCACAAGCAAACAAATTGCAATTTCAAATCTCACAAGACTTTAGACAAGAGCATTAAATCACCGACAAAGGAAACACATTCTCTCAGACTAGTCCTCGCAAGAGAGACTGTCCTCATCGAGACCCACAGACAGAGTGAGAGCAAGATAGAAAGAGAGATCGCCATTGCAGTTTGGGCTCGGCTTTTAAACGCTACGCAGACCAGCGATTGGTAGCGCGAATCCAGCGTCAGCAGCCTACGTCATGAGCACGAAATGCGGATCCTCCAATGCCGTTCATACCTGTAACACACGCGTAAACGACACACCCACATACAAACAAACACACACACATAGACCCAAAATACGTTCGTAACGAACGTAACACTCCCCCTCTCAAAACTTAACATAAAGCAACATTAAGCTCTAGATAAAGTGTCAGCAATGACATTTTCAGATCCTTTCTTATGCTTTATGGATAAGTTATAATTTTGCACAATCAACGACCAACGCATAAGGCGTTGATTGTGATTGTGCATTCTTAACAGAAACACTAGGGGATTGTGGTCAGTGTATACAGTAACAGGCAAAACCGATGAACCCACATAAACTTCAAAGAACTGCAAAGATAAAATCAGAGCCAAAGCTTCCTTTTCAATGGTGGAATAATTACGTTGATGTCTGTTAAATTTACGTGAAAAGTAGCAGATTGGGTGATCAAAACCAACATCATCTTCTTGAACAAGCACAGCTCCAACACCCAAAGAACTGGCATCAACTTCTATTTTGAATGGACGTGAGAAGTCAGGTGCAGCGAGAACAGGTGCACAAGTAAGCAACAACTTCACATTCTCGAAAGCCTGCTGGCATGCATCAGACCATACAAAATCACTTTTTGGACTCAACAAGCTGGTCAAAGGACAAACAACAGTCGAAAAATTACGACAGAAACTCCTATAATAACCAGACATTCCTAAAAAGCGACGCAACTCGCGTCTCGTTGTAGGAACAGGAAACTCAGCTATAGCTGTCACTTTGGCACTAACAGGGCGAACTTCACCTTGACCTACTTCTTTGCCCAAATAAGTAATCGTTGCTTTACCAAATTCACACTTGGCTAAATTAATAGTCAAAGACGCATCAGATAATCGTTTAAAAACAGTGCGAAGTGCAGATAAGTGCTCATCCCAGTCACAAGAATAGATGACCAGATCATCAAGGTATGCGTTACAGTTTGGAACTCCAGACAATACAATGTTTACAAGGCGCTGAAAAGTTGCGGGAGCGTTTCGTAACCCGAAAGCCATTACTTTGTATTGAAGGAAGTTATCTGGTGTAACGAATGCTGAAATTTGTGCTGCTCGCGGAGTTAATTTTACTTGCCAATAACCCTTGAGAAGATCCAATTTTGTGACGAATTTCGCTGAACCCAAGTTGTCAATGCAATCTTCCATTCTGGGCAAGGGATAACTATCTGGCACTGTTACTGAATTTACCTTTCGATAGTCTGTGCAAAAACGGAAGGTACCGTCAGCTTTTGGCACTAGCAGACAAGGAGAGCTCCAGGGACTATGACTATGTTCTGCTAAATCGTTCTTCAACAAATAATCTACTTCGTCTTTCATCACAGACCTTTTTACATTATTTATTCGGTAAGCATGTTGCTTAATAGGATGATCACATGTCACGTGAATATCATGCTGTAGCACGTTAGTTTGAGTCGGCACATCACTAAACAGCATAGGAAATTCATGCAACAATTTAATCATATCGATTGTCTGTGCTTCCGACAAAGTATTAAAATAGTCTGGCAACTTACCAAGAATTTCAGAATTGGAAAGTCTACCACACATTGCCAAGTCATTACGAAACGTAAAATCATCATCATGACACTCACCCAGAGATGGCAGTTTACTCACATCAGCAGAGTCAAACACAGCAGTAACGGCAGCAGCTAAGGGTTCAGAGGAAACAGCAACGAGTTGTTCCTTTTCGAAATTATCAGACACTTTCCTAGTGTGATAAAACTTAAGCATGTTAATGTGACAGGTGCGAAATTTTCTTTTTCGATCAGGTGTATTTATTACAAAGTCAGTTTCACTTAGTTTCTTCGACACTTTATAGGGGCCAGAAAAACGAGCAGACAAAGCTGAACCAGGTATCGGTAGCAGAACTAAAACATCATCACCAGGTTTAATTTCACGTACAACAGCTTTCCTGTCATACCATCCTTTCATGTCCTCCTGAGCTACGGACAGTGACTCACGTGCAAGAGTGCATGCATTGTGCAAACGTTCTCTGAAACGGCTAACAAAATCCAAAATATTAACTCCATTTGATTTTTCATTCAGCATCCCTTCTTTCAGCACTTTAAGCGGCCCGCGGAATACGTGGCCATAAATTAAGTCTGAAGGGGAAAATCCTAATGACTCTTGAGTCGATTCACGAATTGCAAACAGCATTAATGGTATTCCTTCATCCCAGTCTTTTTCAGAACTCAGGCAGTATTTTCTTAACATGGATTTTAACGTCTGATGAAAGCGTTCGATAGCTCCCTGGCTCTCAGGATGATAAGCGCTTGAAATTCGGTGCTTGATTCCTAACGAAGTTAAAACTTGTTTGAACACGTTTGACAAAAAATTCGTTCCCTGATCTGTTTGTACGATTTTTGGTAACCCAAAAGTAGAAAAAAATTTGATCATTGCTTTGATCACAACAGGTGCAGTGATTTTTCTAAGCGGAACGGCCTCGGGAAAGCGGGTTGCAGAGCACATAATAGTTAATAAAAACTGATTACCTGCTTTCGTCTTTGGGAGAGGACCGACGCAATCCAAAATGACATGTTCAAAGGGTTCGCCGACAACAGGAATCGGAACTAGTGGTGCTGGTGGAATCTTTTGGTTTGGTTTACCAGTGACCTGACAAACATGACAAGTGCGACAGTGTGAGACAACATCTTTCTTCAAGCCAGGCCAGAAGAAATGTTTAAGAATTCGTTTGTAGGTTTTCGTCACACCTAAATGACCTGACAACGGGTGATCGTGAGCCAAATTTAGCACTTGTTCGCGATAAATTGTAGGCAGAACAATCTGACAAACGACATCCCATTCATTCTCCACATCTCTGCTAGGACGCCATTTACGCAACAGTAATCCATTCTCAATCACGTATTCACTCAGTTTATTTTTTGGTTGTTTAAAATTTTTATCAACAGCAGAAAAACATTTAGATAAGGACTCATCATTTCGTTGTGCATTTTTAATTCGTTCGTGCGAAATAGGTTCGGATAAAAGGTCAGATTCGGGCGCAACTGCGGGCGGAGTATTGTCGGAACACGTTTCATTCTCAGCACCTTTAAAATTTTTAAAAGTGACAGACGTAGTGTTTTGTTCAGAAAACAAAGGTGGCAAAAAGGAATCAGATAAAATAATTTCTTCTCCGATTCTGCGTTTTTGCGCACGAGTGACTACACTAGCTGAAAATACTTCTGGAAATGTGTTAGAAATGTCATCAGCAGGGACGAAACAATCCGGTTTATCAACAACTTCAGGCAAAGGTGACACTTTACCCCCGGCCAAATCATTTCCGAGAATAAATGCAACACCTTTGACAGGAAACGAAGGACGTACACCCACCTTGACAAAACCTGAAACCAAATCACACTGCAGGTGAATTTGATGCAAAGGTACCGTTAAAACACCCATTTCAATTCCCTGAACTAGAATGTTAGATCCACAATATGTCTGGTCAGATAAAGGAAGTGCATCAGAAATTAAAAACGAGTGAAGTGCGCCAGTGTCCCTCAAGATTTTAATTTCTTTCTGCTCTTCAGTATGTCCGTTAACAGAAATCAGTCCCTTCATTAAAAATGGCTTAAAGCCAGCGTCAATTTCATTTTCAGTAGAGTCAAGTGCAGACAAAGTTTTCACAAAATTAGCTGGTTTCAATTGCCCTTGCTGATTTTTTCGTTTAAGCACAAAACAATCCGAAATAAGGTGCCCGGTTTTGTGGCAATAAAAACACTCTCTAGTCTCTTTACTCGTTGGTGAATTACTTTTGGGACGTGCAGAATTTTGAGCTGTGAATGAACTCGGTGTCTTTTCAGGTCGGGATACAGAAAACACGCTCTTGTGCGTTAACACATACTCATCCGCAAGAGTTGCGGCTTGTGACAAAGACGTGACTTTTTGTTCGTTAAGATATGTGACAATTCTCTCTGGCAGGCAATTTTTAAAATCCTCCAAAAGCATTAGTTCTCTCAATGCATTAAAATCTCTCACATTGTTAGCAGCCAACCATTTATCAAAAAGAACTCCCTTGTCACGGGCAAATTCTACGAATGTTTGCTGCGCAGCTTTCTTTTGGTTCCTAAAACGTTGTCGATACGCCTCAGGCACCAACTCATATGCGCGGAGAACAGCGCTCTTAACTGAATCATATTTCAAACTCTCTTCCAAAGTTAATGATGAACAAACTTCCTGGGCTTTTCCGACTAATTTACACTGTAGCAAAAGACACCAAACTTCTTTAGGCCAACGAAGTGCGGCAGCCACACGCTCAAAAACAGCAAAATAGGAATCCACTTCGGATTCTCTGAAGTGAGGCACTAAAGCAATATGTTTACTAATATCAAAAGCACTAGAGGAAACATCACTCACAGAAGTTGCCGAATTATCATTAGCAGCAGGGCTAACAGGATTTAACTGCACAGTTCGGCCAGAACCAACCTTCATCGAGTCTAACTCGAGCTGTCGGAGTTTTACCTGTGTCTCAGCGTCGATTTCCAATTTACGGATATCCAGGCGCAGTTTCATCTCGGCATGGCGCGTCTCAGCCCGCTCTTGGGCTTCAATCTGCATGCGGGCCAGGCGAACCTTTAGCCTCGCATCACCCCCAGACTCGACTGAAGTCGGGGAAAGTGGATAAAAGGGCGGTAAGCCTGTCTTTGCCTCGGTATCCACCTCGGCATACTCATCCGGCTCCTTCTCCGTATCCACTAAATTACCAGGACTGTGTTCTACAGCCACTGCACCAGCCTCATCGCCATCCGCAAAAGGTAAAATTAAAATTTTGTGTTCAATCAAGTGCTTTAAAATTTCGTCTTTAATAAGGCGCTTCAGAGATTGCCTCACCACAGGAATGTGATAGTGTTCACCTATTTGCAACAAGTCATCTTTTCTACATCGCTCAAAAACTTCCAATGTCGGATTAGCAACAAATGTTTCTAAATCAAAGGTACTCATTGTCTAAACTCTCACAAATACTTACAAAAGACAAAAAATACAAGGGAGAAAAATGATACTTTGTTTCACTATCACAGTTTTTTTTCTCTCTACACCATCAAAGTACACACACACAAAACTATTATCCGGGACATATAATTAAGGTTTTAAATAAATTAATAGATCTCGGACGAGCCCCCAATTATATGTTACGTCCTTTTAGATGTTAATATTAAAACTAAGGGTATTTGACATAACATATAATAGTTTCGTGTGTGTCACCAATGGAGGGAGAAAGAAACCACAGAAAACCAAATATCACTGCAATTATTTATTGCCCATACTTCCAGTGAAATCAGTGAAATATATATTGTACCGTGAAAGAAAAATATTTACAATAAATTACCTGTTGGAGAGGAGGTAGATAGAGGTGCTTAAATCAAAGAAATAAATATAACAAAACACATTAACTGTATTAAACAACTAAACTAAATATGAAAAGAAAAACATGAAAAGAAACATCTTCAACGTACCAAACGTCTTAACTAAACTACTCTAAATAAAAAATAAAACATACACAAAACAGCACCCTCTCCTAAACCTAGTGGAAATAATACATGAAGGATCCTGGGTGTTTGTATATGTATATCGCGCGACTTACTCACTCCTACACCCTCTCCGAGGTATCTCTCAAAAGCATCAGTTAACTGTACAAGTTCACAAGCAAACAAATTGCAATTTCAAATCTCACAAGACTTTAGACAAGAGCATTAAATCACCGACAAAGGAAACACATTCTCTCAGACTAGTCCTCGCAAGAGAGACTGTCCTCATCGAGACCCACAGACAGAGTGAGAGCAAGATAGAAAGAGAGATCGCCATTGCAGTTTGGGCTCGGCTTTTAAACGCTACGCAGACCAGCGATTGGTAGCGCGAATCCAGCGTCAGCAGCCTACGTCATGAGCACGAAATGCGGATCCTCCAATGCCGTTCATACCTGTAACACACGCGTAAACGACACACCCACATACAAACAAACACACACACATAGACCCAAAATACGTTCGTAACGAACGTAACACATATTATAAAATATTAATATTGTCCCCAGTTTTATTTAATTTTTATTATGACTACTTTATAATACATAATAAATAACGTTATTGCATTTTAATAAATAAAATACATTATACTACTACATTATAATAAATAAAATATTTGATATATTTAAATTCAATCTGACACATATTATTTACCATTTAAATCAGTTTCATGAGGAAAAAATACATGGTGCCTTATTAGTCTCTGAAACTAAGACTCGTCTCCTATGATAGTGACAGCACAGATGTCTGTATCGAGGTCTGTTTTTGCCAGAATGATCTTGAGACCCTTTTCACACATCCTGCATCACACATTCGCAGAAGTACTGATTCTAGTTGACTTTAAATGAAAAACTTTGCTAGTCTGACTCTATAAGAAAAAATAAGGACATAAAATAACACCCATACATCATACAACTGTCATTTGAAGCTGTCTGGTGATAAAGATAACAGATTCAATAGCCATGTATATAAAATGTTAGATGTTATAATGCAAATACCATCACAAGCTTTAGTTTGTCACAATTCTTGCTATTACCTACTAGCTTATTACCTGCCCATTATTAAGATATAAACTGTTTACTAATAGTTATAAAATATGATCTTATTCTACATCCCCAATCCTACCGAGTGCCTAAACCCAACTACTACCTTACTAACTATTAATAAGCAGCTAATTAGTAGTTTATTGAGCTAATAGTCTCAGTTAATGGTTTGTTAATAGCGTGAATTGTGACTTAAGATAAAGTGTTACCAAACATTGCATACTGTTGAATGAAAGTGTGCGATTGTGGATTTGAAACTATTCAAACAGATTTATGTAATAAACTGATTGTGTAATAATGGCGACAGGTTGATTGACACAGAAATATTTAGCTGTGTAAGTCTGTAATCCTTGAACGATTGTTGTTGTTGAATCGCAGAGGACACTGAGGAGAGAAGTAAAGTGAAACGGGCTGGCGAATGCTGTAGAAAGATCCTCACTCACGTCAACCAGGAGGTGAAGGAAGCCGAAAACAAACAGGTGAGCAGATTATACAGTGGAAAACCTGACTTCAGCTCAGTCCACACAAACTGACCCTGATCCTGACTCTCTGCTGCCCCCAGAGGCTGGAGGACTACCAGAGACGACTGGACCTGTCCTCACTGAAGCAGAGTGAAAACCCCATGATCGCAGAATTTAAGGTCAGAGCGTGCTTAGCACACAACCTGGAGAAAGAAAAATAAAACCTGGATATTACAAAAAGATGCACAAGTGTTCTCTTATAAACATAATGATAATAAATATATTATATTTAAATATTAAGATGTTTGTATGTTGTGACTAATTATGTTGACTATATGACATTCTCTACCATGTTACTTTCTTATCACCTTTCATTAGCAAAAATACTAATTAGTAGTAATATATTACATTATAATATCTGCAGATCTGGCATATATTCTTTATTCTTTGTCCATAACTTATAGACAATTAGACTATAACTCAGTTATTTCTATATTTTTCTGTATCATGTCAGTTTAAAATATCAATTTACATTTCCAAACATTAGTTTTACAGTGGGTGACACTTCAAAATGACCTTTAACGCAGCATTTGGTGTGGTTGATATTAAGGGATTAAGAACATGTTTTTAGGTGTAACAGCAGTTTGCGACAAAAGGTACAAAAGGGCACAAAGGGATGGGATGCGAATGCACAGAAATATACAGTAGCTGTAGATACCCTGCCACTTGTAAATGAAGATGAAATAACGAAATAAAGCATTATATTTCCAAGTGCAATGAGGATTTATTTTGGAAATTAAAACTAAAGAAATAAGGCATCTAAAAAAAAAAGTACAAACAGGCGTACATATACAAATAAATAAATAAATAGATAAATAAAGCAGTGTTTTAGCCTAATATAGAGAGATGTACCGTGTTTGTTATTTTAAAGTGATGGACTAAGACAGTCAATAAATAAGCTTTGCCTTTTCATTTACAGTTTTCATTTACATTTGCTTTGTTGATTATATTTTTCTTATTTTATATCTCAATTATTGTGCATAAATAATAAATAAATAATTAAATAGACCTAAATAATTATTTATTTAAAGACAGCGAAACGGAGAGAAATGGTCCTTAGGATGGTCTAAACGGCTCTTAAGTTAAATGCTACTTCATCAAAAGCATAAAAATAAATTGACCTACCTCAAGCAGATCACTACAATAATAATAAAATCAATTTTGCTGAAGTCAGATATTCTGCTTTGAAAATGGTTTTTCCGTGCCGGAATACTGTCTTTGTTTAGGTAAAGTTAACCTGCAGAATGCCAGTTTAGCCAATTATAATTCAGCACTCCGGGTTGCCTTGTTGGAAAACAGCGTATTTCATTCATTTATTCAGAAAGGCTCTGAAAGCATGCGCCCGTGACCGAAATGGACAGTATCAGAGGTCGAAATGAGACAGATTCAGTTCCACATGAGGTTATTAATTAGCAAATGATATAAATATTACGAACGTAAACATTAGGTGAGCAGGTTACATTGTAATCTCGTGTCCTAACAACACGCAAACAGCAGTTTGACTCTTTGCACCAGACGAAACACGACAAAAATGTAAATACAGCCTTTCAGAAGCACAGAATATGCACTCACTCACGAAACGATAAGGTTTAGAATCCATTCAAACTCACATTGTTAGCATTTAGCACTGAATAAAACACACGAGGCTTACCTAGGGTGCACTGTCATAGGTTTCACATGTTGAGCTGTGAGAAATAGAAAACGTTTCTAATATCTCAATTCGAGGTGTTGGTTAGAACTAAAACTCCTTTTAATATGGAACATAATTCCTTCTATCGCGTGTCGTTCATTTTATTTAGAACACGGTTTAAATCACTCGCTCCTGTACTCAATCTCTGGCATCCCACGCGTGTGTTTATTTTGATCTAGGAGTGCAATACCCAGTTCAACCACTGGGTGTCAAACTTACATACTGCACCTTTAATATAAGTTTGTAATGAAGTTAGATGACCACTTGGACATCATGAAGGAGGCAGAGAACCGACCAAATTTTAAATAATTTATTAATGAAAAATAAAACAAACAGTCGACAGCTCCTCATGAAGACTTTCGTCAAACTGAAAGCAACTGTAAAAAATGTCCAGGCCTGATCCTCTCTCGTCTTCTTCTGCAGTCTCTTACTTTTAAGATCCAGAGCTCCTCCGTGAGACTCGAGTCAGGTGATGCGTGCAGGTGTTGTTAATTAGCACTCACGCAACCCACCTCGTATGCCCTCACGGCTCTCAGCTCTGCCTCAATCGCTACAAAGTTAATTGATAAATAAATGTTTCCATTATTTTTTAAAAGCATCCTCATTTTACAGCATTTGAACAGTACTGTAGCTTTGCAGGTAGGTTTTTTTGAAACATCTTAGAGATGTCGCCAAAGTTCTTCTGGATTGAGTTTGTCTCAGTTTGTTCTGTTTCTTCATGTCATTACAGACAGGCTGGATGATGATCAGATCACATCTCTGGCTGTTGTCAGACTCCTTGTGCAGACAATAATTTCACACTATATAATTACAATTAATGACAAAACTAATGTTTGGAAATGTAAATTTATATTTCAAACTGACATGCTACAGAAAAATATAGAAATAAATGACTTTAAACCTTTTTTTTTTTGGTGAAAATACTAGTGGCTAGGCTTTTGCACAGTACTGTACATACAGTAAAGTGTTTCACCACTTTAAGACAAGTAGATGTAGTTATTTGTGTATATTAATGAAATTATACGATAGATAAAAATGTTGGGGTTCAAATCAAATGATCTTCTACTTTTAAACATAATTTGTTTAAGAATAAGAAATGATCTGTTGACAGCAGTTGTTTTGATTTAGAACAGGGGTGTCAAACTCAGTTCCTGAAGGGCCGCAGCCCTACTCGGTTTAGTTTCAACCCTGCTTCAACACACTTACCTGTAGTTTTTAAACAAGACTGAAGGACTCAATTAGTATGATCAGCTGTGTTTTATTAGAGTTGGAACTAAACTCTGAAGAGCTGTGGCCCTCCAGGAACTGAGTTTGAGTCCCCTGATTTAGAATGTCAAATGTTCCCCTTCTATTCAAATTCTACATTGAATGGTGCATATAACATATATACATATTCAAATGTGATTTGCATATTCAACATATTTGCATATTCAAATATGATTTTCTACAAAACAAAAATCAAAAACTTGGAGAAAATAAATGCAAAACATGTTTGTATAGGACATTATTTACAAGGTTACATGCATGAAACCATTTAGATAAATGTTGGTGCACAAATAGGTTGAAAAGTGTCCTGTTTAGCTTTTCTTAGCAAATTACTTTTTTGATAATTTCCAGAAGCCACCTGCTAACAGTAAAATAGCGTTTAAGTCTATCAATAGTTTGTATACCAAAAATTGTTGCCGGCATATATAAATGTTAAGTCATCTGCATATCTAACAAATATCATTTTCTGTTTTATATCCATTTCATTTTTTTTTTCCCTATCCAGAGCTTGGACTTGACCAAGAGAAAGATGGTGCATGAGGGGCCGCTGTCCTGGAAGGTCAACAAAGACAAAACCATTGGTTGGTCTGGCTTTTTTACAAAATTAATATATAAACCAAACTCACAGTAGGTCATTATCATAAAGATCTCTTACAGGTGCAGTAATTCTGAAGAAGAAAATCACCTTTGACTGTATTTGCTACAAGTTGACATCAAGGCAAAACCAAATGCTGTGAACGTGTGACGTCTTGTAATGTTATTGTGAAATGATTTCATGTGTGTGTGTGTGTGTGTTTTCAGAGCTGTACACGTTGCTGCTGGAGGATATATTGGTGCTACTTCAAAGGCAGGATGAGAAGCTGATCTTAAAATGCCACAGTAAGAATCTGGCGGGCACCGCTGAGACCAAACACATCTTCAGCCCCATCATCAAGCTCAGCACTGTGATGGTGCGCTCCGTCGCCACCGGTACGATAACACCAATGTTAAAATCTGACAATGTGATTGGTTAAAGCTGTAGTTTACCCCAAAATGAAATATGACTCATTTGTCAAAAACCCACAGTATAATAATTTAGAATTAAATTAAAGGTGTCTGTTAACGAAACTATTCTTCAAATAATATTGTAATTATCAAAAAACAGAGAGAAATATTCCGTAGCATTTTCTTTAAAGGTGCAGTTGGTGATCTGCCAGAATGCTAGCATTAGCATAATAGCTTACATCCCTCCACTGCCATCCAAAGCCATGCCTCCTTAAGTCATGAACGCGCAACGAATAGATGATGATCTGATGACTAGAGATAACCTTATATAGCACATTTTTTACGCAGTGGATGCCCTTCCAGCCGCAACCCATCTCTGGGATATATATATATATATATAAAATATATAATTATTATATACTTTATTATATTTATTATATATATATATATATATATATATATATATATATATATATATATATATATATATATATATATATATATATATATATATATATATATATATATATATATATATAAAACATATATATATAAAACATATAATGTGTCACTTTTTATAAAATGCTGAAAAATAAGAGAATAATAGTAGAAGACAAAATAAATGTTTTGCTAATAAATAAAGCTTTAAAAAAAGCTTTTTTTATTTCTTTTTTTGGCAATCAGTTTAAGACAAAATGTCAGACAGGTACTGTAAGCCTTCAAAATATTTTCGCATAAGGAGGTGGGTGAAAAAGAAAAAGGGTGAGAACCCCTGCACTAGATCATCACCAGTTAGAAAACTCTATGAAGACACGAACTTTGTCCAGCGTAGTTATTGACAGGCCAGGGTGTGCAGGAATTATGTTTATTATTATATCCCCAAAACTGGCAATGGGATAAAGTTGGTTTTATATTCGCACATTCTGACTTTCCCCTCAATAATATAATTTCAGAAAAGTATTCTTTGCAAATTCCAAATAGTGAAATCATATAATCAGCCAATGACTATAAAATATAACATTGTTCAGTCAGTTCAATAGTGCTAATGTTGTTTAGAAGCCATACCTACATGCTATTTCAGACCCAATATCCAAAGTAACATTAGAGTGGGAGCATGTCACAGGCTGTCACTGTTCAAAAATGAAAAAATGTACGAATATAAATCAAACTTCACCTCAGTAAAGCTGGTTAGGCGGATGAGCGATATTTGCTTATGTTTGGTTATTTAACTAAATAAAAATCAGCTCAGAAAAAAAGGAGTGCTAAAAACAGAAATATCCTGTTATCATTTTACATTACATTGACGTCAAGACAACGAGGGACTTTTCATTTTTGATTGTGCTCGCTGCACAAAATCTCCTTTTACTCTTGAACAACTAAATGAATGCTTAGATCTATCAATTATTGTTGCTGTAAAATACACTCCATAAACTTGAACATAGTCGATCTTTCGCCGGACGTTTTCAACCACTGAAATGGCATAACGTCATTTCCCTCCAGCGTACAAAAGTATCTCCAATATTGATTCAGGAATTAGAAAAGTTTTGATTCTGCATTTTTGGCAGAAGCCCTTTTGAAAACACTCTTTTCATAGATACAAGGCCACGTTGGTCTTTCAGAAAGAAGTTCAAGTTGATGCTTGCTGAGTTTACCTGATGTCACTCTCTGTCAGCTGTAGGTGACCATGCTTCACGTGTACACGCAAATGACAGATCTGTCTGCATGACAGGCTGCGCCGAAATACACATATAAATTTGTTGACAGACAGTTTGAGATCTGTTGTAATTTAATTATTTGTTGGCCCAACGATTTTTAATTAGACAAACATTTTTTAGTCTTATGCCTTACCCAGAATATAAAAATACATATAAATACATTTAGATCATTTACTTTAATCATTACTATTGGAATGTGAAGAGACTTTCAACCAGCACAACAAAAAATGTTTCTGAAGACAATCACCTACTGCACCTTTAATTTAGCAAAAATACATATTAATAGTAATATTTTTTATAATAATATAACTGCAGATCTTACTAATAGTCTTGGTAATAATAATAATATTAGTCTCTGTATTACTATGTTATGTATGTATATGTTATGTTATGTATATACTGTATGTAGTTTTACTGTATGTCTTTTCATACTAAATTATATGTTTGTATTTTTAACACCACAACAAAATCTGAGAATTGTTTTTTTTTTTTGCAATCAAATGCTTCATTTATGTATAATGAATTTGTGTTTTCTTTTCTCTGTTCAACACAAACTATATTTTGGGGAATGTTTGACATTGACATCTATGACAAATACCATGGAAGTCAGTGGTTTCCAAGATTTTTCAAAATATCATCTTTTGAGTTCAATAGAGGAAAGAAACTCAAAAGGGTTTAGAGCCATTTGAGGGTGAAGAAATGGTGACAGAACTTACTTTGTGGGTGAATTATTCCTTTAAGAAGGGTCAAGTCTTTTTTTCTGAATCTTTTTCAGGTTATGTATGAAATTTGTTCTTGATGAAAATAAAGTTAAACTAGCATGAAATGAATGTTTTACAGACAACAGGTCGTTCTTTGTGCTGTCGATGTCTGATAATGTAGCTCAGATCTATGAGCTGATGGCCCAGACCGTATCTGAGCAAAAGGCGTAAGTGTTGAACTTTTTACCCATAATTCCTTTTCATCTGCAAAAGTCAGTCCGAGGCACTCGAAAAATGTGGAAAAAATAGTAAAAAGCCTTTATTGACATGGCTATTCCTTCTAATAACGATGGCAATAAAGGCTTTTTAATATTTTTTCCACATTTTGCGAGTGCCTTAGACTTACTTTTGCTGTTTATTCTGATGAATCTCTTACCCAAAGAGCACCGACACTTTATTTAAGCTACCCCTGAGCACTTTTTGTTTGATTTTAGATTGACCTCACTGTTTAGCCTGTAAAACAGAATTAATAGAGAACATTTGAATGCATATTTATGTTTAACAGTGTTACTTTTTTATATATATCATTATACTGTAGTAAATATTTTGTATTTTATTACTCTATTTACATATCACAAAGCAGCAGCAAAATACTAAATACATTTTTAAAACAAATCATTGGATTTTTGGCCATTTGTAATTTATCTTAAAACAAATTTAATATGATCACTTATTGACATATTATACTTAATATTTTGGTATTTTAAAAAAGTAGAGGTTTCAATATATTTGGTGTTTTATTTTTACATAAATATATTGGTTATGAATATTTTTTCTACCAGGTGTTTTAATATTTGAAGCATTAAAGTAAATGCTTACATTTAATGTGCTTCTATGTGATTTAAGCCACTTTGTTTTGATGTAGACAACTAAATATCATATCATATCATATCTTTCATTTTATGTGCTTTTTTGATTTAATCAGTTCTTTCTATAGGTTTAGAGATGTTATATAAAATATTCTATAATATTTTACAACAATCTACAATATTGCATTTGTATTGTTATGTTGTTGTTTACATTTCTAATCAAAGTTGTCCATTAAATATGTATTTGTAACTTTAACTTCTTTTTATGTTTATATTTTTTTATTAAATGTTTGATTTTTAGCTATATTACAAATATGAGGAGATTTTGTTAATAATTAATAATTTAGTAAATATTTTGTATTTGATGACACTGTTTAAGTATCACAAAGCAGCAACAAAATACTAAATAAATGTGCCGCTATCTCAAAGCATTAGTTTTTTTTTTTTTTGGCCATTTGTCAGCAAGAAAGTAATCTTAAAATAAAACAAATTTGATCACATTATGATCACTTATTGACATATTATACTTAATATTTTGATATCTCAATCTTAATATCTCAATAAATGTGTTGTTTTATATTTACATAAATATATTTGTTATCCTGAATGACAACATTTTCATATTTTTTCAATATTAGATGTTAGATTTGAAACATTAACATGCTTACATTTAATGTGCTTTATATGTGATTTAAGCCACTTTGTTTTGATGTAGACAACAAAATATCATTTAAGCGTCTTTCATTTTATGTGCTTTTGTGAATTTTATCAGTTCTTGGATTTGTAATATTTCTATAGGTTTAGAGATGTTAGATATAAAATATAATATTTTAATTGTATTTTTATTATTATTGTTAGTGTTTACATTTCTAATTAAAGTTGTCCATTAAATATGTATTTGTAAATTTATTTTAATTTATTTTGTTTACATTTTTTATTAAATGTTTTATTTTTATCTATATTACAAATACGAGAGGATATTTTAAAGAAGATTTAAAATAATTTAAATGTAATTAAAATTTAAATAATTTTACTTGTTCGTAAAATAGTCTGTTGTCTACTGCAGGTTTTGATCATTTATAATTTTTCTCTCACTAGGTGGCAGTGTCTGATCACACAAAGAGCAGACTGCATGAAGACCAAACTACACAACATCATTCCATTACCTCAGACTGAGTGAGTTGAAGCTTTCCTGCATTGTGTATTAACAGAGAGATAGTATTGTTTTGTAGGCAATAAGGTGATGTCATGAAACATGTTTTACAGCGGGGAACGTGAAGAGGTGGAGTTGATCAATTCTGGTGTTCAGAAGCTAAGCAAAGACACTGAACCCATTATTTTAGCGAGCATCCAGTCTCCAGGTAAACATTTGCTTTCATTTGTTTTTATTTAAAGATGTTTGAGCAAATATGAAGTGGGTAATCTGAAAATAAAGTACTTTATTTGCATACGCTATGGAAAATATTAATAGATCACAGTTTCTCAGAATTTATGATTTATAATTAAACATGATTTTTACATTTATTTTCTAAACTATTAATGATATTTCTTTCGAATTTAAAATAAAAACGTTTTCATTTGTTTTTGCATAAAATTATATAAAATATACCATGCTTTTGGACATGTTTATTAAGTGTTAATAAGCTTTTTTAAGTTTTACATAAATATCTTTCTCTGAATGGCTTAACTAGGCATGGGCCAGTTTAAGTTTCAGACGGTATGATAACCTTGGATAAAAATATCATGGTTTCACGGTATCGCGGTATTGTGATTACTGCTCCAAAATAAGTTCTTTTTAAGTGTTTGGGTAAAAAAAAACAACGTTTTTCCCCATTGAACACAACATCTTTTATTTTAAGATACATTTAAAATATTTTGGACCAGTAGCTTTTGATGTAGAGGTTCCTTTTCAGCTGGAGATACTGTTGCCCTAAAAAAAAACTAAATAATACTGTAGAATAGTTGTAAAAATCATGTAAAAAAACAACAACAAAAATTTACATATACCATTGAAACAATACAACAGAAAACTTTGGCGGTTTTAAAACCTTGACTTTTCCAAACCACAGTAAACCTTGAAACTGGTTATCATCCCATACCTAGACTTAACATTATATTCATCATTATATTATGAACATTATTAATAAACATTAAATGTAAGCATTCAAATAACTTTATTAAATAATAAAGAGTATGTTTTTAAAAGTATAATAAAAGTATAATAATGTTCATAATATAATAACGAACATATTAATATAATTATGCAAGATATTTTATCCATTATTTTATATTATATACATATTTTTTTATTTAATTTTTTTTTTATAATTATTTTTTAGCGGTTTTCACCTTTATTGACAGGACAGTAGAGAGTATTGACAGGAAAGTGTGGGAGCAAAGAGAGGGGAAGGATCGGCATAGGACCTCGAGGCGGGAATCGAACTCGGGTCGCCGTGAGCACCGGAGTCCATGTGTCGACGCACTAACCACTACACCATTGGCGCCGACATTATATACATATTTTACACAAACTATTATTTAGATTTGCACAAAAAAAAGAACATTTTATTTTAAAATGGGAATAAATTGAATCAGTAGTTTACAGAATAAACAAAAACATACACTTAATTATGTGCAAATAAATGCTCTAAATGACAATGTAAATTTTCATAATATAGTGTGGATTATAATAAATATAATAATGAATATAATTTTAAGCTGTCATTCAGTTTAACAGATATACAGTATTTATGTAAAAATAAGACAACACATCACCTTATTAAACATAAAAGCATGGTATATTTTATGTTATTTTATGCTAAATACCTACAGCCATATCAACCTGCATCCCAGGACTGGTTACTCACTGAAGCTAAGCAGGGCTGAGCTTGGTCAGTACCTGGATGGGTGACCACATGAGAAAACTAGGTTGCTGTTGGAAGGGGTGTTAGTGAGGCCAGCAGGGGGCATTCTACCTGTGGTATGTGTGAGTCCTCATGACCCGTTAAAGTGAAGGGGACACTATACTGTCAGTGAGTGCTGTCTTTTGGAAGAGACGTTAAACCGAGGTCCTAAAATTCCCATGGCACTTCTTGTAAAGAGGAGGGGTGTAACCCCTGGTGTTCTTGCCAAATTCCTGTCCATCAGCCCTTACCGATCATAGCCTCCCAATCATGCCCATCCAATTGGCTCTACTGTCCTCCACACCACCTATAGCTGGTGTGTGGAGAGAGCAATGGCACCGTTGTCCTGTGGCTGCCATCGCATAATCTAAGTGGATGCTGCACACTGGTGCTGATGTGGAGAGACCCCCTCTCATGATTGCGAAGCGCTCATGACCATACACGATAAATGCACTATATAAATACACATTACATTACTTAAGTAAACAAAACATTTTTGGTATTGATTGGTAAGAAATTGAATCAGTAATTTAAGAATAAAAAAATACATTTAATTATTCACAAAAGATTGCTCTAAATGACAACATAAAATGACAGTGATGTTCATAATATAATAATGAATGTAATAGATATAATGATAAAAAAAAATAATGTTTGGCCATCATTCAGCATAACAGATATATGTATGTAAAAATAAAACAACACTTGTGTTCTTTTTTAGGCAACATAATACCAATCTAACACTTAAGAAAACAAGTGAATGCAAACATTAGTCTGACCAACTGTCATTTGTTGGGGGAAAACCCTCACTGAATAACATGAACTAGTGAAAAAATGTTATCAGACTTTTATAGAATAAAACAAATATTACAATTCTCACATTTTTAACAATTTTTATTTCTTTATTTTACAACACATACCTAATAAATGCAGAGAACATTTTCCCATGACCTCTCTATTTTTACCATAGTAGTTGTTTAACTGGGTGTAGCTTTAGCACTAGCAAAACATACATTATCAATCCTCAAAAACATTATAAAAAAAAATATATTTTATTGTATATTTCCAGTAGAAAAAGACGACACTGATGTCATCCCAACCCCACCACCAAGCACCAACCCCTTTGAGACCAAATCTGACGAGGAGGCTGAAGAAGAGGAGGAAAACTCTCTACAGGACCAGGCTGAAGACGATGAAGCGTTTGTTGTGGCAGATCTGAGCGATCGACTGACGTTCCTGAAACAGCGCTCCAGACTCGGCATCGCCATCGATGAGGACGAGGCTGAAGCCTTCGAGCTGCAGCCGCTCATAGCTGATGAAGCTCTCAGGACACGTGAGTAGAAAACACTGCTGTTGTCCAACTATGAGCTTTCCTGTTATCGTCCTGAAAATCAGAAACAAACATTATAATTGAAAACACAAAAATAGATGGAGATGTGTAGGTGTTGGGGGTGAGGTGTCTGAATGACACAGTTAAGTAACTGTACTATGCAACTGGGTTTCGGGCAGCCGCAGGGATCGGATACAGTACCTAAGTCGACAATCCGGGGGTGTTACAGACTGTAATGGGGGGAGATGGGGATGTGGAATTACGGGAGTTTTCTAGAAGAAATAACAAATCGGGAGGGTGGCGGGAGATGGGTCTGAAATACGGGAGACTCCCTGGAAAAACGGAAGTGTTGGAAAGTATGAGCATAATACTCTACTCTTAAGGAACAGCTGATGATGGTCATAGCAAACAGAAGAGGATCGCGAGTTCAGAATCGCATTTAAATCACTAACGGAAGAAGCACACTTCGCATTTTCAACGTGGTTTTGGACTCAGTATGTGAATATCCCCGTGAAGATTTAACCGTCTCAGGTTACGAATGTAACCATGGTTCCCTAAAGGGAACGAGACGCTGCGTCTCTATTAGGAGACATAATGGGGATACCATTCCTCTCTTATAACCTTCTGAAGCACAGGTGAAATCAATCCAATGTAATTGGCGGGACGTAACGTGCGTGTGACGTCAGACCAAGGGTATAAAAGCACCACGCACACAATGAACTTCAGCTTATACCTCTCGAACGGAGCGTACCAGGCATGAAAATGTATGGCAAAGCGACGCAGCGTCTCGTTCCCTTTAGGGAACCATGGTTACATTCGTACAATGCGTCTCTATTAGGAGACACAATGGGAACGCTATCCCAAACACGCCAAAGTTGTACATGCTGGGGATGAGTTCTCCTTATAATGCTAGGATACTGGAACCCGGAGTAGGGTACAGATCCAACTGATAAAACCTTATAAAGGTATGCGGGGTAGACCACCCAGCTGCGTTACAGATGCCAGTCATGGACTGGCCAGAACGCAAGAGGAAGAAACCGATGAACGGGCTTCCAGCTCGCGCTGACTGAACCCCGATCTGACGGTAGAAGGAGGAGAAGAAGCTCTCGAGCTTGTCTCCATCCTCTCTGCCAGATCGAGCTGCGATCCCCAGGACATTAATCGCCACTCAGCCTCAGCGCGAGCGGGACCAGTGCCGCGAGGAACGCCCGCTGCCGTCTCTTTATCAAACAGTGCGCGTCGACTTCGCAGCACTCGGCCAGGAAGTGCATCGCAATGCACACAGCCACCCCCCTCAAGGGCTGACTGTGCGTGTTCCTGACCAAGGCACTGCATACACAGATCATGTGTGTCCTGTTCTGTGATAAAACGAGGACACGGAGGAGCACATGATCTAAAATTCTTTTCCATTTTTTAAACAGAAAATCAAGTGTGTGCATGTATCAGTTGAAATGTCTTATCGTAATGCCTAATCAGTGCTGTGAGTGCTTCAAAACCAACAAACTCATTCGCGGAGTGAAGAGAGAAAAAGCTGAAGTTCATTGTGTGTGTGGTGCTTTTATACCCTTGGTCTGACGTCACACGCACGATACGTCCCGCCAATTACATTGGATTGATTTCACCTGTGCTTCAGAAGGTTATAAGAGAGGGATGGTATCCCCATTGTGTATCCTAATAGAGACGGAGCGTAGAGTTCCCTGGAGCAAACTGAGAGACACAGTTCAAGCACTGATCTATAATTGATAAGTAATTACAAGCCACACAGGGTGATTACAAGTTACAACACACAATTAAATACATATTTTGCAAACTACACAAAACGAGGCAACAATTTTAATGACACTTACATGTTATCATCTGGAGGAAGAAGAAACTGGTCCATGTGAACTGTAGCAGTTACTGACAAAGTCCCATACATAATAATCTCTGCTGCTCCTTCCTTTGATAGCAAACAACCGGCGAGTCCTGCGTTTTAGCGTTGGTTATTGTATCAAAAATCAGAAAAATGACAGGAACAAACACAGCACATGGTTGGCTATACTATGGTATTGTTGTGAACCGCAGCCGAATCTCCATCTGTCAGTGATTGTCATCTTCGTGTCATGATCAGTCCCGCGATCCCCCGCGCTCTGCTAGTGTCTAAAGGGGAAGGCACGTTCACGTTTTACCGGAACCAGCACTTCATATTTGGTGATGTACGGTATCGACGTCAACACGTTCAGGCAAAAGATCCGAACCCAACATGATTCATTTATCAGACTCTGAGTCGACTATTTCGTTAAAGAATCAATAGTTTTAAACATGTTGCACTTTCAGATTTAAACCTCAGCTGGATGTTTTTATTCACTTAGAGCTGCGTTACTGCATAGAAGGTCATTTTCAAAAACCCATAATAGGGGCTCTTTAAAACAAAAACACATATTATTGACCTTATTCTTCACATACGAGCGGGCACAACCATTGGAATCATTTTGGCTTGAGGTTTCCGGTCTCATTCACTTTCATGGACTTTAAGATGTTTAAAACAGCTCGTTATGCTGCTTGATGTTGCAAACTAATATTATCTTATTATATTATTCAACCCTTCAAAAATGGGACAATTTTTATCAAAAGTAAACCTCAAAAAACTGTTTAAAATTTTTATCTCATGTATTATTTATTGTTGTTGATGTCTTTTTATTGTTATAATGTTGTAAATGTAATCTGGTTTTGCCATGAAACAGCCAGAAAAGCTGATAAGGCAATAAATTAAAAACTCTGTCTATTTTCTTCTTCTTCTTCTTTTATGTATAACCATCAGTGGTGTAAAGTACTTGAGTAAATGGACTTCGTTACTTTACTTAAGTATTTTTTTGGCTACTTTGTACTTGTACTGAGTATCAAAAATATAAGCAACTTTTACTCTTTACTTGACTACATTTTTGATTGAATATATGTACATTTTACTCCACTACATTTGAACGTATTGAATACTTAAATACTTTTACTCAAGTCTTATTGGAATTGGTGACTTGTAACTTGTAATGGAGTAATTTTTACAGTAAGGTATCTGTACTTTTACTCAAGTATGGTTTTCAGGTACTCTTTACACCTCTGATAACCATGAACACACCTGTTTGTAGAGCAAGTAGTTTGACCGTTTTCCGCCATTTATTATTTCTAGTTGTTTCTTCCATAGAAGAAGTTCTGAAACAATCACACAAACAAGCGCACTTCGGCATAGCAGAATAAGGCCAATCCGCAAGTCGTGACGTATGGAATACTGTTTCCGGGTCCAAGCCGCTATACATTTGAATTGAGAAAATACTTGTTTATGACCATTTTTTGTTGTATCACACATTAAAGTGAAATTTATATCAAATCATAGTGTAAACAACAGTCTCTGGACTTGCTGCATCACAAAGACCAATAATTTAACAATCTATAAAAAATGTATCACTTTCTGGCCATCGGATATTAGGCATGGAGATATATATATATTGTGATCGTGATGTTCGAATGTATTACATCGCTTTATTTTTACCATTTGTTGAGTCTCCCCATACAGTTTGATAGAGCGCTTGGAGCCGGAAGCCGCTTCGCGTGACGTCACACTTAACAAGCAGATAGGTGCAGTATGTAGGATTGACAACAAGTGGTTGAACTAGGTATTGCAGTACAAATTCAAAACATTGGAGAGTGTTTGTTTAAACGCCTGCAGCCAATAGTTTGCTATGAGTGCTCGAAAAGAAAGCCCCACCCCTACTAAATATTTAGTTTCAGTTGGAAGTACTTCAACATACTAAAATTAAAGTCTTAGCAACTTCTGGTTCATGCAGACTTTAAAATAAAATGCATTGATTAAACATAATCTGTAACCCTTTATATGTTCTAATTTCTGTCTTTCAGTGGCGACATTGAGGCAACTCCTGATCAACCAGTTTTCTGGTCAGGAGGACGCAGACAGAGAGAACAAGAGTGAAGATCAACAGGAGCATATAGAGAGGACGTGTCCTCAGCAGGGCTCAGACGACAGCGATGCGAACCGGTCTACACTTGAGAACGGCTCAGACAGAGGAGAGAATCCACAGGAACTGCCATCCGGGGACACCGGCTTCTTTGAGACGTCTGAAGATTGTGGTGTGTGTTTGGCCTGTTTCTTTAAAAATACATTTACTTACTTTTACGATACAACTTCCGTGATCATCCATTACCGTGTAACAAATGAATAAGTGGATCATTTGGTTGCATGAAAACAATGGCTGCATCCAAAATTGCATATGTATTATGTATGAAAAACTGTATGTGAGCCTAGTAGTATGTCCCAATTCAAAAAACAGTTGGCAAGAAGTACCCGGATGACCTACTACTACCGGTGAGATTTGTAGTGTGCATCCATTGAACACTATGCTATCCATTGATGCCACATGAGATCATTCATAAATGGGTGTGAAACGATGCAACTGATGCGGATAGGTCATGTGATAATGACAAATGGTGGATGTAGTACATCTGAATTCCATTCATGCTACTCACATTGAACCATTGTGTCATTCATTTTCCCTCAGCTTAGTCTCTATTTCAGAGGTCGCCACAGCGGAATGAACCACCAACTATTCCAGCATATGTTTTACACAGCAGATGCTCGTCCAGCCGCAACACAGTACTGGGAAACATCCATACACACTCATTCCCACACACACTCATACACTACAGACAATTTAGTTTATTTAATTCACCTATAGGGCATGTCTTTGGGCTGTAGGGGGGAACTGGAGCACCCGGGGGAAACCCAATCCAACACGGGGAGAACACGCAAACTCCACACACAAATGCCAACTGACCCGCTGGGACTTAAACCAGCGACCTTCTTGCTGTGTGGTGAGAGTGCTAACCACTGAGCCACCGTGCTGCCCTCAACGATTGTGTATTCAAATGTAGTACATACTTGAGCGATTTCGGATGCAGCCAATGACTGCAGAATACAATAAGGCACATGACATTAGCATGCATGTGTGGTCTTGGACAACCATCAAGTATAAAGTATAACGGTCAGGATAAAAATGATTTTTAGAAAGATGTGTATACATATGGAAAACCATATTATAACATGGCTCTCTGGAATACTTCATTCTGATTGGTCAATCGGGACATTCCAAGGTATGTATTCACTAATAACACGGGCTCTTCCAGGGACTTCAAATCATCTTGACTGTTGAATATACTCATATACAGTGGTGTGAAAAAGCGCTTGCCCCTTTCTGATTTCTTAGTTTTTTTGCATGTTTGTCAAACTTTAATGTTTCAGATCATCAAACAAACGTAAATATTAGTCAAAGATTACAAGTAAACCCATAATGCAGTTTTCAAATTAATGTTTTTATTTTAAGAGGGGGGGGTACAAAAATACATAGCCCTGTGTGAATAAATGTTTGCTTTCCTTGATAACTTAACTCTGGTTTATGTAAACCTCGACTTCTGGTTTATCTTTGTGGATAATTTCGAGCAGAGATTTTCTTACTATGGGGAGGTGAAAATGTCTGTATCACCAACTACACTAGCACGTACTCGACCATTGTTGTGTGTTGGTTTTGTATTGCCTTTAATCTACACTCCTCTAAACACGCGCAAAACATAGGCATTTTCAAAGACTCTTGTTTTGGGGTGTTTACACTAGCTACGTTTCCATCCGCCTATTTCTTTGTGCATTTGGGCTATGCGTATAATACAACAGTTGATGGAAACGCTAAGATGCGCATAAAGAACTTTTGCACATAATTGAGAAAAATAAACTTTTTATTCCATAAGAAAAGATGCGCATAAACTACAATGGAAACACTTTTACTGAACAAATTCCAGTGTGTGCATTAAAAAAAGCTCATGTGATTTTGTTATAAGAGATCATGTGATGATAAAAATGTGTGTGAATGGACGAACCAGCAGGCTGAGCACATTGTAACACATCTGAAATGTTGTTTTGGTCATTCTAAAACACCTTAATCATTTCAGTATTAGTGTTAATATATCATTAATTACCTTCAGAATAGTCAAGAGTGTCTGTGCTCCACGTCTCAAACCTTCAAACACCACCACGCGTACATTGCACAACGGCATGAGGCGCAAGTCATTTATTAAATGAAGAAAAGATTGATGCAGCTTCTCCTACCGCAGTAAATTCCGGTTTTACTATTGATATTTGGCGCCAGTTAATCAGGAAGTGACGATTTTGTTCTCTTTGATACGTTGGATGGAAACGCTGCTTTATTCGAACGTCTTTTATGCAATATTCCAGTTTTGCACATAAATTTAATTTGCATCTTTGGATGGAAACATTGCTACGGACACGATAGTAAGAGCATTTTTCTAAAACTTTCAGCTTTATGGATTTTCAGTAGAAAAAAAAACTGTTGTTGTGCAAACGAACAAGCAAAATTAACAAAAAGTTTAGTTTTTGGCTGTAAATGTTGTCTAAATCAGGGGTTTTCAACCTTTTTCACTTCAGGGCCCACCTCTTTCTCTGATAAATTTTTGAAGGCCCACCTGTCTGACATTTTATCGGAAATGTTGAGAATTTCTGGTCTAATCACACGCCGTTGTGACATTTTTTTTAAAACAGCAGGGGCCGGTCAAAAGAAACTGACAGTAAATTCAGACAGATAAACTGAGAAGCAGAAAGTTTCTGGAACTACGTCATATCATTAATATCGTTCAATATTTTTAAACAAATTATTTTTTATTATTTTTAGAAATTATTTTAATGATTATAAGGATTTTTATAACCATTAAAATTAAACTTTGATGCATCGCTTGCATTTGTTCATATCTCGGACAGCTATTAAAGTTTATTAAAATATTAATGACAACAGAACATGGGTTGGTCTACAAATATATTTTTTTAATTATGGCAAGAATAAAAGCAAAAAAAAATGTACACTTACTAAAAAATACAGATGATTTTTAGATTTAGGCCACTCCACAATTCATACATTACTGTCTGTCTAGTTTCTGTCCTATACTTATGCTAAAAATGCAATAATGGTCCAACATTCCTGACCATTATCACCAATGAAGCCTAGAAAAACAGGGCATCAGTATATTGTAAACCGATAGGTTCAAATATTCCTTCCCAGTTATCAAAGAAATAATCTGTTCCTTGTGTAAAACCTGTGAATTGTGGATAAACATATTTCTGTAATTTGTATACTCGGGTCTCCACTTTTGCCATTGCCTCTTTTGGCTTTAACAAACTTATCCCTCAGGTTTTTCCAAACCTTTTAACAAAAACTTTCCTCCTTTCCCACGGCTGTTGCAATTTTTAGCCAAGAATTATTGATCATCTGGTTATCTCTGTGATAACAGATCATAAAGATGTCTGTACAGTTGTAGTGTTTCAGACAAAATCTCTTCTAAGTGTTTTATATTCAACTCAAATCAAACACAGCGCCGCGCGCACTGTTCGCTCGAGTCTCAAAAAAAAAAATCATGCGCTCTGCTGGCCGAAATCGCGCGCACCCAAAGCGAAACTCCATTATGACGTCACATTCACCGCGCGCACTCAAGCAAACTAGCGGACACGTCGAGTATAAACCAGGCTTTAGTGGACAAGATTTCCTCACTATAGGCAGGTGAAAATGTCTGCATTACCAAAGCCATCTCACGGCAAATCATAACTTTTTGATTTAGTGGCTAATTCGCATAAATTTGTGCGATCTTATTTGTACAATTGGCTTATCCGCCAATGATGATTAGTTCTGAAATCGTACTGATCGACTGAACTCGTACGAATTCGTATGAATTAGCCACTAAACTGGCAAAACGTAAGATAGTTACATTTCCTCGTGAGATCAGGCTGGTATTACCAAAGACTATAGATTACACAAGACGTGTCACTTGTATAATTTTGAATGGGGGAAAGTGTAACAATCAATATGGAGAATGAAGCCCCGCCTTCTAGTACAGGAGCCAATCATAGACTTCTAGAGACTAACGATTTTCCAGGGGAGGGGCTTGGACCAGACGTGAGTTTCTGCAGAACTTGTTTGATTCGAACGTTTAGACATGAAACTAAAGAGTGAGTTGTTGTTTAATTTTATTGGTGATTCCTAATATGAAATTGAATCGTAAGCTTGGCAAGCAATTTTGGAGAATGCCCGAGCATACTGCCCGAGAGGTGTTTCAAAGATGGTCACCAAGTTAAATGTCTTGCTCTAAAGGGACTTTGGTATTACTTACCATAGGAAAAGTTCCAACTTTGGTCACGTGAAGCATGTCTTAGCCAGTCACATAGCAGCTTTTAGTGTCCTTCCCCATTATATGCGTACTGCCGCAGAGGCCACGTTAGCATTCGCCTTTATGCTTTTCAGGCTAATCTCAGTACAGAGTTTAGTTTGTAGCATGTTTGTGAGGTGTTGCTGTTCTTGTGTCAGTGTCTGCAGGCAGCTATATGGTGCTGGAGGTGTTTGGAGGCTCAGGTGAGAGCAGCACAGATGACGATGCGCAGGGCTGCAGTGTGGAGCCCGTGGCTGGAGGAGATTCAGGCATCGACTTGAAGAAGCTCCTGTCTTCATCTTCTCAGAGCACTGGAGGACCCAACATCAACAGACAGATCATGACACACTTACGTCTACTACAGCGCAACCTGCAGCAGCTGAAGGTGATGCTTCACCACCAACACAACTCCCAAAAAATACACAATGACCTAAAAGGCGCTTCAAATGTAGTGCTTTCGCATTCTGTAACATGATGAACTAAACAGCATCTGCTAGATCCTTTCTCAATTTTAAGTTTTCAGTTAATAGAAAGCTGAAAGGAACTTGTGAAGTATTCCCAGTGTACGAGCTCTTTGGTTGAGTTTGAAGCAAAGAAGAAGAAAATAAACAATCCAAAGCACTTCATCTTGTCCAAAAGAGCTGAAAAAAAAGCCTTTATTCATATTCCGAATCAGTCATGTATGAATGTTACAAGTTTAACATTTACTCTGCTTGTCAGAATTGATATTTTATGAAAAGAGAAGTTCTAAAAGATTTTCTGTGCAGGTAAAGAGTTTGGGTGTCATCTTGGATTGCACACTCTCATTTGAAGGTCACATCAATAATATTACGTGTACTGCATATTTCCACCTGCGTAATATCACTCGTCTCCGCCCTTCTCTCACAACCAACACAGCAATTCTCATCCATGCATTAGTTACTTCACGTCTTGACTACTGTAATGCTCTTCTCTTCCTTCTAAACTTCTCCATAAACTCCAACTGGTTCAGAACCATGGAGCTCGTGTCATCTCTAGAACTTCACCCCATGAGCATGTCACACCACTTCTTTATCAGCTTCACTGGTTTCGGATTGATTTTAAAATACTACTTCTCACTTTGAAGGCACTTCATAATCTTGCTCCTCAATATCTCACCGAACTTCATCATATATATATACCCCTTCTCGCACTCTCAGATCAGCCAACTCTTTCTCCCTGGTGCCACCTTGCACTCGATTAAGCAGAATGGGTGCCAGATCTTTTAGCTCTGCGGCTCCTCGACTATGGAACTCGCTTCCCCTGGATCTAAGGAGCAGTGAAAGTCTTCACACTTTTAAATCTCGCCTCAAGACCCATTTTTTTAAAGCAGGCTTTCTTTTGACTATTTTATCATGTTATTTTATGCTCACACGGTGTTTGGACCAGCAACTCCTTACATGCATTTAAAATAGTGTTTGGCAATGTTTTATTAATTGTTTTAATTTGTTCTGTTATGGCTGTTGATGCTTGTTGTAAGGCAGGGGTGCTCAACCCTGTTCCTGGCGATCGACCTTCCAGCTGATTTCAGCTCCAACCCTGATCAAACACACCTGAACCAATTATTTAAAACGTGAGGAGCACTTGATAATTACAGGCAGGTGTGTTTGATAAGGGCTGCAACTGAAAACTGCAGGAAGGTCGATCGCCAGGAATAGGGTTGAGCACCCCTGTTGTAAGGCGACCTTGGGTGTCCAGAAAGGCGCCATTTACAACCAAAATGAATTATTATTATTTTAATAGGAGATTCCTGAAGAAGATGACAAAAAAATAAACAATAACAGAATAAATAATAACATTTAACAAAAACAGTAATTAGTAAAAATGTAGTTTCGTCTTAATGTTACAAGCCTTCCACACTTATTATGGTTCTATATGGATTTATATTTATTAGAAGAAAAGACAAGACATTTCAAAAGAACCTTTAAAAGGTGGAGACACTAATGTTCTTCAGACGTGTATGTGCTGTTATTAGCTAATAATCACATCGGTTCTTTTTTTCCCCCAGGAGACAGAAATCAAGTATAACCAGCTACGCCAAAGGCTATCAGAGGAAACAGCTACTGACACAGAGGAAAACAAAGGTAGAGCAGCTTTTTGTTCTTTTGCCCTAAAACACCAAACCTACAACAGAAATCTAACCGCAATCAATGCTAACTGTGTTGTAGCCTGCGCATAAAAAAGCTGTACTACTACTGCCAATGACTGACTAGCAGTGAGAGAAAATGTTATCAGTGTAATCCATATTAATATACATCTTTATTATTATTATTATCAAGTTCAACCAATAGAATTATCTGACTTTATTAGTGTCCATAATTAATCTGTCGGGGGTGAGGTGTCTGAATAACACTGTTGAGAACTGGGTTAATAACTATACTGTGGTGTTAGTAACTGTACTATGGGGTGGGTTTCAGCGGCCGCTGCGATCGGATACTATACCAAAGTTGGCGACTCGGGGGTTTCACAGACTGAACTAAAAAGCTGAGGCCCGGAGGTGGGGTGTAGGGGTTGGGTGAAATTACGGGAGTTTTCCCGGAGAAATAACAAAACAGGAGGGTGGTGGAAGATGGGTCTGAAATACAGGAGACTCCTGGGAAAAAACAGGAGTGTTGGCAGGTATGCAACACATTTTTTGCAGAGCAAAACTGTGCAGAGCTGCGGCCCTTTTGAGACCCATGTGTAGGCCCACGCTGAATCTGCACGTGCAGAAATCCACAGATTTCAGCTGATTTTCAGCCCATCATTGAGTCTATTTATTTACTTTATATTACATTTTTAAATTATTTCAGTAATGTTACTGACTATTATGAAGTATTCATTAGATTTATTTACAATAGATATGTTATAGTAGATATGTTATACAAGAGACTTGCTTTGTTTTCCAAGTAAGTGGATCTAATTGGATCTGAATTGTAAACATTAAATAAAAAAATAATAGCTTTTTAACTTTGATTTCATATATTAAAGTTAGTAACAACACTCCCAAAATAATTCCAGATAAATCTTTTTTTTTTTTTACAAAATTCTGCGCAGAAAAATCAAAAAATGTCTGCAGATTCTGTCTGGCCCTACCAATGGGTTAGGGTTAAAAAAGAAAGAAAAAATATAGGAGAGAAGAAAAATAATAACTCATGTCCTCCAAGAACTTCAGTAGCTAGCTGTTTCAGAACATTCTTCAAAATATCTTGATTTGTGGTTTACTCGTGTGCTCTGGGGTGATTTTAAGTCTTATTTTTTGTTACGTTTCATCAAATGAAGTAAAATGATGACATCATATTTTGGGAAAACGTTTTGAAATTTTTCAAAACTTCAGCAAATTGACTGCTCTTTTGTGTTCGTGGCTGTTTTTGACTTCCATTATAATGACATTTTTTGATTGCAAAGCCATGACAGCATATAATCATGCATTCTTGATTGTTGGTTTTCCCTGTTGGGAAAAAGTCAAATTAGCCATTTTTACTGTTGATCGCCAGCTCAGCTGTCAGAACATAGTAAACATATTCATGCACACACACACAATAATCTGCTGTTTTGCTCCATAGAGCTGCATATAAAAGCCAGAAACTGTTTTTGCACAACTGCTATCTAAAGAGTCAATCCTGACAATAAAACTGACACATTTGACCTCTTCCCAACAGGAAAAACCAGCAACAATCAAGAATGCATGATTATTTGCTGTCATGGCTTTACAATAAAAAATGTGATTATAATGGAAGTCAATGAGGCAAAAACAGCCACAAACGTAACAAAAGGGTAGTCAATTTGAACAGCACATAAGGTTTAACGTACAGAAAAAGAGAAAGCTTTAGAACCATTAGAGAGTGGTTTAACTTGAGTAAATGTCATTTTTTTTAATGAACTATCATTGTAACGGCTTGTCAGAGCCTTGAATTTCCTAACTTTCTCTTCTTTTAATTTCAGATAAAAGTTAGTGAAGCGGAGCTGTCGTTCTGTTTATTGAGATTGGAGGACACACAGAGACACTGAGCTGCTCCTCCTCCAAAAGCAGATAGACAGACAGACAGACTGAGACTGAATGACCAGGAGATCTGGAGTTTGTTCACTCCAAACATCTGTCCATCTGCACACCAGCATAAAGATGAGTGCATACTATGCTGCTCACAAACCTTCATCGCCTCTCACTTCATTCAGAGATTAAAGAACAACAACAAAAAAGTGCTGTCCCGATGAAGCAGGCCGAATGGGGAAGAAAACCACAGCATTTGAGGGTAAACTTGAGCACTGATTTGTAAAACTCCCCCCAGGTTGAATGATTGTTTTTCCTGAAGTTTGATTGGGTGGCATTAATCATTATTAGCCAATGAAAGTCCAGCATGAGTGGTCGGTAAGGTAGTGCCACAGATCTCACATAAACTGAATGCCAGACTAGTGTTCGGCATGCGGTGTATGTGACGTTACCTGATTTGACGCGAGTGATGTTGGAAGTCCTGTAATGCTAGAACAGGTGATTAGAGCCGTGTGGAGAATACTAATGGCGAATGAAACTAGCGTGAGGATGACGATTGTGGTAGTGTCTCTCCTCATTCCTCCTCTCTTAATAAACCACATGCTATTTAATGAAGCTACTGAAAGCGTTTTCTCGGGCTTGTGGCCGTGGGGAAAAGCAGACCTTTTGTAATGTCGTCGGGTTTGGGCTGATGTGACACTTTCAGCGCTGCCCGTCTTTCAGATTTACTTGGTTTTAAGAATGAAGTTGAATAGAAAGAAGCTTCAGTGCAGGAACTTGATGAAGACCCGTAACGGTCCGTTTTAAATGTAATGTATTGTACAATTATGACCAACACTGCATCTCTTACAGAGACTCGATTTATTCTTTTGTTTTCTTCTTTTGCATCTAAAGCGTTCAGTCATGTATTATTTTAACAGAAACTACTAAAAAAAGAAAGAAGAGAAATAAAAGACTGCAAGGTATCCTTTAATATTAATGTAATCTGTATTTTTATTCTTCTGTCTAGACGTTTGAGGTATTTTATTATATTATTGAACATTAATATGGTCTCTGCGTTCTGTTGAGAACATGAAATAGCTCTAATAGACAAGATTCTATTCAATTTGACTGAACTGACGTATTGTTCGAAGTGGAAAGATGATGTTGCACATTGTGTCTTCATTTGATCACATTTAACTTTTGCGGAGAGTGGGAAGGATGTTTTGACCAAAAAGGAACCTACACAAACATCTGTAGCAAAAATGTATTCAATAAACTGGAAACACAAACAGTGCGCTTCATTTTTTCGTCTCACAACACTAACCTACCTTAACTAGTCCTGGTTTCAAATTGAGGCAAGTTGAAATAATTCTCAATATGAGAAAGCAGTGCATGCTGTTTTAGTCCCTCCTACTGTAGTATATGGACTTCGTAGCTCTCCATTACTGAGGTCTTTTGGCTTCTTTGTGGATTTTCCATCATCTCCCCTCTTCCTCTTTCCTTTAGTGTTTGCCTCTTCTTCTCTAAACTGATGCCTGAGGGGAAGAAAATAGTGTCAGTGGCTACATTTACACACCTGAAGTGATGATGACTGCTTCAATGTTGACATGCATTAGACTGTGCATATTGATACATGCATCAAACTGCTGGCTGGATATTTTCATTTGGCTGCTTAATGAAGCACGTGATTTGAGAAACAGTAGTTACATTTAACAAAAGGCCATTCAAGATTATTAAGCGTTTAATCGTAATGGATTCCTAATGTGCATACAAAAGAAAATCTGCATGCCAAATGGACTTTTGAAATGAAAACTACTATTTACATTTTTAGACAAAATAAAGGTTTATGGATTGTCCTTAAGGACACAGTAGGGGTGTCAAAACTAATTGTTTCTTCGATGCAGACACGCACAATTCGGTATCGGTTCAGTAATAATCATAACCAGTTATTATGTATTGACGTCATTCATCACTCATGCGTTATATGGCGATAGCTTATAGGGGTGTGACGAGACGCCTACTCCACAAGACGAGACGAGTCACGAGATTGGGTTCACGAGAACGAGACGAGACTTTTATACAATTTTTTAAATTATTTTTTGGAGTCTTGAATGATAAAATACATGAATGGAAAATGGTCTTTTATTCAACTGAAAAAATAAAATAAAATAAAATAAAATAAATCACAAAATGCAAAACTATCTCGGTGCTTTTGTAATGAATGTTATTTTACTTCTATTTTAATGAATTATATGCCGTAAAGGACATGCAAACACTGCATAATATTTTGCTTATATGTGAATGGAAAAATAGTCTCTTTACATATAATTTTCAATATTTAAAAATCTATTTTCCATTCATATTTTAACAAATATTTTCTATCAACTAAAGAAAAAAAAGAAAAAAAGACAATTTAGGTGCTTTTTAAAAAAAATCTATTTTAATCTTCTATTTAATCTTATCTTCTACTTCTATTTTAATAAATTATATCCCATAAAGGACATGCAAACACTGCAAAATATTTAGCTATAAACTCTACTGACTGACCTCACATGAGAAATCAAACTCCTTTCCACAAATTGAGCTTAAAAAAGTAATGTAATTTTTGGTACTTGATTTTTCATTTTTTCATTAAAATTTCGTTTTTTATTTGACTCACTCTGAGGTACTGGCTGCGACACTGAAGTAAGGACTGATAGGAGGGAGTTGTTGTTTTAATGTAATTTCATAGTGCTCACCTCGCCGATTGAAAAGACAGCATCTCCCGGACAGCATAAATGTGTGTTCGGTAATGATGATGTGATGAGTCTCGTGTGTGTGATGAGTCTCGTGTGTGTGATGAGTCTCGTGTGTGTGATGAGTCTCGTGTGTTCGTGTGTGTTCGTGTGTGTGTGTGACTGACTGACTGACTGACTGACTGACTGACTGACTGACTGACTGACTGACTGACTGACTGGGTAGGTGCAAAGAACAGTGTCAAACAGCCGTGTGTGTATGTCCTGTTATAAAATGCGGCTAAAAGTGCTTCACGATATTAGGTTTGATTACGGCATTTACATGTCTGTACTGCACTTCAATAATGCGACTGAAATGGGAATACTCCACGTCTTAATTCCATTTGTGTTTACAACAATTATGACTTTCAGCATATCTAAAGTGCTGTTCCATCGCATGGTTATAAAACATGGTAAATGTGTGTGTGGCTGTTGGACGCGGCAGCCGCTGAACTCCGGTGAAAAAAAAAAAAAAAGTGGTTACGTCACACTCACCCGCCCAACCGAGTGACACGCGCAACTCCGAGGCCAGCCTGGGTTGGGTTGCCAGGTGTGTGCAAAGCACCTGATTTGCAGTTCAAATCCAATCCTGCCTCCAATCTTCAGTGTTAATTTCACCTTCACGCTCCATCATAACATCTTACGAGACAACTTTTCACCTCGACGAGATATCTCGTCGCGATTTAATCTCGCGAGATCTCATCATACGAGATCTTGTCACATCCTTTAGATGTGTGACCGTTAGAGGCAATCGCAGCTTTTTCTATTGAGCATGTGACCAATCACAGGTTTAAGATCTCACTCAAAAAGCAATTGGGATAATGTGTACATTAGTTTATTTGCTATAGATGCTCATGTTGTTCTGTGCATGTACTTGAGTTTTGTGTGATGCATTCAAAAAGAGTGTTTTCTTTGAGCAAGTAAGGTGCAGTTCATATATCTGACTGCTTGTATTAAAATTGATCATTTATAAATATTTATATATTATTAGTAATACAAATGTATTTTAGTACAAGAATTGCTGTTTTGCTAAGTAATATCAAATTGTTTATGAAAAGCTTCATAGATGCACCGAGATATTGAATTGATGGCACGATAATTGAAACCAAACTGTGAGACCAGAGTAGGTTCACAGGCAGATTGTGTATGCAAAAATAATGAATAGGAATGTATAAAACACAAATATCTATATATAAAACACATAAATATCAATATTGGAATCAGATTACAATGTTGAGTACATGTAAACTGGTTTTCAGCAGTCAGAATGAATTTAATCTGATAGCAAATCTGTGCGTGTACACATAGCCAATGAAAACTACATGAGTGTCCAGTCCTGCTCCCGAAGGGCAAACACCCCACCACTTTACAACATTTCTAGACCTTGATCTGCCGATCCAGGTGTGTTTCAACTAAACTCTGTGGAAAAGTGGGCCTCCAGGATCAGGTCTGGACTAGTAAATGAAGCTATTCCAGAACTCACCGGGACTGCCAGCGTCTGCCGCTGTTCCACACTCGTCCAAAAGATGGCAGCCAGTTGGCATCAGTGTGCGAGCTGTGGTCGAAGTTTGCACCTACGCGGTTGGGCGGAAGCTTCTTCAGCTTCTCCTGCTCCTCTGTGAATGCAGAGCATTTGTAACACTCAGTTATGTACAGAAATCTTGCAATAAATAAAAATTGCACTAAAGAGCTAGTTCACCCAAAAACAAATGAAAATTCTGTTATTCCTCACCCTCATGTCATTCCTATCCCCTGAGACCTTCCTTCATCTTTGGAATAAAAGTTAATATATTTTAGATGAAATCCAAGAGCTCTCTGATTCTCCATATAGAGCAATGCTTGAAACTGTATGGATTAAATAGCTAGTTGGGTATACTCCACAGGATTCAATGATCAGAAAAACACTTTAGAAATAACTGTTGTCAGAATAGGGTTTATAACGGGCAATATGATGCCTGTGTGTGGCGCTTCTGATTTTAACTGCAATGTTGCCCATAGTAAATGCAAACCCTTAGCAGTCACAGAGGGGAAGACAAACGTTAAAGCAGCTGTTGTTGTTTTTGGTGCACAAAAGTGTTTGTGGAGCTTCGTATGATTACAGTTCAACCACTGGAAGATATGGAAGATTTAATACAAATTATCTTAATTTGTCTCCTGAAGATAGAGGTCTCAGGAAATGGGAACAGAATGATTATAATTAATTTGGGTTAGCCAGCTAACAATCAAGACCCTTTGTTTATGTGATTCTGAAGGGTGTCGTCTTACTGTAATTGTTATAATAGCAGAACACTGTCGTGCACTTTTAACATACTGATTGATAGAGAAATGTTTGCTCTGTAATAAACACTGTTCAGTGTGAAGGTGAGGCTGAAGCACATACTGTGTTTGAGAAACTCCTGCACTGAGGGCTTCATCTCCTGCTGTCCCTCTGAAGCTTCAGCAGGCTCGTCCAGCAGCCACGGCGGTACAGCTCCTACAGTTCAACACAACCACCTCCATATGTCAATTCAGCTATGTTTCTAAAGTGTAGCCATGTTTCTATCCAATTATGATTATGCACATTTTGGAATGTTGCATAAAAATGCCAAGACGCACATTAATTTTGAAAATGCGCATAAAGAAACATGTGAGTAGGATACACATTATTTGATAAAAAGAAATGGAAAACTGGAAATCATGGAAACACTCATTTAACAAATAAATTCCAGCATGCGCATAAACAAAATGTATATATGTGTAGACTAGGGATGCCGAAAATAACCGATTAACCGAAAGGGTGCATTTGTAACCGATTAATGGTATCAGTTAATCGATTAAAAAAAAAATGACTTTATATATTGTTAGAGAGGCGCATCTTTTGAATGGTTTACTAATGGCCACGAGTGTTTTGAAAAGTGCACCGTGTTTAAAACTATTGATTCTGTAACGAAATAGTTGAATAAATGAATCGTGTTGTGTTCGGGTCTTTTGTTTGAACATGTCGATGTCGGTACGGTACATCACCAAATATGTAGTAGCAGATCCAGTAAAATGTGAACGCGCCTTTCCCTTCATCACGGGACTGATCATGACACAAAGATGACAATCACTGACAGATGGAGATTCGGCTGTGGAGATTAAAGGGTTAAAGTTCCTTTTCACAACATTACCACAGTATAGCCAACCATGTGCTGTGTTTGTTCCTGTCATTTTTCTGATTTTTGATACAATAACCTGCACTGCAACGCGGGATTGACTGGCCGTTTGCTATTAAAGGAAGGAGCAGCAGAGACTATTATGTATGGGACTTTGTCAGACTTTGACAGGGACTTTGTCAGTAACTGTTGCAGTTCACGTGGACTGATTTCCTCTTCCTCTGGATCATAACATGTAAGTGTAATTAAAATTGTTGCCCCGTTTTCTGTAGCTTGCAAATTATGCATTTAATTGTGTGTTGTAACTTGTAATCGCTCCGTGCCGCTTGTAATCACTTTTCTATTATAGATCATTGGGCTCACACATACTCTGTGTGCTACTTCATAGCCGTGGTGGGCGTTTCTCTCTGTCTCGCGCTGAACTCGGTCAACCAATCACAACAGACTGGGTCATCAGTCCAATCACAGGGTTTCTGCAGATATCATAATGTCAAATTTAAGACTTTAAGACCTTTTTAAGACCATTAAGTATTAAATTTAAGACCGATATCACAATATAAATAACACGCGAGAGAAAATGCAAATAAAATAAATTTATTTAAATTGAACTGTACTAAAGAGGTTAGATGGACCACTAAACTACAAAAAAAAAAGCATCTTAAGGCTGATTTATACTTTCGCTGGCGCCGCATCAGCAGTCAGCAGTCAGCGGAGGTGCGCGCACCTCACGAAACGGACGAGGCTTTTATACTTGATGCGTTCGCTGTTGTGATATCCTTTAAAACGACAGGGGCCGGTCAAAGAAACTGACTGTAAAGTCAGACAGATAAACAGAGTTGTAGTACATTTGCAAACATGCAATATTGTTCAAGATTTTAAAACTAATTATTTTTTATTATTTTTATAATTTATTATAATGATTATAAATATTTTTATAACCATTCAAGATTTTTTAAATCAAACTTTGATGCATCACTTGCTTTTGTTCATATCTCGGACAGTTCTACTTAAAGTAAAATATCAATGACAAGAGTAAATGGGTTGCTCTACAATTATATGTTTTTATTATGGTAAAATTTTTTTACTAAAAATAGTGATTTTTTTTAATTTTGCCCACTCAACAATTCACACATTATTGTCTGGCTAGTTTCTGTCCTATAAAGGCTAAAAAGGCAATAATGGTCCAACATTCCTGACTATTATCACCAATAAAGCCCAGAATTTGGGCATCAGTATATTGTAAACTGATAGGTTCATATATTCTTTTCCAGTTATTAAAAGACATAATTTGTCACTAATTTTAGTTTGTAGCTATTAATCACACGGGTCTCCACTTTTGCATGGCATCTTTTTTTTGTTTTAACAAACTTATACCTCAGGTTTTTCCAAACTTTTACAAAAACGTTCGTCCTTTTCCACAGCTGTTGCAATTTCTAGCCAAGTATTATTGGTCATCTGGTTATCTCTATGATGATCACGCATGGATGGATCATAAAGATGTCTGTACAGTCATACTGTTTTAGACAAAATCTCTTCAAAGTGATTCATATTCAACTCAAATCAAACGCGGCGCTGCGAAAACGGTTCACCCGAAATCTGTTCACTCTGCCAGCCAAAATCTTGTCATGCGCACCGAAAGCGAACCTCTGCAAACACAGCGATGACATCACTTTCGCTGCGTGCACTGGGCTCAATAACAGAAAGCTGAATGGCTACTACATTGCATGCTGGTCTCATTTGTAGTTGTAATACCGCAAATTACATTAGGACTAGCGAAGTAAAGGACTACAACACCACGAAAACCAAGCAACGACAACAAAAAAAAGAATATAAATGAGCATTAGATGTAGCGTTACATGGACATTGGAGAAATAAGACCTGTGCAAAAATATTTAAGACCTAGAACAGCAAATTTCAGACTTTCTAATGCCTTAAATTTTGATTTTTAAATTTTAGACTTTAAGACCCCGCGGAAACCCTTCAATCAGCGCAGATTAGCTTCACGCAAATTAGGGTTACAAATGAACCGCTGAACAAATCATATGGGAGTCGTTGAGATAATTAGGTAAAAATAAATGCATATTATAAGACAAATGAAAGTGTTTTTTGACCTTGCATGCATATCAGCCTATTGTTGGAGACCCTTAAAACCAAAATATGACCTTTTTTAATGCATAATTAAAATAATATTTTTTCTCATATTTATTTTCGGGTTGTCGTTTGTCACTTTATGTACACTGGAAGCTTCTGTAGCCAAAACAAATTCCTTGTGTGTGTGACTCTGATAATAGGGGCTCTTCAACAAAATTAGTCATCACAGTGGTTCAGTATTATTACCTCCCAGAACCATCTTGAGCAAATGAGCTCCCAAAGAATGATCTTCCTCCAAAATCCCTGCATGTTTACTATTTTGCTCCTTATCTAAGCTCAAGTAATTAATTATAGTAAAAAAAGGCTCACAGTGACTTCTCCTACTGCAGCAAATGGCGCCAGTTTATCAGTAAGTGACAATTTTCTTTTCTTTTAGTCTGGTGCTTTGCAAATGCTTTATGCACTATTCAAGTTCTAAATATATACATATAATTTGGATAGAAACATAGCTAATGTCCATTATGTCAAATCTACTTTATATAGATGAACAGAAAAATAATAAAATATATAACAATATTTCGGATTATGGACCATATGAGGCAGAAAGCGGAGTACATGCTCTTTACCTCCTCAAAGAATAAAAGCAGAATGTTTCATTTACCTGTATGAACATTTCCACTGCTGGAAGAGTCCTGCAAACACAGACACCAAACAAAGATAATGCCTAACCTTGTTCATTGATCTACTCAATAGCTGCAGCCTGTATATAGTGTTGAACAGATCACCTGGTAGCCAATGAAAGTTAAGCTGAGTCCCGGTTTCCTCCACTGGCTATGCAGATCCTCATGGCTCGGTCCTGCATGTGCCTCCGCTTCATAAGAGCCTCTGTGGGAACTTCTTATCAAACATCAAAACTCATGCTTTAGACATTACAAACACACAAAAAAATCTTTTGACAAAACCAGCATTCAATCGCAAAATATTTCTGCTCATCAATACTAGAAAATAAACATTAGTGCCAGTCAAAAGTTGACATATCATCCATTCCAAAACCATGAAGAAAACTGAAATTGAAACAACCCAGCAAACAATTTGGTGTTTAATAGATGTCTAATAGACGTCTAAACATAGTTATCTTGGCTAAAACAAGGCTAAACTTAGGCTGTCAGTGAAAATCTAACAGACATCTAAGGGCGTACTCACACTATGCTATCCGAACTGTGCCCAGGCCCGTTTCCCCGGATCCTTTGAGAAGTGCAAGTGCTCTGAATTGGGCTCAGGCACGGTTTACTTGGCCGGCCCTGGCCCGGTTGGAAGAGGTGTGCCAGAGCGCGGTTCACTTGGGCTCAGGCGCGGTGCGCTTGTGTGTGAGTGCAAAACGCACCTGAGCCCGAAACTGAAAGAGAGACGTGACTTTTAAGGGACTGTTTGATATGGATTAATTAATAATTCTCACTGTTCAATGAACGCAAAGTTCATAGTTTATTATATACTTATATACTTACTTACTATATGTCGTAGTTTATTAAAGACGCAAACCCCTCACTGCACAACAGCTGCACCTTCAGCAAACCTCCTAATTCCTGCAGCAGGAGTTTATGATTGTTTATGAGCGTCAAAAGTGGCTGATCTGTTCGGCAAAATATTTAACTGTGTGTCATCGCATATCAAACGACTTAAACGATATAACTAAAGAAATCTCCACTGTGCTCAGCGAAAGCGCTTACTGAACAGCGCATCATCGATGACGTAAGCGTGCCCAGGCCCAAATGTAATGTGAGTGCGGGCCGTCGGGGGAGACGGGAGAGGGGACAAGCGTGCTTTGGCCCGGTTCAAGGCCACTGTACATAGTGCGAGTACACCCTAAGAACAGCCCAAAACTAGACTAGTCAACAAATAGAATAGACAGACTTTATTGACCTTATTCTTAAATGCGGAAGTGCGCTCGTTTTTGCGATTGTTTTAGAACTTCCGATTCAGTCGCCTATGGGAGAAATGACTAGGAATAATAAACGGCTGAAAACGGTCAAACTACTCGCTCTACAAACAAGTGTTTGCATGATTATACAGACAAAATAGAATAATATAATAAGAAAATATCAGTTTGCAACATCAAGCAGCAGAACGAGCTGTTTTTAACGTCTAAAAATAAATGGAAGGGAATGAGACCGGAAGTCTCGAGCCAAAATGATTCAAATGGCTGCCCCCACATGTATGCGGAGAATAAGGTGAATACGTGTAGTCATTCATTTCTGTTTATTAGATTTGTTTTGACCTATTCTTAGAGGTCTATTATATTTTCACTGACAGCCCCAGTTTTGCCTTGTTTTAGCCAAGACGACTATGTTAAGACGTCTATTAGACATCTATTAAACATCTTTAAAAAACAAAAAAATGCTTGCTTGGAAAAATTGCCCAGACATTTGGTTGGCACGGTTTTGTTTACAACAAGTAGGGATACACCAATCATTAAAAAATAATAGACTTATCCATTCTGTTGCATCCATCAACACTACATTTTCAGGACAGTTAAGTCTAACAAATATCAAATACAGAAATCTACTAAACATGCCAGAGATTGTAAACCATTCAAGTCTTATATGGCAAATGTATTACGCCTTTCATTGATTCTATCTCACTCAAAGTTTTGTATATATATATATGACAAGTCTCTCTGCCAACCAAGCCTGAAATGACTTCATGGAAAATACAGTAAAAGATTTAAGTTTGCATTAAAAATAAAATGTACAATGTTTCTTTTTCTAGGGTGCAATGTTAATCTTAAGGTGAACCAATAATCTTTTTTTCAGTTAATTCACTTAAATAAACTGCTTGATTTGTTTATCTTTTTATCAAATTTTGACTATTTGCTTAAGGCCCTGTTTACACTAACACTTTTTAGTTTTAAAACGCATACGTTTTGCTACGGTTACGCCTTCTGTCCACACTACCCGAGTTTTCGAGCTCCGAAAACGGAGCGTTTCGGAAACGCTAAAGAGGCCGTTTTGGTTTTAAAACGCTGCTGCTCCGTGTTAGTGTGGATGGGGGAAAACAGAGACATCTGAAAACGGTGGCAGGGCTGCAGACATTCGTCAGTACCTGATTGGGGCTTTTTCTCAATATCAAGTACAAAAGTTCAGTCTTTCATCCTTTCCCTAAGTTCAGACTTTGCAAGTTTGATATGGAAAACAAACTCGAGGACACGTCAGGTAAATCTTCAAAGGGATCAGTGTACTTTATAACCTCATTCACATCACCCTGGCTACATTGTATCACAATTTAACAATAAAATGAAAATATGATATAAGGAACTGCCTATTTTCATTTTGATATTAGCAACATAACAGACACCAAAAATGTTAAGGCGTCGTGTAGCTCCATATGTATAGGAGCGCCATCTTCACTGTATGCATATTTATAAAAAAAAAAAAAACGGAGCCTATAGCCTGTCTCTCTCTCTTTTGCTGAATATCAGTTTTAATAATCTATAATGGCCATTATGAAAGTTTAATGTACAATAAGTTTATACACTATAGGAAATAAAAGCAAGCAATCAGTCAAATGTGCAAAATCAACATGATTATATAAAATAATATATTAACTTATCTTTGTCTGTCAAAAGACCGGAGTCATTAGAGACAAGATGAATTAAATATCCTGTTTAGGAACTATAGTGAGATGAGATCCGGCGGTAAATCTTTGATGAACTGTCTGACCTGCGCTGCTCTCATCTGACGTGGTGTGTGATGTGTGTTTTCGGCGATGTAGTGTGGACGGAGATTTTTTTTTTAGAAACGCTAGGTGAAACACCAGTGTTGATGTGGATCGTTATCGTTCTAAAACGCCATTTTGAAACGTGTTAGTGTTAACGGGGCCTAAATTGTGAAATAGCGGTTTTCCTGTGATGTCAGTTTGAGAGCCTGGGTGAGAGGCATGCTTAGCCACGCCCTTTCAACTATTAGTAGGTAAAGCTGAAAGGAGGAGCGCAAAAATAAAAGCCCACCCCCTACTCAATATTCAGTTTCAGCTGGAAATATAACATTAGATTAACCCTTCAACATACTGAAATAAATGTCTGCAGCAACTACCAGTTCACAGACTTTAAAATTGTGAAATATTACTACAGTTTAACTAGTCTTCAGTATCACATGACCCTTCAGACATCATTCTAACAATCTGATCCGATGCTCAAACAATTTTTTTTTACCACAAATTTGCCATTTATCAATTTGACAAAGTGCTAAAATTTCATTTAAAGAATTTGGTCATATTAAAAAATGCCATTGCTTTCACTGATGAGTTTAAAATATTCTTGTTGCAGCATTTATTTGTTTATTTTTATTTACACATGTTCTTTAAACTAATATATACTGACTGCAGACTCACTATAAATGTATGAACGTTTTATAAAGGAGTATTGGTGCATCCCTAACAAACTCAGGATAACATTGATATTTCTGGCATAGATTTTACCTGGCTGTGTGTGCATTGATGTAGTGCTCCAGTTCAGCAGGTTGCTCCAGTTCTGCATCAGGCTAAGTTTGATTCAGGAAAAGTCAACAGTAATGGTCCATTTGTCTTTTTAAGAATTACTCTGACAAACATGCACTCTTTTAAAATAACAGTCTAAAAAAATAAACATTTCTTCATCAAAATAAACCAAAAGACAAGAGTAGTGAGATGTGGATACGCTTGGAGCATCGCAGGAAAACAAACCTCTGATAGTGATTGGAGGAGCTCCAGCCTGTGCTGCTCTTGAGAGCGAATCACCGCAGCCTGCTGAAGATCAAGAAGAGAACACACTTTCACATATACATCAACCTACAGCCATCAGGTCCTTGTTCAGTGTGCACAACAGTCTGTGCGCTAAACTGTTGATCATTTGTCTTCGCTTCAGCAGCACAAACCATACTCTGATAACATCCTTCAAATTACATCAATGTTTTTCTTAACCAAATCCAAAATGCTCAAATCGACCATGTAACATCTACTGCCGAGAACTCTAAACATAAGAGTACTGGTGTTTAGCTTTGACTCTAATTAAACACACCCGATCAAACTAATTGAGTCCTTCAGGCTTGTTTGTAACCTACAGGTAAGTGTGTTGAAGCAGGGCTGGAACTAAACTCTGCAGGGTTGCAGCCCTCCAGGAACAGAGTTTGACACCCCTGCATTAGTGTCATTTTTTTTTTAGTAAATTTTACTAAAAAAAAAAATCAGAAATCAAAAAGAGCTGAGCTTTATTGCCAGATACGTTTACACATACGAGGAATGTGTCTTCATGACAGAAGTTTCCACAGTGCAACAGGAATAAAAAAATTAATACACAATTTTGACAAATGCATGTATGGTATATTATTATACACAATATTGTGTGTATAGCTATATTACGTGCAAATTAAATGTTAACTGTGTGTTGTTAAATAAATGTGTATATAAATAGTGTTTGTTCCTCAATCTTGATTTTATTATGATTATCATATTTATGATGTTTGTTCCTCAATTAAGACCCCCCCCCCCCCCCCCCCCCCCCCCCCCGCCCACCCCCACCACCACCTTTTTTTCGGCAAGACCTAAAAATATCAATATTCTATACTACTGGGAAATATTGCCACAGCAGAAATGGTGTGAAATGTTTATAGTAACAACAATCAAAGTTCTTTTAATTAAATATCAAAGTTTTCAATTCCAGTATAATTACACTAATAAATTATTTTAATAATTTTTTAGACAAAATACTAAAATATTTCTGCATACGCTCATGTCCAGGACTGACATTTTGTTGATAAGCATAGGGGTGTGTGTGTGTGTGTGTGTGTGTGTGTGTGTGTGTGTGTGTGTGTGTGTGTGTGTGTGTGTGTGTGTGTGTGTGTGTGTGTACAGTGCTCAGCGTATACAAATACACCCCTCACAAATCTCTCTTTTAAAGTTTTATTTTTAATAGGAAGCTATACAATATTATATTTGTGCAGATACATTAGATTAGTCAGTACTGAAGCAAAATCTGGAGCTTATCTAACAAAATAACTTACGATAACTGTCCAAATGGTCCCTAGTACAGCCAAATTTATATGTTAGAGAAAAATATTAAACACAAATTTTAAAACAGGAAAAATCAAGAGAAGGAAAAAAAGAAAAAAAATAGTTTAGTTAAATTTTAGTTTGCAATATTTTGCTTGAATTTAATTGTATTATCTTTCAACTAATAAATCTGTTTTGTGAATAAAATATTATTTTAATAAATATATGTTTAATAAATCTGTTTTGTTTAAATACACCAAAATGCAGTGCCTATATTCACTGAGAAATGGAGAAAAATATTTATTTTCCAAATGGGGTAAACTTAATTATGCTGAGCACGAGCATGTATGCATGTATGTATGTATGTATGTATGTATGTATGTATGTATGTATGTATGTATGTATGTATGTATGTATGTATGTATGTATGTATGTATGTATCTATCTATCTATCTATCTATCTATCTATCTATCTATCTATCTATCTATCTATCCATGTATATATGCATGTATGTATGTATATGCCACTGACAAAGAATATTCTCAGTATTGAGAAGAAAAAAAACTATAATCAAACTGAAGTTGCTGATATTCTACAATAGCATTTCTTCATAAACAATCATTAACTAATTATCATTTGACACAAAACATATTATGAACAATTATGGTAACTGACAGCCATTGACGAAGTCTTTTTCTTTCCTTTTTTGAAAGTCTATAACTACCGGTTTAAAACATTATTCAAAATATAATTTTTTTTGTTTAACTGAATAAAATAGAAACTTATAAAGGATTGAAACGACTTGAGGGTGAGTAAAGTGAGTAAATCTTCATTTTGGGATGAAATAACTACAGTGTAAAGCTAAATCTTGATTAGAAGAGCAGTGTGAAGACTTTTGAAAAATCTTTACCTCTTTAATAAAAACATCCTCTTTTTCCTCAAACTGTTCAAGAGCCTTGGAAACCTCAGACTTAAACCTATAAAAAAAATTATCCCTCGTTAATTTCTCTGTTTTACTACACAAATTATATTTTGAACAATGAATTGTTTTAAAACACAAACTACCTCTCAGTGTCCTCTTGTGTTATGATAAACTTGTCTCGTAGTTTGGGGTCTGCTTTATTGTCCCACCAGAACTTGTGTGTGTTTTTGCGGTGCTCTGGGCTGAAATGAGAAGCGCTGGGTGAAATCTCAGAATTGTCTGCATGTGTTTTTTCAGTGTTTTCAGGCATGATCTTACGTGCTCATGTGCTCCAGCAGTCCTCCATAAAGCACAGTGATGTTACTGTCAGTCACGTGTTTCTGAACCTCCAGCGCACAGCAGTAACACCAGAACTTCACATCATGATGAGGACCGTACTTCTCCACCTGAGGACTTTTAATGGTCCGTCTTGCTTCTTTGACCTGCAACATCAGATTCAGTGTTGAATATAGGCATGGGACGATAACCGTTTTCAAGGTATACTGCGGTTTGGAAAAAGTCAAGGTTTTAAAAACGTAAAGATTTTCTGCTATACCGTTCCTAAGGTATGTGTACTATTTTTTTTATTTACTTTTTTTTTTTAGGACAACAGTATCTTCAGCAGTAAAGATATCCAAAGACGCCGTTTTAAATTGTAAATAAATGTGTGTATTTGAAACAAATGAAGACAGCAGAAATCAATGATTCATTTGAATTATTTAGCCTGACACGTTTAGCTACTGCTCCAAAATATTTTAAATGTTTCTCAAATTAAAATATACTGTGTTCAAATGGGAAGACATTTTTGTCTTTAACCTTGATATTTTAAAAAGATGATATTTTAGAGCAGTAATCACAATACCGTGAAACCGTGATATTTTTATCCAAGGTTATCATACCGTCAGAATCTTATATCGGCCCATGCCTAGTTGAATACATTTCTACATAAGAGACCACATCAAAATTACTGTCGGTTCTCTAGATTTAAATGAATAGGTATGTCATACATGTTAAGTAAACTGTTCATTTGTGTTAGATTTTATAAAAAAAAAAAGATGACAATAAATATTCAAAATGTCAAATAAGAATATTATAATTTAGATCATTTCAAATAACCTAATTACAGACATTTTGTATTAAACAAAAGTGTCTGTATTAATCAGTAATGGGCTTCAGTAATCAATATTAGGTATGGGTTTTAGACAAAACTCTAGAAAGGTATTTGTAATTGACATTTATTAGAAACGTTATCATGCCTTTATAGAATCCATACCTAATAAATCCAGAGAAATGATAATGGAGAACAGTTGTTATTTAGAGCCATTTTCTATAAAATAACAAGAGTTACTGTGTTTTTGGTGCTATTATTTTTAGATAATACAACTAACGTTACTTCATCACAACAAATTAAATAGTTATTTTTATAATGAATAAAGTCTGAAACTATAGAATTTGTATATTGACCTATCGTCATATTAGACAGCGGCTCCAAATAGATACCCAATTCGTAGTTTTTGCAAAAGGAAAAAGAAGCATTGAGTGTAGTCACCATCACCAAACCATTTCTTGTGAAATACATCACTTACCCGACCTCCCATAGACACAAACACAAAAAAATAACTGTTGAAATTAATTTTACTGGCTGCTTTGTTGCTTTATGCACGTCAAAATTGGGAAAATAAACGCTACCGTTAACTTGAAATTGTTAGAGCCACTGTGGCTGCATCTTCAGCTAGCTGACAGGTTAGCCCACTTACCTTCTCCGTGAATTTGACAAGAATTATTTTAAGTTTGCTCTGGTGGCTTTTCCCATAAATGTGTCCTTTTCCAGAAAAGTCCGTTTTTCCGCAGATAGAGCAATAAAATGCCCCCATTTGTCTGATAAGAGTTCGTTTCTTTAGCGAAAGCACGCGCTAACATTCGAGTTGTGTTTTCCAAACAGTCAGCGACGTGATGTGACGTTAAATTGGTAACGATGCCATCTGGTGGTTGGGATGAATAAATGCGTTTTTTCCCCTTAATAAAGGGATAGTTCACCCAAAAACGAACATTCTGCCATCATTTATTCACACTCCAAACCTCTCTGGTTTTCTTTTTTCTGTTAAACACAAAGATATACTGAAGAATGTCAGAAGAAAAACAGCCATTGACTTCTATGGTATTTTCTTTCCTAGTATGGATGGCAATGGCTTTTTTCCAACATTCCTCAGAATACATTCATTTCAGCCGCAATGAGACACTATGCACTTTTACACTCAACCATGTTGTTTGAGTTTAGTGTTATTCCAGATGGAAAGTCAACATTTTGTTTACCAACCAGAGATTCCAAACTATTTCCAAGACAACGTAGCCTACAACAGTTTCTAAATTAGTGAAATAAATCAGCAACTAGGCTCACACTATGCGATTTTTTTTAATAATCCTGAATGATTGTAGCATGTCAGACTGCATGAACATGGCTCCCATGTCACACTGTAAGATCTCAGCTGTCTTAAAGTCAGACTGAACGACAACGAAGACATGCCAAACACGAAAGAAAATGCCCCTGGGGTTTGACGTCATCAACCCGTGACACTTTCAATATCCCGCGTTCAGAAATGATTCCTCACAGCAAACGTAAACAATCTGTGGCGGCAATTTTGCACATGGTGTGTCTCAATAATAGAACCAGGAAGAAAAACGGCATTTCCCCGCGGTCATTTCAATTGCCGCATGGATTGAGTCACCAAATTCTGAGCTCCTATTGGTTCTTGGATTGATGCTCATCGCAGCTGTTGTCACACTGCAAGAAAGTGCCAGAACTTCATTGGAAGAAAAATCTGATCGCAACAGGCACTAAGCGGCTGTATGTGAACATGTCAAACCAACGATCAACGAGATTTTAGCCTAGGATTTCAGGAATCTTTTAGGATTTCCCAAATTTGTCTCAGATTACAGAACCGTGGCTGAAATCTCACAGTGTGAGCAAGGCTTTACACACAGGTGTCAGCCTTGAAGGCTTAGTTCCAACTCTAATTAAACACAACTGATCATACTAATTTAGTCCTTCAGGCTTGTTGGAAACCTACAGATGAAGCTGTGGTCACACTCTCTCCATAGACTTCCATTCATAGGCATGCGAATGCATCAGACTGGAAACGCAAGCTTGTCGCAGTTCGCTGTGTTGGAAAGTTCAAGCTTGGTGAACTCTGACCTGCGAAATTGCATCACGATTGTGTGAGACCAATCAAAGATCAAAACATGACCTCTCTGGACAGAAATTTAAAACATGAACCAATCACTCGCTTTTTCTTAATGGCTAATCATCTGGTTTAATCCCACCCCTTTTCGCAGCGTCGTACTACAGAATTTTGCATACACAAACTCTAGTGTGACCGCTGCATGACTGTGTTGAAGCAGGGTTGGAACTAAACTGTGCAGGGCTGCGGCCCTCCAGGAACTGGCTTTGACACCTGCGAACTCACACATAGTGCATCAGGACGTGGCATAATCATCTCCATTGGAGAATAGGGTATATGTTGAACGTCACGTGACCAAACCGGATCCCTGGGTAGAACACTTCCGCTCATCGCCATTTCATATGCGCCATCGGTTTGTTATTGAAAGTAGTAAGTAGTGTTTTATACGTTATATAATAGGGTATATGTGCAACTTTCGCTTTCCAGTCAACCTGGGTAGAACACTTTCAGTTTTTCTCTCTCGCTTATATAGCGTTGTTTTATTCAAGAAGCCTCTAGGAACTACCAAAGTTAAGTATCACAGATGTCCACCGGATATGCTCATTATCATCTAAATGTCCGGCCACCAAATTGGCCAAAGGATTTAAATTGCATGCTTCATCATACATAATGAATGCTGAAGATATGTAAGCTAGCGGAATGGAAATGCTGTACAATGTCACTAACTAGCTAACGCTATAACAATACTTAGTCTGCCGTATGGATGTATGGATCTACATGTTGACATTAACACTTGGTGATTTTTTGCACCAGTATCAAATAAAGACAGGTTGACTGGTGATGTCAGCATTAGGGCAGCCTGTCACAGGTCTATGAAGAAGTCCGAGACGCCACAAAGCCTGAGAGTAATGTTAGGGATGGTGTGGGAGTTTGTTTGTTTAAGTTCAGAAACAGTTTTTTTTGTTTGTTTGTTTTTAAGCCGTTCTGGCTTAAAATAAGAATCTGTGATCATGAACTAAGTCTTTTAGTTGTCCTGAAAGACTTGGAAAATGCACTTATAGTTAAAGTTACCTTACAGAAATTAACAATGGATTTATTTTAGTAAAAGTATTGTAACCACAGATAGACACACACACACACGTACGTGTATATATATATATATATAAATAAACAAATAAATATATATAAAAACAAATAAATATATATAAATAAACAAATAAAAAAAAAAAAAAAAAAATATATATATATATATATATATATATATATATATATATATATATATATATATATATATATATATATATAGTCTATATATATAGTCTATCTCCCCATAGACTTCCATTCATACCCACACGAATGTGTCAGAACGGAAACGCAAGCTCGTGCTTCAAGTTTCGCAATGGACCAATCGCTTGCTTTTTTAAATATCCGATTATCTTGTTTAATCACGCCCCTTTTCACAGCGCCATACTACAGAATTTCGCATGCTCAAATTCTAGTGCAACCACAGTTTAAATCAGCCTTTAGTCCAACATTAGAACCCAATAGCTCCTCCCCTTCATCAACAGCTCCTCCTCCTTTGTGAGCAAATCTGCGACTTGTGAGCATAAAGTGCTCAACAGGCCACACTTTTTTATTTTTAAGTGTGAATGCACTACTTACTGTACACTATACTACAAAATGGTGTAGAATAGCGCATAAGTATATGATTTGGGACACAGCTCTTGTTTTGTGTAACAGAAGAAAGAAATTCATAAAAGTTTAGATCTACTTGATTTCAATTAAATGAGGAAATTTTCGGGTGAACTATTCAATTTGAAACTTAAACACTACCTTCAAACAGCGCATCTATAATCCACACAAACACAAAAGGTATTGAAAAACGTTTTTTTTTTTTTTTTAAATATTTAAAAAAAAAAATGCTATTTATTCTAGTTAATGCAATGCAGAAATTTCAGCATCACTTCTATCACTCTTTCAGTGTCACATGATCTTTTGGAATTCATTATAACAGGTTTGATGCTCTGGAAAAATTATTATTATTATTATTATTATTATTATTATTATTATAATTATCAGCAATAACTGATCAAAAGTGACAGAAGTGACAGATATAAAGTTAAAGACACTAAATGCTAAGAACACATAAATAAAACACACACATATACATATATGCACACAGACCACTCCTTTTTGGCTACATTAACAGAACACAAACTACAATAACAGGTTGATGCATTTATATATTTATTTTATTAGGCATTCAAGCCACTGAAGAAATGAAAACAGACACAAAAAGAAAATTACATAATAATAATAATAATAATAATAATGACAGAGGAAGAGATGCAAACATTCACAAGCTTGTGAAGAGAGAAAAAAAATGTCAGCAGGATCAGTTTTCCAGCCTGATGATGTGATTGGTGGATCACAGCTCTAACAAGGCTGGAATCATATCTATAAGAGAGAGTGTGTGTCAAATGAAATTAGTTCAGCATCAGCAGTGTGTGTGTGTGTGTGTGTGTTTGCTAAAGACTGACCGGGGTAGTTCATGCTCCTCCTGAGCAACCTAAAGGAGTCCTCGGTCAGAGTGTGGATCTCATCTCTCAGCCTCTGCCGGCCATCCAGCGTCAGGTGCCACAGACACGACTTCCTCTTCCCGTCTCCAGAGACCTGCTGCGGCGTCTTCTTGAAGCTGTTGCTGAAGCACAGGTTATGTCGGATCGTGTTCTTCCACCCATCCGGAGCGGTCAGGAAAAAGGGGAAGTGCTCTCTAGAAAGACAGAGCAGAAAAGAGAATGGTCAGAGGCAGCGAATGAACTGGTGAAAATTAATTTTTATAACAATTATTTGTGTTTTTACACTGTATTAAAAATAAAATAGAAATAAATGACGATTAAAACTATTTATACACACCCACAACTGGTACAACTTTTAACTGTATTAATAGTTTAATTCATATTAATTGTATTTTATACACACAGTGGCTCAGTGGTAAGCATTGTCACCTCACAGCAAGAAGGTCGCTGGTTCGAGCCCCGGCTGGGTCAGTTGGCATTGCTGTGTGGAGTTTGCATGTTCTCCCCGTGTTGGTGTTGGTTTCCTCTGGGTTTTCCGGTTTCCCCCACAGTCTAAAGATATGTGCTACAGGTGAATTTGGTAAGCTAAATTGACCTTAGTGTACGAGTGTGAATGAGTGTGTATGAATGTTTCCCAGCACTGGGCTACAGCTGGATAAGTTGGCGGTTCATTCCGCTGTGGCGACCCCTGATGAATGCATTTCATACAAATATTTACCTAATAATGATTTACCTAATTATTATTTATTTAAATATATATGCATAGTAATATTTTCCTATTTAAATAATAATTAAAATAAAACCAAATGCATTTATCAACTAGCCTACCAATAAAATCATCATTTAACAATAGTAATAATAATAATAATAATAATAATAATAATAATAATACTTTAAGAATAATACTTTGTATTTTTTATTATTTGTTTGTCCTTTTAATTTTTATATTTTAAAACTACAGAATTTTTTTTATTTTACTTAAATTGACTTAAAATTTAACAAAATAAAATATTAATATAACTATTTCGGCGACGCGGTGGCGCAGTAGGTAGTGCTGTCACCTCACAGAAAGAAGGTCGCTGGTTCGAGCCTCGGCTGGGTCAGTTGGCATTTCTGTGTGGAGTTTGCATGTTCTCCCTGCGTTTGCGTGGGTTTCTTCCAGGTGCTCCGGTTTCACAAAGACATGTGGTACAGGTGAATTGGGTAAGCTAAAATGGTCAGTAGTGTATGTGTGTGAATGAAAGTGTATGGGTGTTCCCCAGTGACGGGTTGCAGCTGGAAGGGCATCCGCTGCATAAAACATATGCTGGATAAGTTGGCGGTTCATTCCACTGTGGCGACCCCAGATTAATAAAGGGACTAAGCCGAAAAGAAAATGAATGAATGAAATTCATTCAATTTCTTTATTAAAATTATTTTATTAAATTAAATGTTAACATATAAAATACAATATAAAAAAAGAACATGAATAAAATATAATCCAAATTTAAAGTGAAATAATTAACTTTAAAATGTAGAAATTTCAATCTTTTCTAAAAATTTAAAGATTGAGTTAAAAAAATAAATAAAATAATTTATTTTTCTTCGTAATTGTTTTTTTTTAAATTAGAAGACAAATTAAAATGCTTAACAAATTTTAAAATAAATAAACAAACTTACAAACAAACGAATGAATGAATAAATTAATGAATAAATAAAATCAATAACAACAACGTATTTCACAAATTAGAAATAATAATAAATTGAATTACTTTTACTTAATTTTAATTATTGTTTAATTAAAATACAAAAATAATAAATAAAATAATTAATTATTAAAAGGGCGTCACGATGGCGCAGTGGGTAGCACAATCGCCTCACAGCAAGAAGGTCGCTGGTTTGAGAACGGCTGGGTCAGATGGTATTTCCGTCTGGAGTTTGCATGTTCTCCACGTGTTCGCGTTGGTTCCCTCTGGGTGCTCCGGTTTCACCCACAGTCCAAAGACATGTGGTAGAGGTGAACTGAATAAACTAAATTGGCCATAGTGCATTAATGTAAGAGTGTATGGGTGTTTCTCAGCGTTGGGTTGCGGCTGAAAGGGCATACGCTGCGTAAAACATATGCTGGATAAGTTGGAGGTTTATTTTGCTGTGGCGACCCCTTATTAATAAAGGGACTAAGCCGAAAAGAAAATGAATGAACGAATGAATTAATTAATTATAAATTAATAAATATAAAAACGTAAAAGGTTTTCCTTAATTATTATTCCACACTCCACTGTACCCTGGATGTCTGTTGAATCCCCTGCGCTCAGTGTGTATAATCTGTGTGTTTGTGCATGGAGCATATGAAGTTGTGCATGGACCTAGTGAAGTTGTAGATCTGCTGGACGTTGAGGCTGCCATTGCGGCTGCTGCTGAGAGCCATGGCGATGAGGATGCAGTAGTTGACAGGAGGTCGTGGCCAGACACCGCTTTTCAGGCTCATGCTGTCCTGCAGGGCCCTCTGGAGACGCCGGCTCTGAGTCAAACCCAGCCTACGAGTGTTTGCCTTAGGGGTCCTTCCCTTACGAGTGCCCTTCACCTTCCGGCAGATTGGCACATCCACAGACGAAGCGTCATCTTCATCTGTCAGCTAAGGCGACATAGTGGAGATACATTACAGGCTAGCTACACTGTAAAAAAATATGGGTTCTACACAATTCCTTCATGTTGTCCCAACACAAACCAATTAAGTTAGCTTGACTGTTTTTAAGTGGATTGAACCTAAAACGAGTGCAAAAACCAGGGGTGATGCTAGACATAAAGCTTAACTGGGGCACGCCATTAAACACATTTCTGAACATAACAGTTTTAATAACTCATTTCTAATAACTGATTTATTTGATCTTTGCCATGATGACAGTAAATAATATTTTACTAGATACTTTTCAAGATACTAGTATTCACCTTAATGTGTAATTTAAAGGCTTTCACAGATTTACAACATGTTACTGTATTTTTTCACAGTAAATTACATTTAGTATCACTTTACAGGATTTAACTGTAAAAAATTCACAGTTATGCGTTGTATTCAGAATTTTAAGGGCCTAATAATATTGATCTTCAAATGGTTTAAAAAAACATTAAAAACTGCTTTCATTCTAGCTGAAATAAAACAAATAAGACTTTCTCCAGAGGAAGAAATAATCAGCCTGATCTCACGAGGAAACGCAAGTATTTTACGTTTTGTCAGTTTAGTGGCTAATTCGTACGAATTCGTACGAGTTCAGTCGTACGAAAATGTACGATTTTAAAAAGGAGGCGTGGCACCTAACCCCACCCCTAACCCCAACCGTCATTGGGTGATGAGCAAATTGTACGAATTTGTACGAATTAGATCGTACGAATTCATACGAATTAGCCACTTATCAAAAAGTTACGAATTGGCCGTGAGATAGCGTTGGAAATAATATATGAAATACTGGTTTTAATTTCTTGCTCTGTTGAACATCATTTGGGAAATATTTAAAAAAAGAAAAAAAAAATTCACAGGAGGACAAATCATTTTGAATTCAGCTATGGTTATTTCAATAAGCTGATTTTATTGAGTGATGGGTGTGCTTGTGGATATAAACACACCTGGTATTCACTGGAGAGGGAGTTGTCCTGCACAGACTCATTCAGACAGGTCTCGTCAGGCAGCAGCGACGAGTCGGGAACAGGTGTGCTGCTTCTTGGCACTGCTGGTTTTGGGGGGGTTGGCACTTTAGGGAGGTTACTAGGGTATTTTATGGGGCAGGCTAAACTAGGATTCACCATCAACCATAGATTTGGCTGGATTTCAGGATCTTTAGAAGACAAAAATGGCAAGAAACAATAAAGGTTTGAAGAGCACAGTAACAAGATGCTTAGAGGTGATTAAAAAAATAAAATAGGCACAACATTCCTATATTCTATCTTTGAGAATCCATTACTACAGCTAACCACATAAATAACAAATAATTATTTTTATTTTTTATTAAAATTTGACAAATAAAATGTAAAAAAATAAGTTAAATTAAATAACTACACCTACAAAAAACTAAATTACAACAATAACTACAATCACTGAATGTTTTTAAAAATACATAAATTCATAAATGTAAACTAAATTTATAAATAAAATCATAAAATAAGAACAATTAGCTACAACAAAAATACAACGGAATATACTAAACTAAAAGTAAATAAAATTAAAGAAAAAATAAACAAAAATAATAATTATATATATATATATATATATATATATATATATATATATATATATATATATAAATGTAAGAATAAAAAAACACTAAATAACTACAATGGAACACTAAAGTAAAAAAGCTCAAATATATAAATAAAATAAACAAACAGTCACTCATTAAATAAATTATAGGCCTAAAACATTTTTTTAAACAGATATATTAAAAATAAATATTAATTAGAGGCTAAATCAACATTCCTCCTAAGTGAATCATCATATTTGGGGGTCTTTGGCATAAATGAAATCCTCTGACATAAAAAGGAGACCGCATTGGGTCATTTGTGTGTATGATAAACTGCAGGAGTGGGCTAAGCAGTGATTTTGTAAAACAGACACACACCTCTGTGCGGAAGCTCGTGACTTCTGTGCGCGGCTGGTAAAGAGGATCTTCTGGAGATTCTGGCGTAATGCCACTGCGCCAAATACTGGTCCGTCCTCTTCTCATCTGACGAGCCACACACTTCATTCAGACAACTGGAAAACACACACTTTTGACGGAATCACTCAGTGGGTTAATTTACCGTGGTAAAATTGATCGGTCGTCGTCGTCAGCTTTATTTCCTCGTTCATGTCCCAGTCGTGTAAGCCGCTGGTTAAATGAAGTTCGAGAAACTTGCTTTTAGACTGAAGTTGTAAAAACATTGTATCGCCTATGAAAAAACATTCAGCTAAACGTTCGATAAGAAAGCTTATCTCTTTTATCCATAGACATGTTGTATAGTATCAAGAAAGATATGCGGTGATGTGATTAATTTCCACAGGTGATAATCATTAAGCTTCATAATTAAGGTTCAAGTGTTCAACGAGTTTTCGCTTATCACACCGACTCTAAAACTTCTCGTAGTAGTCTACTTGTATATTTAAAAATTAAATTATATGAACATAATTTACAAAAACGCTGTTTAGTTCGATAAACGTTCACTAGTTGTGACAACATAGGCTACCCGCTGACACTGACTTTGCCTTTGTTTCAAATACCAAATCTCCATGTCAATATTATATTATGACCTGTATGCTGACACTGGTGATATTTTTTTCCCATAGGAGCGGAGGGCCGAGGGGGGTTCACTGCACCAGCGACATTATCGATGTTTAGTTACATTTTATTTTAAGTGTTTGTAAGATGTTTTTCAAAAAGTAGGCCTAGGGGAGAGCAGGGATGAAAGCACCGATTTTTATTAAAACCTATTTTTAAAAGATAATGTTTTAGACAGAAATATATATTTTGCCACAACAGTGGTCTATCAATATAGGGTGGTATTTTAAACAAATGTAGAACAACTTCAAAGTAATTTCACTTTAAACATAAGTTGCACAATGTTACTTTTGACCCTATCAGTAGGGACAAAAGTAACACACGAGTGGGTCAAAAGTAACACGACAATATTTGCTAGATTTACTGGCTTAATCTTGTTTATTTAAAATATATCTGACTATGGCCCAATCCCAGTTCTATTTTTGTACTTGTACTTTTACTTTTTGCACCTAAAAACTGAAATTTGGAGCTAACTGTGGGACACGGTCCTGAAATCAGGTGATATTTGGCAGCTCCATCAAGGATTGCATGATGAATGTGCTGTTATAGGCTGCAAAGCAAATGTTGCCAGGGCTTCGAGAAAATCACTTTGTTATTTTCGTCCCTGCTCTGCCCTACTATAAAACAGCCAGCTTTTTCTGTGGTGATATGCATTGGTTTACTCCTGAATTTCAGAAAACATGGCAACATGCAACTTACCATGACTCAGATTGTCTAAATTACTCTCTTTACATTGCAAAAAATGCTTTTCTTTCTTAGATTTTTTTGTCTTCCAAATATCTAAAAATTCTTATATCAAGAAGCATTTTCTAAGCAAGCAAATCATATCTTGTTTTCAGAAATAATATGCCAATATTAAGTGAGTTTTTCCTTAAAACAAGAAAAATAATCTTGTTTTTCCTTTTGGCATAAGACTTTTATGCTTACCCCATTGGCAGATTGTTTTGCTTGTTTTAAGGAAAAACTCACTTAATATTGGCATATTATTTCTTAAAACAAGACAATATTGTTTTGCTTGTCTAGAAAACTCTTCTTGATATAAGAATTTTTAGATTTTTGGACTAGAAACAAGACAAAAAAAATCTAAGTAAGAAAATCATTTTTTGCAGTGTAGAAAACAATGGCGGCTTCTAAAATCATAGTTGGCTTTACTTGTTGTCTCGCTATTAGGCAGTGACTTTGCAGGCAGCCTAGTGCATGAAGACAGACTTCTGAGGCAGCATAACTCAAAAGTCAGATTGCATTTTTTACGACGAATTTAGAGTACAGCAAAATGTTATGACTTTATTTTACAAATCTGTGATTGAAAGCATAATATGGATATATGGATTTACTGTCTGGTTTGTAAACAGTTCAATCCAAAGCCAAGCTTAAACGTTTGGTGAAGAGAGCCATGAGAATGTAGGGAAAAGGGAACATCGATCCTTAGAATCTTTCTATGAGCAATCAGTTCTAGATGAAAATATTATCTGTCAATTAGACTTTTAAATATGTAATATTAGTGTTGATGACTGAATGTTTTTGTTGATTTGTGTTTTTGTTCAGTGTTTGCAAGTGTGGGCCTATGGTCCAATACAAATTTCCCCATTGGGGACAATAAAGTGTAAACAAACAAACTAACTAACATAATGACTTAATCTTGTAATTTTCAACTATGGAGACTTTTGGTGATAACTAAGGGAATATTTTCTTACTACAATACTAATTACAACTTTTAATTAAGTGTTTTTTTTGGTCAGCTGTCAGAAAAGAAATGCACAGGATTGTGGGATATCGAAGGCAGTGAAGGACACATCTATGCTAACTTCTAAATTTGATCAGAAGAAAGAACCTCCATTTAAATGGTGCAGAATTTGGATTCTGACGTGTCTTGATGCCTACCTCCCTTGGAATGCTGTCTCCGAAGGCCAAGTGTTTAATGTGAACAATGAACATATGTTTTTTTTCCTTGCTGCTATATTTTCGCAGAAAGAGTAAAAGCGTCTTTGTATGGCTTCACAAAAGATTTGGAGAATTTAAATCTTTCTATTTAAAACTTAATGGGTTGTGTTCCATTTTGCTGCAGGACTTCTGACTGAATGTGCTTGAAATTTTACTTTGTATTTTCCTTACTATCTGCTTCTCTTTGTTTTACACCAGTGTTTCTTAATCCAGGTCCTCAGGGCCAGAATTCAGAACCTCTGTTTTACACCAATGCTATAATTCCAGTTAGCAGACGAATAAAGTTTTTTGTTCATTCATTTTCTTTTCGGCTTAGTCCCTTTATTATCTGGGGTCGCCACAGTGGAACAGCCCGCCAGTTTTTCCAGCATATGTTTTACACAGCGTATGCCCTTTCAGCTGCAATCCAACACTGGAAAACACCCATAAACTCTTGTATTCACACACACAAAGCGGCCAATTTAGCTTATCCAATTCACCTATAACGCATGTCTTTAGGCTGTGGGGGAAACCGGAGCACCCGGAGGAAACCCACGCGAACACGGAGAACATGCAAACTCCACACAGAAATGCCAACTGACCCAGCTAGGGCTCGAACTAGCGACCTTCTTGCTGTGAGGTGACCGTGATACCCACTGCACCACCATGATGCGCCAATGTTTTTTTGTGACCTGTGAAAATGATGGAAATGACTTGTGAAACTCACTCATTTTGTAAGTTTTGTATTGTATTTACCATGATTTAACTACAATAGCCATATTTTTATGTGTAATAAAACCATGGTTGCTCTGAGTAAACTCTGTCTCTCCTGTACAGTTTCATTTCATTTTCCAGTTATGATAAAGAAATGCATTTGTGTAAAAAAAAAAGTCATGAAATCTGTATTGAAGCAACATGATTTATTTCAAACGTGTTGCAGCATCAAAATTCTGTGGATTTTTAAAAAGAAAATCATTGATAAATAAGCATTTCATGTCACGTGCTGTCTCTAAGATCTTAGTTTGTTTGAAATACATGTGTATTATTTTAAAAATGAAATAGTTTCATAAAATATTGGTCATGTTCAGCTCAGCTGGAGAAGAAGAAGAAGATGAGAATAATGCCAACCAGGAGGAACACCATAGCCAGAGACAGAATGACAGTGATCACCACCATTGCGCCACTGCGTGCCCGAAGACCAGTGTCAATCTGCTGATAATCATTGACTGGAGAAAAAGACAAATTAAATCATAGGCCTGGCCTTTATTACAAGACACTTATTTAAAATGATTTTTATTAATGCAAGGCCCTTACCATTGGTAGTCGTATCAGTCAAAACTGAGCTTGTGTCATTTCCAATTATATACGACATGCTGAAAGTGAAAGACATTTGAGTGTGTTGGTTACCTTAAATAACTGCTCTGATAAAATGAGACACACAGATATAGTTATCATGGATATGGCGTTTCATACTAATGGTTTTTAAAATAGTGAATCCCTATAAAACGCAGGTCTCAAACTCGACTCCTGGAGGGCCGCAGCTCTGCACAGTTTTGCTCCAACACTAATCAAACACAAGGTGTTCAAGACTACTAGGGACTTTTAAGCAGGTGTGAGTTGGAGGTGGTTGGAGCTAAACTATGCAGAGCTGTGGCCCTCCAGGAACTGAGTTTAAGACAATTGCTATAAAACCTCAATAGAAGCTAGTTTCTGTCTATTTTTTAAAGCTCTCAAAGTGTGAAAATAAATGTTAAAAACAACTATACACTCATGGTTCCGACTTTTTCCTCGTAATATAAATGTATATTTATCTATAGAGTTTGTCATATTAATAATTTTTAATACAGAGAATCAAAATTGCAACAAATAAATTTGCTGCCAGAAAGTTTATGAAAGCCCACATAATTTTCTAAAAACAAAGATACACATAAAATTGTGAGTCAAATCAAAATGTATACACAATTGTGAAAAATAGTTGCAGTTCTGACTATTTCTAATAATTCCAAGTTTTATATCTAGCACAGGGGTGCCCAAACCCGGTCCTGGAGGGCCGGTGTCCTGCATAATTTAGATCCAACCCCAATTAAACACACCTGAACCAGCTAATCAAGCTCTTCCTTAGTATACGAAAACTTCCAGGTAAGTGTGTTGAAGGAAATTGGTGCTAAGCTATGCAGGACACGAGCCATCCAGGACCGAGTTTGGACACCCCTGATCTAGCTACTGTGAAATTATATTTCACAATGACAGTTTCAAAACAGTTTGTCTTGTAAGTCTGACTCACAATTCTCATTATATTTCAGTATATAGAGTCAGAATAGATTTACAATTATGACTTTTTCAGTTTATATCTCACAAATGATAATTTTTAAAACAAATTTGCATTAACGCTGTGTTTTCTCCTTAATTCTGCCTTTTCTCTGAAGTGTGCGTTCATATGTTACAGTTCATTTATACATTTTTGCTCTGAATTGTAAGAAACTTGTGAATTCTGAGAATTGTCAAAATCCAAATTTGAGATAATTTAAGCTGGCAGATACCTGTATTTTAAAATGTGTACTTGTATTCAGGGATGGGCAGTATTTATGATGCATGTATTTGAAATAGATATTTCAAATATAAAATAGTATTTTGTCATTTGTATTTGATAGGGTTGATGAAAATGGCTTAATATTTTGTATCAAAATAATTTAGTTCCTTGTATTTTGAAAATACTGCAAAATACTTTGTAAAATCATGTAGACAACATGATGACATCATAAATATGTGGCCTAATTGGAGCTTTCTCAGTTATTTCCCTATAGAAATCAGAACAGAAAATTGATCTATATTGAAGGTGGATAATGCTTAGAGTATGGAAGGAAATTATGCATCACAACGTGGCGATACCTACTATAATTCACAGCTGTTTAAATTGCTAATAGTTTAATTAATGAAGAAGAAACCTGTCTGCCTAAAAATGTCAAAGTGGAACTATATTATAGACCATTGCAATGTTGTCATGTCATTGGCCCATGAATGTTTTTCTGCTTGTTATCAAACTATTTGATACTAACTGTAGCAGGTTAACAACTTAATGTTAAAACAGCTATCATAACATTATCAATATGAGGCTCTTTTTGGATTCTTGGAAGCTATAGAAATTAAAAATGTAAAACAGGATATACGTTGGGACCATTGTTTTTGTTTACATCCCTGAAAATGGTCTATATGAAACACTAATATTTAATAATACAGCAATTCAGTCTATACAAACTAGTCAAAAACACCAGACTACAGTTATACTGCATCAGCAGGATATATATGAAGAGTTTATTTGCAAATAATGATAACTCCATTATTGGTAATGTTGAGATATCATGTTTTTAAGTTGCGCACTGAAGAAATTAAATGGAAATTACTAAAACTGGAGTTTTTAGTTTTTAGAAATCATGTATTACATTGAGTTGGCCTATTGAAGAGTTTCATAAAACTAGATTTAAGAAAGATTCTGTGAAAAATTTTAATTAACCCTTTATATATCACCCTTTTAAAATATAAGAATTTTAAGAGGTTGAATAATCATTGTACCAAGATTATATCAATTTTACTGGCCACACAATGGGTGGAAACATAATCAACAGAGTAGAGATGAACGAGGTGGCAAAGAATCTGTTAAAACTTGCTCAGAGAAAAGCTGTTGCTATCAAATATAGTTTACTTCATGTTTAACTAACAAGGGATTGATCAAATAGGCTTATTCATGGAAGGTTTGCAAAGAAGGTTCATGCTTGAAAAAGTATTTTGTAATATTTTTAAAATGCAAAAATACAGTACTTAATTTAGATACATTTGTGACTGCTGTATTTTGTAGTTTGATTTGATACACCTAAAAAGGAGGTATTTGGTATTTTATTTTATAATACATTTCAATGTATTTTTGCCCATCCCTGCTGATATTACTGTAAATTAACCCCCCCCCCCCCCCACACACACACACACACACATATTCTTACCTGTATGTTGTTCCATTTTTGAGGTTTCCCAGAAGGTACCATGGCTGACTTAAAGGACAAGGCTGAACGGTGAAATTCACTGTATCTGCAAAACACACAAATCATGATGCTGTCATGAGGCTATATAACCACTGGAATATTAAAAAACACAATCAGGATACAAAGTGATGCATACTGTTTAGATTGGTGGGCACTTCTGTGTATAGCAGTGAAACACTTTGGTTTTCATAAATTGAGCAGTCAGGCATTTGGAGTAGAAAAGAGTTTGGAAATGTACTCGCCAGCACCCCGTTGGTGTTAGGATTCAGCAAACTGATTGGTATTTCTAAATAAAAGCAATGAATAATAAAAAATATTTATATAAATAATTATTACATGCATGCCAATATACTTTATTGCACAAATTTAGGTGATGTACAGAAAAATATTCTTTTTACCTGCAAAGTTTAGGGGACACAACACCCCCAGGATGAAAAGCACGGCCAGCATTTTGTCCTTTAGAATTCCGTTGTATGAACGACGAATGTTCGGGATGTAACTGTTGCATGGGAAATTATAAAATAACAGTAAAGCTGAAACCAGACAAGCAGGAATGAACAGAATGATTGAGCCAATCACTTGGCTCAAATAACAGGTTTATCTAGGCACTTATAAAATAACAGCCCTTCCCTGCGATACACCTTTGGGAGGTCTTCAATCAGGAATGTGTGCTTTAACTGACAGGGTAAACCCTATTATATTAAGAGTAGGTGAAAAACAATGACTAACGCTTGGCTGACATTCATGCTTTCCAAACTCATTTGACTTTTCTTCTTCCTTCTTTTCTTTTTCATGTTTGTGAAACACAAATGTGCTATTTATTTTTTTTAAATAAAACCAGTAAAGACGAAGAAACTCATGTAAATATGTATAAAATATGTTTTATTGTTAACTTTCTATGAAAACAAGATGTAAATAACCTTGGACAGGATGTAAATTTATAAACTTTTGAATTACTGTACTGTTCTGCTACTTTTTTATTCTTTCTCATTTATATTATGTATTTGTTCCCTTTTCCAGTACTCATTTTAAAACACATTATGCTATTGTACAATCTACACTCACTCTACAGTTGGTTGTTTACTGATATAAGTATGAAAAGTGTCATTTGCAAATGATTTGGACTCTACATGTCTGTCGCCACCTACTGGACTTATTTGACATCTAATTTAACAACCTTCCGATATTCTAAGGCCCAATCCCAATTCTCCCCCTTAGCCCTTCCCCTTCCCCTTACCCCTCGTTTTGCGTGTTCCCGTCAAGGGGCAGTGGTGTATGGAATCAGATAAGACTCAAAAGTCTTTCACGCAAAAGACACGATGTACACATGCGTAGCCTAATTCACGTGCATAAAACCAAATTCACGTGCGTAAAATATTTATATACATTTACAAAAACAATTCACGTGCACAAAATAAAAATACATATTCATAAAATACGTTTCACAAATGCAAAACACCATTTGCAAATGTATAAGAGTGTACAAAAAGTTTTGAATGTTTAAATCTTGCGAGTTCATCCTGAATGAGAATGTGCAAATCCTCTTTCACGTACGACGCCCCCTGGATACGTGTGTGTGTATTTTTGAGACTGTCCTGGCAGAGGCAGGCAACTCGTAACCTTTCAGCCAATCAGATGAGAGCTGTATTCAATATCAACCACTCTGCGCTCTTTTTGCGCAGTCAGTTCCTCTCCAGCACGGCGGACGGAGAAAGAGATGCGCAGGATTCAAGCATATTACATTCCCTGAGTTTCACTGACTAACTTACTTTCCATTGTATCTAATGAACGTAAACAGGCTGTTGTTGTGCTTTAGTAATATATAGAATATAAAGATAGTATTAATACTTTTTGGGATCTTTTTCAACACAAATCGGAGCTTCTCGGATCATTTCAAACATGTTTGATGCTGTTCAGGATTTTAAATTGGGCTGATCACTGCTCTGATAACCTGTCCTACAACCTACAGCCGCATCACAGAAGAGAAGAGCTGAGGAGAACCTGAGAAATTACAGTTTTAATAAATTAAGTTTTAAGTTTGTTTTTGTTTATTTGCTTTTGTTTTTTTTATTATTATCAATAATTAGCCTGTTTGTTTGATATTTTATTTTATTACTTGTCATCTGGGTCATGAATAACTTACTGCACACACAGAATAACGTGTGGCTAATGAAAAAAATGATCATTTTATTATAAATCAGCTTATATATATATATATATATATATATATATATATATATATATATATACATGTGTGTGTGTGTGTGTGTGTGTGTGTGTGTGTGTGTGTGTGTGTGTGTGTGTGTGTGTGTGTGTGTGTTAAAACTGACGCGATTATTCCCAGCTCGGTCAATTTAATTTGTGATATTATGCTGCATCTCTCATGCAGAAAAGACTTTGCAGAATAGAAATGCTAAATCATTCCAGTAGGTGGCGCATTCAGATCAGTAATGAGGAGTGATGAGTAGGGCCAGACGGAATCTGCGGACGTTTTTTGCTACAGTATTTCTGCAGAGAATTTTGGTAAAAATCTGCGGATTTCTGCGGAATTATTTTGGGAGTATCATAACTAAAAACTTAATATGTGAAATAAAAAATAATACCTTTATAACTTTTATTTAATGTTTAAAATGCAAATCCAATTAGATTAACTGTGAATAGTTAACTGTAAGTAAATAAACAGAATTGATGATGGGCTAAAAATCTGCGGAAATCTGCGGAAAATCTCCATTCCTAATGCAACTAAAATTGCAAATAAGCAAATAAACCTTACTCTTTTTTTTTTTTTAATGCAAAAAAAAACAATAGACTATTTTCACATTACTTTCCTTAAAAAGTAACACATTTAGCTCCTTTTCTTAAGTGACTTTAAATTGTATTGTATTACTTTCCCAACACTGCAAATAAGATTAACTAAATGATCGCCTAAACAAGATTAGGCTACAACACTACTGCAGGGGCGCAACTGCCCATTTACTGAGGGGTATGCGGGTTCAAGTCTTGCCCCCCCCATTTTAAGCATGTTAAGTCACAAAGAATTACATCTCATCCCAAATTTCTTCTCGATTCCATTTTCCTCACTAAATGATTATAGCACCTTGACATGCCTTGCTTTTGTACTTTTTGTACATTTGTCGAAACAAAATTATAGATATGGGAGTCCTAAAGGGCAAAAGAACTTAAAAATGCAATCACTTCTCACATGCATACTGTGATAGGTTTAAGGTCTGTCTTTGCATAAATAATGGATTGAAACTGCTATTACACCTCTCACAAAGAAAAATAAAAAAGACAGTAAAATCAAATGTTTAGTGTAAAAAATAAACAGAGACAAACTGCCTGAAATGTTCTATTTTATCAAAATGTTATGGGCAAACGTTTTTGGAATTAAATTGAAATAGTTTTGAGCACAAAAAGTTACCAAAAGGCCTGATGTATCAATATGATACATAATAAATTTATAAAAACATCTATATGATATAAAAATGGATCTTGGTAGAAGGATTAATAAACATCTCAGTTCCAAAAAATGTGAATATTCTGACTATTTGTTCATGTGTCAGTTTAACAGGGTTGAGAATCATTATAATCAAGTATATAAAATTTATATAGGAGAATTTTTAATCCAAATATTATTTTCTGTTTTGTCTGAAATATATTCAGTAGGCCCACAGTAGGATTTTCAGCCCATCATTGAGTCTGTGTATTTACTTGTGTAAATGTGTGTAAATTTATATTTACTCAGTTTTTAAATTCATTTCACTAATATTATTGTAATATAACAATAGTAATATTAAAATGTTCATGTAATTTATTTACAATACAGTTTGTAAAGTAATATTTTCTGCCTTTTAATAGATATATTATACGAGTGACTTGCTTTGTTTACCAAATAAGCGGATCTAATTTGATTTGCATTGTAAAAATTAAATAAAAGTTAAAAAGGTATTATTGTTTACTTCATATATACTATATGTTTTTAGTTATGATAATCCTAAAATCATTCTGCATAAATCTGCAGAATTTTTACAAATTTTTTTACAAAATTCTTATCAAAATTCTTATCAGAAATAGCAAAAAATATCTGCACATTCTGTCTGGCCCTAATATTTAGGCCTGTACTTATAAACATACATTTTGTGTGATCCCTCTTATTTTGGCAAATCAATTAATTAATAATAATAAATAAAGAAAATTTTTCAGATTATTCTTATAACTTTTGGCTTCAACTGTAAGTATGATTTGACAGTTTATTTTGATAAAACTTTTACATCTACATGAACTTTACACTTGGCTGTGTGACTGCATATTGATTTAAGTGATTTTAAATTAAAACGTGTGTGTCAACGTATGCAACTCATACCTATAAACCCTCTCGTTTTTGCCGTATTAATTCTACCATATTTTACCATTCTATCCACTCTTCTGTGTGTGTTTTCCCGTATTTCTCCCGCATTTGTAATGTTTCTATGAAAAGTGAAAGCAGCTATAAAGTTGATCTCAAATGTAATTGCAAGAACTGTTTAAGAGAAATATGCTTTCGCATTATTTTGGATTGATAGCACGTTGAAATTAATATAAAAACGGCCGCATTCACGTCCTTTCCAGTAAAGCTTTATGCGTCGATCGCCGCCTTCATGCACCCTCTGATCAGTAAATTCCAGTATAACGGTGCTGACTGACGGACGCGCTCCATAGTGATAAAGACGGCTTCTACGCGATTTGAATGAATGAAAGCGGATACTTTGAGATTCGGGTGTGTGAACAGACAAATACACTTAATAATATGTAAACATGTTTCATTTTAAACACAACTAATATTATCTTAAATGAGCATAAACAAAACTAATGTTTTCATTGCATTCTTAAAGTCACACCTCTGTTATCAAACACAACAGTGGATCAAACAGATTCATTTGCTGCTCTTCACTAAATAAATATAGTAACTTCAATCAATATTTAAATGCAGTACATACAAATTTTATCTTTTGAAGCTGACGGTCCATAAATTTACGACCATCAAGTGTTTACCATAAAGTTAACTTTACGCCAGCCTTGTGGTTTTAGCCCATAGAATTATACTGTTTTTCACATATATACAGGATGGAAGTATGCGATTTCGGACGCACTGCAGGTGTGTCTGCGTCACTGCCCCCCTGCCTGGACAAAACTACCTCGTCTGCTTTTATGTTAAGTAAAAGCCTATGCAGTGACTGGGTGGCGATAATGAATAACATGGCGGCCCGTCGCTCCCAAAAACATTAGAAGTTGATTAAAAGTAGCCTATGGTAATAAAAGTGTGGGTTAAGCTTACCAATCTCTTATTATCCAATTTGTCATGGCAGTCTTAATTTTAAGGCATTGTTTGTTCTTTTTTTAGTTTTCTATTTGCGCTCCACGTCTCTTCACTCTTCTCTCTATTTAGAACACGTGGCTGTAACCGAGCAACGGATCAATCAAATGGTCAAAGAAAAGAGGAGGGGTGGTATAATTTTTTATTTAATAAAATACAATATTATATTCATATAAAATGCAGAATAAACATTTTAACCAAATATATTTATTTATTTTTATTATTTGAAACTTTTAATAAGGATAATTTCAAAAATAGTTTTGGCACAATGGCGCCCCCCCATGTGTGGCGCCCCTATGCGCCGCATATACTGCATACCCCCTTTTTGCGTCACTGCACTACTGTAGTAAAGAGAGCATGGTCCCTTCAAGTCTATTCACTGTGTTTTTTTCTGTTCTCATTTCCATCGGCTGTTTAGTTATGTCAATCAGAGAGAATGCACTGAGTTATGTTGTGTACGGGAAGTTCAGTTTAATATAGAGGTTGCTCGCATGCTCATCGCACCGTTCTGTGCCGGAGCAAGAGAAACAGTAATGTGTAAGCTGTGTTTATGCCACTTGTACTGTGTGAGTAACCTCTGCGTTGTTCAAGACGTGAAGTAAAAGTTAAACGGAAAAGACGATCATCTGTCGTGGCTCATTCCTCCCACACATCCACGTACTAGTCCAAAGCAAAACTGAAACTAACAGAACACACGACACTGCCAAAATAAAACATTGCATTTAATGTTGAAAATAGATAAACCAGATAACATATCATAGTGCTTTCACAATAACCTACTCATTTAATTTATTACTTAGGCTATATGTCCTTGACCACCAGCAAATCAGAATATTCAGCTGGACAGCACTTTAGTTTTGTCTTCAGAGTCTCAATCAAATCCAGTCAAATAAAGCCTACAGCTGAGACTACAGTTTTAGCCCGATTTATGCTCGATTTTCACCTTCTGAGAAAAGCAGATAAGTTTACTACAGCCCATGATAAGCAAATAAACACTTAATTTATATTGTCATATTTTCATTGTCAATTTTTTTAGTTTCTGGCTTAATAAAAAACAAAAAACTCATAAAACATTTAAAATGCTTATATTTATATATTTATTACTGAATGATAGGGTATATATATAACTAAAGCACAACAACAGCCTGTTTACGTTCATTAGATACAATGGAAAGTAAGTTAGTCAGTGAAACTCAGGGAATGTAATATGCTTGAATCCTGCGCATCTCTTTCTCCGTCCGCCGTGCTGGAGAGGAACTGACTGCGCAAAAAGAGCGCAGAGTGGTTGATATTGAATACAGCTCTCATCTGATTGGCTGAAAGGTTACGAGTTGCTTGCTTCTGCCAGGACAGTCTCAAAAATACACACACACGTATCCAGGGGGCGTCGTACGTGAAAGAGGATTTGCACATTCTCATTCAGGATGAACTCGCAAGATTTAAACATTCAAAACTTTTTGTACACTCTTATACATTTGCAAATGGTGTTTTGCATTTGTGAAACGTATTTTATGAATATGTATTTTTATTTTGTGCACGTGAATTGTTTTTGTGAATGTATATAAATATTTTACGCACGTAAATTTGGTTTTATGCACGTGAATTAGGCTACGCATGTGTACATCGTGTCTTTTGCGTGAAAGACTTTTGATATTAAACTAGCTCCATACAGTTCAGTGTGGATTAATAATCACTACTGAGAGTCCAAACACTGAATAGCAAATCCATCGATGCGCAGCTCTACAGATCCCGAACCATGCAAGCCAGTGGCGACAGCGACGAGGAAAAAACTTCACCAATTGGCGAAAGCGAAGATTTTAAAAACCCCCGAGAGAAACCTGGCTCAGTTGGGCACGATCATTTCCCCTATGGCCAAATGTCTTGTGCAGAGCTGCAGTCTAGGCGCAGGAAGCTGGACCTCAGCGAAGACTCGTCTGTCCTTGGAGCATCACAGAAGTCAGTCATGCTCTCACTCCATGAAGACCACCACAGCAGCTGCTCAGGATACGGCCTGGTCCAGAAAACCTTGGGATCATCTCGTTGCTGGTCTCGGATCGCGTCAGTGGCACTGCATAGTCTGAGGGCCTCGGGATGAGTACCCCCAGGTGGAAATACAGATTAAGGAGAATAATTAGCGTAGCTGCTGTTCATAGTGTATATAAACGAGAACCAAAATCATGTGTGGGGCACATCATGCGTCATACCGCTATGTAATGCACTGAGTGTATGCTTTGCTAAAAAGATAGGTCTTTAATCTAGTTTTGAAGAGCGAGAATGTGTCTGAGCCTCGGACATTATCAGGAAGGCTATTCCAGAGTTTAGGGGCCATAAATGAGAAGGTTCTATTCTAGGTACTACCAGAAGCCTTGAGTTTTGAGATCGTAAAGAGCGGGTTGGGTTGTAGCGAGACAGGAGGTTGGTTAGATAAACAGAAGCTAGATTATTTAAAGCTTTATAGGTAAGGAGCAATATTTTATATTCAATACGAAACTTAACAGGCAGCCAGTGTAAGGAGGATAAAATTGGGGTGATATGATCATATTTTCTAGATCTGGTAAGAACTCTGGCAGCTGCATTTTGCACTAGCTGAAGTTTGTTAATAGAGGATGCTGGGCAACCAGCAAACAGAGCATTACAGTAGTCTAGCCTAGAAGTCATGAAAGCATGAACTAGCTTTTCTGCATCTGATATGGATAGCATACTTCGCAATTTAGCAATATTTCTCAGATGAAAGAAAGCAGTTTTTGTGACATGGGATATATGATTTTTGAAAGTTAAATTGCTGTCTAATATGACACCCAGATCTTTTATAGTAGAGCTAACGCTAACTTTGTATCCCTCTAGTTGCAGGTCCAGTTGTGAGAACTGCTGTGTACAGGATTTAGGCCCAATAAGTAATAATTGTGTTTTGTCTGAATTTAAGAGAAGAAAATTGTTGGTCATCCAGTCTTTAACATCTTTGATACACTCGGTTAGCTTAGACAGTTCAGACATCTCATTAGGTTTAGTTGAAATGTATAATTGAGTATCGGCTGCATAGCAATGAAAGCTGATCCCGTGTTTTCTAATAATGTCCCCCAGGGGAAGCATGTATATTGTAAACAGCAAGGGGCCTAAAACTGATCCCTGAGGGACCCCGTACTTTACTGGCCTGACTTGTGAAAGCTGTCCATTAATATTCACAAACTGGTAACGGTTTGCTAAGTATGACCTAAACCATTCAAGAGCCTGTTTTTGGACACCTGTAGAATTTAAGCGGTCTATGAGAATATTGTGGTCAATGGTGTCAAATGCGGCGCTAAGATCAAGTAGAACTAATAGTGAGATGCACCCTTGGTCAGCAGCTAAGAGTAAATCGTTGGTTATTTTAACTAATGCGGTTTCTGTACTGTGATGAGGCCTGAAACCTGACTGAAACAATTCAAAAATATTGTTTGGCTGCAGAAAGGAGGATAATTGGGTAGAAACAACTTTTTCTAGTATTTTAGACATAAACGGAAGATTTGAAATAGGCCTATAATTAGCTAAGTTAATCGGGTCCAGTTGTGGTTTCTTAATAATAGGTTTAATAACAGCTAGCTTGTAAGGATTTGGAACATGGCCTAAAGATAAAGAAGAGTTGATAACATTAAGGAGAGGTTCTCCTATAATAGGTATCAGTTCTTTCAGTAATTTTGTTGGAATTGGATCTAACATACATGTAGCTGATTTAGAGCTATTTATAACTTTATCTAGCTCTTACTGTTCTATGATTTTGAAGCATTGTAGGTTATTTTGATTCAGTTGGATGTTTACTGGATCTGGAGTATAAGGTGGTGCAAAAATTTTAACATCTATTTTCTGTCTAAAGTGTTCTATTTTATCACTGAAAAAATTCATGAAGTCATCACTACTAATTTGCGGTGGGACATTTTGTTCCAAAGATGATCGATTATTTGTTAGTTTAGCAATGGTGTTAAATAAAAATCTCGGATTGTTATGATTATTTTCAATCAGTTTGTGGAGGTGCTCGGCCCTGGCAGATTTAAGCGCCCTCCTATAGCTGGACATACTGTCTTTGTACGCAATTGTTCCAGAGCACGGGTTGCTGTTTTGAGAGCGCGAGTATGATTATTGTACCATGGTGCAGTTTCATTCTCTCTAGCCTTTTGAATTTGATGGGTGCCACTGTATGTAGTGTGCTAGTAAAGATGGCATCCATACTGCTGGTTACTACGTCAAGGTCATTTGCGTTTGCAGGTGTATTTCGAAATAAAGAAAGATCAGGTAAGTTATTTATGAATTCATCCATTGTGTTGTTACAAGTCATTGAAAATATTTACTATGGGTTGGATAGCAAATAAAAGAGACAAATTTAAGGCACATTTTAATAAGTCAAACAGTAAAACTGAAATATACAACAGTGTTATTAAAATTTAAAAAAAAAAGCAAAGAACAACCAAACAAACAACTTCTAGATAATAACATTAACCATACATAAAAGCTTAAATCTTAAAATCAAGGAACTTCAAATGCTTTGGACAAAGTTGCACACAAACCATGTGAGATGCTCATATTCCACACGAGGCATATAAAAAGGTTTTCCCTGCCAGAAATTCTTACAAAAATTCAAAAACACAAAAGCAGGTGCACGCCAAAAACATAGTTAGCCCTGTAAACTGTGTTGGCCAATAAACTAAATATCGCAACATATCCATAGCAGAGTCGACTGTTACAATTTCATTGACAATATGAGCACACCAAAAATGCTTAAATTATCAATGAATCATACAATTATCCCATCAAAATTATCATTACATGAATTAAGGCAACAGTGAAAACAGTATTAAAGTTATATGTAAACAATGCTAACAAATATGAGTGGTCTTTGTTTTTAGCTGTGTGCAGTTTTTCATCTTTAAGACACATTAAGCCAGATTTGAACCTTCATCTCCAACAAAACTGGCAGAAAGATTTTTGCTCAGAAAGTGAAATAAAGATTCAAACACCTTAAAAACTCTGCTGAAAATGCCGAACATGTTCTTTATAGCAAGATTGCATATCTAAACAGTGTGCTGTAGCATATTAGTGCATTTTCCCTTCAGTAATTAGCAGTGAAGCTCTATTCACAAGCCCTTGAACATTAGACCAGGAGAAGCAGAAGTAGTTCTGTGTTCTGCCTCCACGTTTAGTGCAGGTTGTAAACATTACAGAATGAGTGCTTTTTTAAAATCTGTTAGGTTATGAAGTGAAGCTCCTGCTTCTGGATGTGCTGGAGCTCTTCAGAAAGACTCAGTGATGGTACGAGGCGGTGTTCCAGCGATACCACGATCTGAGGAGGAGAACAGTTTTTTCATCAGTTTTACTGGTTCTTCAAAGGGCACAGTATACTTTAAAGAGGCCCTACTATTGGTTTTTGAACATGACCTTCCATGTAGTGTGTAACACAGCTCTAAGTGAAGTGAAATATCCAGCTAAGGCTTAAATCTGAAAGTGCATCATGTTTAAAACTATTGATTCAGCTACTGTTTAAAAGAGTCGACTCATAGGGGTTCGAATGAATCACTGCGGTAACGAGTCTTTAGCCGTGCCAGTATGACGTAGATACGAAACTTAAGCCCCGCCCATTTGCTGCGCACACAGATCAGAGAAAATTTAAACCCCCAGCCCCGCCCACAAACACAGTAGAAAGAAAAAGAGGAAGACAATAGGTGCGTTCGACATGAAGCACAGCTGCAGCCGGTGATCAACGAGATTAGCCGGGCGCAGGCGGGGGCGGAGTTGAAAACAGAGCCGTCAAGCTGGACACTTCGGAGCTCGAAGTTGCTGCTGTCATGATGTCATGATCACATGGCGGGATCATTTATTTATTTGTTTATTTATTGCAATATCAACAAAAGGTTTACAGTACACATAAAACAGAACACAGTCTCTACAAACTATAATTCATTTTTAAACAAGGGAATTATGAATTAAATTTAAGTAGCCTATATAACAAACTCATGAGAAATAAGTGAAAAACGAGAGAGGACATAAAAAGGAAATAAATATCCACAAATAGGCCTATTAAACAAAACAATAAGCACAAATTGTTGGAGTTTAAACGTCAGTCTTTGGGCTGCTAGATGTTGAATTATTGTCAATACTGCTCCAGTGCTTGTTTGATTATGCTAAAAAAGGGTTTACATTTATTTACATTTCTAGATATAAAACTTTCCAATATATATTAGTGTAAAACCCAAAACAAGGTGTTTTGATTAAGTGTTAAACGATGATTATTTTGGATAATAAAAACATTTTTTAAAAAGCACTTTAATCAATAGAGATTGAACAAAAGGACCACAATAAATGAGCTACACTAAATAGAAAATACCCAGAAAGAGCAGCTACATCACTGTCATTTTTAACATTTCTGCATTAATGGCTTAACAGGAAATAAAATATTTTATAATCATATATTTTCAGATTTAGTAAAATATTTTTTACTTAATTTGTTAAGAAATCTTCATAGGGGTGTCAGGATCAATGATGATAATTATTTTATTATAAGTCTGTAAGACTTATTTGAGTTAATATTTGGTCATTCACTAAAATGTATAATACAGTAGTCTGTATAAAAAAGGCAGAATAAACCTGTTCAAACAATCTAGACATTATGAACAAATTATTTAACAAAAGATGATACCGCAGTAAAATATTTGTAGTCTTTTAATAAGCATACAAGCATTACAAGATAGAGAGGGTATGAACAGTGAATTGTTTGTTTTGAAATTTGTGAATCGGAATTTGTCCAGTAATAAACCCGAATCACACGTGGTTGTTGTCATGCTGTGAACTTGGCCAATCGTGTAACGTCAGTGTCGACATCGCAGCTCCAGCAGGCGCTCTTCAGGTGCTGCGCGGGCTGACTCAATCGTCTGATCTCGGAGCGCTGTCGCGGTACTTTGATGCCACATGTGACAGTCACATGGCATCAGCGCAGCATTAATCCGGCCAAAATTTCTAACCGGCATGCACTGCTTTAAGACAGATTTCGAACGGTCTGAGCAGCACTGCATGAAGTCGCACCTAAACACTGTAGCAGATCCATCAAGTCGCAAAGACGCTGTGCTCTGAAGTGTGAGGGAAAGTTAGTGTTACTTTTCCTCATGAGACTATAAAGAGTCAGTGGTTTTAGGGTGCTTTCACACCTGTGGATCGATTGTCTTGTTCCGAAACAGGGATTCAAATTGTTACAATGTTGTACTTTGTTCTTGGTGTGGTTCGCTTTCACACGGCAAAGTTTCTAAACAGATCAAAAGAGCTAAGTCATGTGCGATTAAACTATCCTCACATTGGTCAGAGTTTCAAGGTTTATTTTGATTAGAGTCCTTCTCAGCTGTCATGTGTCCTTATTTTAATTTATGACGATGAGCAATAAGACATTATAAGCGAAAAGCTGCACTTTCATTTTGAATGGTGACACCCACAGACATCGTCACCAGATATAAATCAGAGATAAGACTTTCTCATACAGTTGGCTTATGCATTAAAGGCTTTACATTATACAGAGAAACAACAGATAAATCAAGACTGCAGTTTGGTCAATTTTCCTAACGGATAAATAGCTCTCGTTAATAGTTGCTTTTACTTTCGTAATTTACATGAAATGCACATTTACCAGTATGAATGACTTCCTGCCCTACTCATAATTCTCTTTTCCAACAGCCATATGCCTATTACATATTCATAAAACACTGTGATATAGCCTGGCTCGGATCATATTGCTTTCTCACTACAATCGATCCGCTCCAGAGTTCGTTTCAATCGAGCCGAGACCACCTTATTCAGGCGATCTCAGACCAATTGTTTTGGCGCTGATCTGAGCGCGATTGCTGGATTTACATATGCCAAACGAACCGAGCTAACTAGGGAAACGAGACAGGTTCCGGAACAAAAGTCTAGGTGTGAAAGCACCCGAAGTTTATTTTTGCAAAAATACCTCAGCATTGTAGCCTCAGCCTTGTGCTGTGTTCTTGTCATTTTTCTGACGAGTGCAACAGCAATCTACACGCTTACAATGGGTCATTCGTTGGCCATTTGTTAAAGGAAGGATCAGAAAAGACTAGGAACTTTACAGTACACAGTTCATGGATCAGTTTCTTCCTCCATTTCACAAGTGTAAGTAACTTAAGTGCGATTAAAATGGTTCACTCTTTGTTTTCTCTAGCTTGCAAATTATGTATTTAATAACATTTTATTACTTGTAACCACTTGTACTGTATCTGGTTAACTTTTTATATTCATAAATTGCGTCTAAAACCAAGTTAAAAAACGCATGCCGCTTTGTTTACGGATTTAAATGCGTTTGTAAGCTCATGATCCACTGCTGTTTGTCGTTGATATGGCCACCATCAGCTGTTCCTACACCTGGATCAAGTTTCAAAATAGTCCAGCTTTTGCCACTGTGTGGATTAATACTGAATGTGTGTCATGGTTAAGAATAGAGCAATATGCTGGTGTTTAACTGCATTGCTTTAATGCACTCCTGCATTGGGCTCACACACATACCTGCCAACATTTGTCCCTGAAAATCCGGGAGACCGGTGGGGTTAGGTTTGGGGGTGAGGTGTCTGAATAACACTGTTGAGAACTGGGCATTGTGTACTGTGGTGTTAGTAACTGTACTATGAAGCGTGTTTTGGGCGGCCGCTGCGATCGGATCCTATACCAAAGTTGGCAACCCAGGGGTTTCACAGACTGTACCAAAATGCTGAGGACCGGGGGGTTGAAATTACGGGATTTTTCCTGGAGAAATAACAAAATGGGAAGGTGGCGGGAGACGGGTCTGAAATACGGGAGACTCCCGGGAAAAACGGGAGTGTTGGCAGGTATGCTAACACATACACTTTGCGCTCTGACTACTTTAAAATTGTTGATGAGTCGTGGTGGGCATTTCTCTCTGTCTTGCGCATAGCGCAGTTGACCAATCACAACAGACTGAGTCATCGAACCAATCCTCACAGATTAGCATCACGCTAAGAAGGGATTTTGGAACAAATGAATCGTTAAACGAATCATATGGGAGTCGTTGAAATAATTAGGTAAGAATAAATGCATATTATAAGACAATGAAAGTGTTTTTTGACCTTGCATGCATATCAGCCTGTTGTTGGAGACCCCCAAAACCAAAATATGACCCTTTTTAATGCATAATAGGGGCTCTTTAAGTGAAATTCAAGAGGGACATGATGTGATTTCTCTCTAAATCAGATCAAAGTGAAGTTTGTAGTACATTTCTGCAGTTTGAAACCACTTGAAGAGATATCTTGAGAATTAAGAGATCACGCTTCCCCCCATTGATGAGTTCTGATGAGATCTGTATTTTAGGTGTATTACAGTAAGAGAAGACAGAGCAAATGAGACTTACGAGACTTCTGGGTCTTCTGGGAGTGAAATCAGCTTTTATATGTCTCCTTTCTACTTCATAACTCATTTTGGGGTGCGTTTTCCGAACAACAACAATACTCGCGGCTGAACTACCATAGTACAATGCACCGTTTTGGAAAAGAACGATGCAGTCAGGAGTGTTCCCCAAAACAGTAGTTTCTCTGTCGCAGATCCATTGTTTGAACCACGTTAGTTAGAACGTTAAATGTCCGTTAATTTTTAATCATTCTAAGTTTAAATCTTGGGAGGTTCGAAAGGAAAAGGGCATGGGGGGATAACTGGAAATAGAACACAACCAGGAACTATGCTTCTAACTACAGCTCTAGAGGAGTAGTTGCAATCATACAAGTTTGCGATGCAGTTTGCGAATGTTTGTTGGAACAATGGATTTGGGAAATGCCAAATCAATTAACTATGTTTGTAACGACGCAATTTGCGACCTTAGTTAGCTATCGAAGCAGCGTGCATGCTTTTTTTTCTAGGCACACCTAGTTGAAAACATCTCACCTTTTCAAAATGCTGCAAGCTCACCGGGAATCAAGTGACTAGATCTAACCAATCAGCTTCAAACTTTGTATGGAATACACACATTTCTGTAATAACAGTAGACTAATTCTAGTACTTCAGACAAACACAGTGCACCCAAACACTGCAGTGCTTTTTCATTTTCTCCATAAATAAAACTTGTATCAGAGCTGCATTTGTCATTCTCTGAGAAAACGGTTGATGGTTGCCAAGCAATGACAGATGGCAAGAGAGCACGAGCGCAAAGCACGTTGAAATCGGTATGGCAAGCACCTCTACACACCATTTTAAATGCAATATGTCAACGGCCTCTTAATCTGCGCTGCAGTGGATGAAATCAGAGCTGCTGGATGTTCAACATGTTAATTTATCAACTCCAGAAATACATGAAAGTAATTAGCTGTTTAACTGGGAGAAGAATAGAGTAAATGTTCTTGTGACCTAAGCAGTGTGTATCTGATGTGATTAACACACATCGTCCAGTTAATTATTTTTATAATTATCATTGCCATCTTCACAGAAATCATCATGTATTTTACAAACCATAAATGATATGTTTCGCTAGTACATACATGTATTTGAATCTCTGAAACCTAAAATAAACGTAATTTATTTTAAAAACACTGATAATTTGTGATTTATGACAAACTCTGCACGCGGATTTCTCTGGCTTAGTGTGAGCCATCACAGGAAAGTAGATTTAGTTTGATTTGAAGCAGCTGATCATTTGACGCACTGAATTTTTTAATCACACCGGTGTGATTGTATGTCTCAAAGTGTTAAAAATACCCATAAAAATACAAATTTAATTTAAATTTAAAGCAAATTTTAAGTAATATGAAAGATTATGTGTTTTACCCTGCAGTGTTGAAGGTCTGGTTGACGCTCTGTGCTGTCAGTGAACTGGAGGTGGTGGACAGAGTGCCTGGGGAGGAGCCTCGGCTGGGGCTGCCGGGGGAGGAGCTTGATGACACTGCAGGAAATTGAATAGTGATAATCTCAGAAAACACATTCAGGTTTTCATCTTTCCAACATTACGTTTTCCTACAGTTTCAGTCATGTGCTTTGTCATCCTATCAGTTCTGTACTTACCACCTCCAGAGGTGAGTGGACTGAAGGAGCGGGAAGTTGAAGGCTGAAACAGAAAAATTGAAAACAGATTAGTGGGGAATAGGCTGGAATACATACAGGGAAAACAAACATTCCTTTAGACACACATACATATGCATGTACACAGTTTAGGAGGATGATACAGCTATAAACATGTAAAAATGCATTATTTATTATGATACTGTTCAAATTATTTTGAATTCTTTTATGGTCACAAAGGCTGCATTTATTCAAACAAAAGTACAGTAGACATAAAATTGTATTGAGAAATAGTACAATTTAAAAGAACTGTTTTTTATACAATGTAATACATTTCTGTGAAGTCAAAGCTGAATTTTCAGCATTATTCATCATCATATGAAACTTACACTCACTGGCCACTTTATTAGGTACACCTGTCCAACTGCTTGTTAACCCAAATTTCTAATTAGCCAATCACATGGCAGCAACTCAATGCATTTAGGCATGTATGGTCAAGACCAGCTGCAGTTCAAACCCAACATCAGAATGGGGAAGAAAGGTGATTTAAGTGACTTTAAACGTGGCATGGTTGTTGGTGCTAGGCGGGCTGGTCTGAGTATTTCAGAAACTGCTGATCTACTTGCATTTTCACGCACAACCATCTCTAAGGTTTACAGAGAATGGTCCGACAAAGAGAAAATATCCAGTGAGTGGCAGTTCTGTAGGCGCAATTGTCTTGTTGATGCCAGAGGTCAGAGAAGATTGGCCAGACTGATTTGAGCTGTAGAAGAGCATCTCTGAACGCAAAACACGTCCAACCTTGAGGCGGATGGGCTACAGCAGCAGAAGACCACACCGGGTGCCACTCCTGTCAGTTAAGAACATGAATCTGAGGCTACAATTCGCACAGGCTCACCAAAATTGGACAATAGAAGATTCGAAAAACGTTGCCTGGTCAGATGAGTCTCCATTTCCGCTGCAACATTCAGATGGTAGGGTCAGAAATTGGCATGAAAGCATGGATCCATCCTGCCTTGTATCAGTGGTTCAGGCTGGTGGTGGTGGTGTAATTGTGTGGGGGATATTTTCTTGGCACACTTTGGGCCTATAAGTTCCAATTGAGCATTGTGTCAGCACCACAGCCTACCTGAGTATTGTTGCTGACCATGTCCATGCCTTTATGACCACCGTGTACCCATTTTCGGATGGGTGTGAATCATCTCAGACTGGTTTCCTGAACGTGACAATGAGTTCACTGTACTCAAATGGCCTCCACAATCACCAGATCTCAATCCAATAGAGCACCTTTGGGATGTAGTGGAATGGGAGATTTGCATCAAAGCAACTGCGTGATGCTATCAGGTCAGTATGGACCACAATCCTCAGGAATATTTCCAGTACCTTGTTGAATCAATGTGCAGCTCTGCACAGTTTAGTTCCAATGCTAATTAAACACACATGATCAAACTAATTAAATACTTCAGGCTTGTTGGAAACCTACAGCTAAGTGTGTTGGAGCAGGGTTGGAACTAAACTGTGCAGGGCTGCGGCCCTCCAGGAACTGAGTTTGACAGCCCTGCTCTACATGTTCAGTATATGGTGGACCAACGCAATCTCACGGCAATTCGTAACTTTTTGATTTAGTGGCTAATTCGTATGAATTCGTACGATCTAATTCGTACAAAGTAGTACGATTTGCTCATCACCCAATGACGGTTGGAGTTAGGGCTGGGGTTAGGTACCACACCTCCTTTTTAAAATCGTACATTTTCATACGACTAAACTCGTATGAATTTGCCACTAAACTGACAAAACGTAAAATACTTACGTTTCCTCATGAGATCAGGCTGGGTGGACATAAGACATGAAAGTCACCATTTAGGTTGCCACAGTGTGACTCAGAAAGCATGCATTATGGATAATTTTCTCTAACATTCTACCAGATTTCAGTGCGAGCTGAACTGTACTGTTAATAATTGAATCTGGACTGGTTTAGAGAATGAATGAATCATTACTTGAGGAAACAGACAGACATGTGTCTCGTTCAATAATAATTTGTCAGACTCACCAGACGAGGGTTAAAGTTGTGAGGTTTTATGGGTGAAGTGGAAACTGGGCAGTATATCCTCTTCTCCTTCTGCCGCCGGTTGCAGAACCAAACCCGCACCACCTCCTTCTCCATGGCCAGCTGCTCTGAGATCAGCGTTATCTCTTCAGAGTTGGGTTTTGGGTTCTGGATTGGGCAAAAAGCATGTTTTTAAGTTTCACAGTTGCGCTGTATGTGTTCAGTGAGTTTTGCCATCTTACTGTTTTCAAAATGTAACCTAATAGTCTTCATAATCTTGAAGCACATAGAAAGTGCTGCAAAACTATACTTTATTATATAAAATATTAGCATGCATAGAAGAATGTTACACAGTAATGACAGAGAATATTTTCGTTCCCCAAAATATATATATTTTTCTGAAAACCATTGTTCATAAAACAAGGAACAATTTTATAATATATTGAAGCCTTTTTTTTTTTTTACAGTTAAGTACACCCTTATTAAATGAAAAAGTTCCATTGATGTTAGTTCTTTGCATAACCATTGGTGACCATAAATAATCATTATTTTTAAGAGAGTATACAGTATATAGGGTAACAGTTAATTTCCTTTAGTTAACAAAACTATAGAAAATAGTTCTAAAGCATTTAATACTCTTAATGCTAATTACAACATATACACTATTGGTCAAAAGTATAAAATAATTTTATATTCTTATGCTTTTAAAAAGAGTTTAATCTGCTCACCAAGACTAAAATAAATAAATAAATAAATATATTACAATTTAATGCAATGATGTAAAATATCACTGAAATTATTAGTGATAATTGTTTTTAATATATTATAAATTGTATTTTTCCTTAATTATTCCAATTATTTTACTGTCATACAATTACAGTCCTTTAGTTGACAAAAACTAACAAGAAAATACTTCTAGAGCATTTATTATCCTTAGTTAATGCTAATTACAACATATATACAATTGGTCAAATGTTTGGAATGATCTTATATTTTTTTGCTTTTTCTTTTGCTCAAGACTGGAAAAAAATTATGAAATTATAAAATAAATCTGTTACAATTTAATAGCAATGCTGTGAAATATCACTGAAATAATTATTTTTAATATATTATAAATTGTCATTTATTCTTTGGATTCAAAGCTGAATATTCATTATTCCAGTCGTCAGTGTCGCACGATCCTTCAGAATCATTCTAAAATGCTTTAGATTTCATTATCAATAATTATTATTTATCAGTGCTCAGTCGTGTTGCTGTACATTTTTGTAGAAATTCTGGTGTGCCACCATTAAAACATTTACTGTAAGAAAAAAATCTATCCATTTATTAAGCAAAGTCACATTAAATAATAATTTTATTGTGTTAATAATAAACAGTTATCAAAATTGATGATACTAGACATTCCTAAAAATGTATACTTTCCACATGAATATTCAGCAAAACTGTTACAAGCAATAATAGTAACAAACATTATTTATAACTGACCCACAAACAAAATAAACTAACTAGTAAAAGAAACTAAAAAGTAAAACTCGGCTTTGCAATCACAGGAATAAATTACAATTTATGACACATTTGAACTGCAGTTATTTTAATAGTAGTCCCTTTTTTTTTTTTTTTTTTTTTTACAGTATTTTAAATCAAAATCATTCACACTGTAAAACCCAACAGTCAACTTTATCAAATGAAATGAGTGTAGTTGACTTAAAATTTACTGAAAGTTAATTCTACTCATTTGAAAATAGTTTTGAACTAGTTTTGAATAGTTTTGAAATCAGTGTTAAAGGTAATGAGTACTTCATTACTTCAACTTAAATGGAGTAAGTTCACAGTACTCATAGATTGGTTTTTTAACTCAAGTGGTTTGAGTTCTCTTCATTTATTGGGTTTTACTGTACTCAAATTGCTTTGTTTACTCGAATGGATTAAGCTCACAGTACTCATTAGGATTAGTTTTTTTTTTTTTTTTTTTAACTCAAATGGTTTCTAGCAATCAGTTTCCTCAAACGGTTTGAGTTACCTTAACTTTTTGGGTTTTACAGTGCATGTATTTGATATTTTCTAATTACAGTATATCTTTCAAATATAAATCAGTTCTACCAGCCTGATCTCATCAAAAAATTTAACTACCTTGCGTTTTGTCAGTTTAGTGGCTAATTCGTACGAATTGAACTCGTATGAAAATGTACGAAGTGGCACCCAACCCCACCCCTAAACCCAACCATCATTGAGGGATAAGCAAATGGTACTAAATTGTACGAATGAGATTGTACAATTTCATACGAATTAGCCACTAAATCAAAAAGTTATGAATTGCCGTGAGATAGCGTTGGTACTACATTAAATGACCAGAGAAAAAAGAGTGGTAAAAACTGTCATCTATCCTTTGGCCAAATAGATGAGAAAACCTCAACACCCGTAAAGCTGCAGGCATGTGTAATGTGCTTTAAGCAAACTTTAGTCACACATGTTTTGATCCCAGGTGCAGGAATTTGACTAAACGTTTAGCAAAAGTCAGTTTTTTTTCCAGTAAAGTATCCAGAATGGTGTGGCTATTAGCTGCAAAAATGGAGAAAACACAACAATAGTAAATCTGAAAAACCTATGTTTGTAGGTTCTGTTAAAGGGTTAGTTCACCCAAAATGAAAATTCTGTTATGAATTACTCACCCCGAAACCTCTGTTCATATTCAGAACAGAAATTAAGACATTTTAGATGAATTTTGAGATCTCTTCGACCCTATACAGCAGGGGTGTCTCAAACCCGGTGTCCTGCTAAGTTTAGCTCCAACTTGCTTCAACACACCTGCCAGGAAGTTTCTAGAACATCTAGTAAGAGCTTGATTAGCTGGTTCAGGTGTGTTTGATTAGGGTTGGAGTTAAACTCTCCTGGACACCGGCCCTCCAGGACCGAGTTTGGACACCCCTGCTATACAGCAATGTTTTTCCAGAAAAGGAACCAAAATCATTGTCAAAACATTCTATGTGACTGGTTCAACTTTTCTTTTTCGTTAGGTCATTAGGGTATGCATTTACTATGGGCAGTACTGATACACAAACGTGTCTACCTTTAAAAAATGAAGAAGATCTCAGAAATTTGTTTGCATATCTAGATGACATTAGATTTTGGATGTGTTCAAATTTTGAGTAAAACTTATGTTATTGTATTTGGTTCTCCAGTAGATAAAGCTAGTCTAAATCATAATGTGTGAAGTTTAAACTCCTTTATTAAGCATACTGTGAAAAAGTCTTCTTAGATGCCTCCCTAAAATTTGACCAACAGATTAACAGCGGCGAAGTCATTCATTTTAGCATTTTAAACTTTTTGGTTAACATTTAAAGTCCGTGTGAAATCTAAATTTACTGTTTATTTTGCTAGCGCATATTATTAGTCCTTAGGTGAACAATTCATCTGTAGAATATAATCCACTGATTAAAAAAAAATTAAGTCTGACCATTTCCGTCTGTGTTTGGAGTGTCGGATCTTCTCTGTTAATGTCACTTTGCTACAAGGGAATGATGCCCAAAAGAAAGCCCCGCTTCCTACTCAATATTGCATTTTATTTGGAAGTACGTCAACATAATGAAATTAACATCTAAGCAACTTCCGGATCACACAGACTTTAAAGACCTTCAGAGAGGTCAGGTTTTTTTATTGGGACTTGCAACCATGAGCTTATTACTAAATTTGAAAGTCATTAAACATGGTTAACAGCGCATTATACAATTGATTTTATGATATTAGTGTTTTTTATATTTATATTTTAATGACCTGGCATCCTTCTACTTGTCTGACTCACTAAAAGAAAATAAGATATCAACAAAGACGGCAACAAACCACTCTTTGACTCCAGATCATGGCAAAAGACACGAGCTGTTCGTGCTTTTACATTAGTTGGACTACATTAGTTTGGAATTACCTTCCTTTAACTGTGAAAGCTTTGAATTCTGTTTATGAGTTTAAAATGGAATTGAAATTTTATTTTTTTTTACTTCGGCACTTTAATTCTTCTAGGTCATATTATTGTTCTGGATTTTTTTTTTTTTTAACTTTTCTTGGGTTTATTTTTACCTGTACAGCACCACGATCAATCACTGTTGTGTTTAACAGTGTTTAATAAATGCATAAAGTAAATGTATTGCCATTAGAGTGCCACACACAAGCATTGTATTGTCTGTACACGCTCAGAAAAAAGGTACAAGAGCTGTCATTGATACCACAAAGGTACAAAAGATCTCCATATTGGTACCTCAAAGGGATATATTAGTACCTAAAAATTTTAATACTAACATTTTGTACTAATATGTACCCTTGAGGTAATAATTCTGACTCTTTATTTACAAATGTGCACCTTTTGTCATTTTTTCATTGTTTCTGAGAGTAAATGGGCATCATAATCTAACCTGGAAATGCATAGGTGACACTCAACAGTGTTCTTGGGGCATCATATGATTACAGTTGAATCACTGAAGTCACATGGACTGCTTTGACATTGTTTTTGGTTCCTTTTCTGAACATATCAGGACCATATGGAGAATGACAGAGCTCTCAGATTTCATCTATAATAACTTACTTTGTGTTCTGAAGACGAATGAAGGTCTCATGGGCATTAGAACCACATGAGGGGGAGCAATTAATAACACAATTAAACATTTTTGAGGAACTAATCCTTTACCATGTGTACGACGCAGTGTTTTTTGTGAAATGGAGCAAAAAATATTGAAAGAGTCTGTCATTCTGTAAATTTGGAAGATGAACCATCTACTGAACTCCATGAAGCTAAACACTGTGTGTGCCTGCGAGCTGATAAAAGTCTGTTTAAAGATATTTGCTGACAAGTAACGAAAATGGAAAGAATGGCCACAGAGAACGAGCAAACAGTGTAATCAGTGAAGCTGATAAACGCTTGAATCATTCTTCTTGCTAATCAAAACAAGTTCCCACTGATTATCAGAGATCATTTTCCAAGACTATTCCAGGACACTTTAAATTTCATTAAGATGGTAAATATCACAGATTTTCAGTGTTAAAAGGATAGTTCACAACCAAAAAAGGAAACCTTCACTTGTTCCAAACTGGGTTGACTTTCTTTCCTTTGTTGAACACAAAAGAAGATATTTTGAAGATATAACTGAAAGCCTGTAATTAGTGACCTCCACAGTAGGAAAATTACTATGGAAGTTAATGGTTACAGGTTTCAAACATCTTCTTTTGCATTTAACAGAAGAAAGAAGCTCCTAAAGGTTTGAAAACAAGCAATGTTTGAGTAAATGATGACAGAATTTTCATTTTTGGGTGAATGAGACTTTTAAATAAGCTAATATAGGTTATTTCCCTTTTTAGAGGTCTTAAAATAAATAAAGACAACAACAAATAAATAATAAAAAGAAACATAAGAAAGAAAGAAAATTGTTATATATTAATATTAACTTGATAAAATGTTTGATAAAATCACACTATGGTGTATTAATGTAATATCAACAATTGTGTAAATATTATAGGTGGGCATAGATTAATTTTTTTAATCTAGATTAATCTAGATTAATTTCAAAATTAATCTAGATTAATCTAGATTAAAATGGCTCATTTGAATTCTGCCGAAGGTATTCAGAATATGTGTGCTACCCAAATAATAAGTCTTTGAGAACGGGTTTCTCAAGCCGGGTGTCGCATTAGACCAGGGGCTCATCTCCAAAATGCATCACAAACTGCTTGAGAAACTGTTCTACTATGATAATTGGTGATGAAAATAAATGATGTTCAATAAGATGTGTTTACTTACTTGTGTTTACTAACTGTTTATTCAGTTAAACATGAATGTTGAACTGTAGGCCTACATAAGCTCCAAACAGCGAATTCCGATGAGCTTAATCAGACTAAAATCAGCACTGAACTAAACAGAAATGGAATTAAGACGTGGAGTATGCAGATTTTAGTGGCATTATTGAAGTAAACACCGCGGTCTTTAGGACCTTTCGCCATATTTTCCGACAAGGTCCACACGCGGCTGTCAGAAAGGACTGCACACACACATACACAAACACACACACACACACACACACACACATCGCGAAATGCGGAAGTTTTTTTTTTCTTACCATTTGGCGTGCGTTATTAAACTCCATAACTCTCTCACCTGTCCTTACTCCGTATTTGCGTCTATATTACCCCAGTTTGTCACGAAGGAGTAAATGAAAAGTGAAACTGCAGTTAGAGTCAGGCATCCTGCTGATTTGATTCAATAGAGCAGACGGCTCACCGGTCAGGTATACATCCGCGCTAATATATCAAGGTGAAAGTCATCATAGCTTGCGTAGAATAGACCCAGCTCCCAACCCAACTTTGAGAATAGATTAACGGCGATATTTTTTTTATCGCGCGATAAGAGTCTCGCGTTAACGCAGCACGTTAACGCCGTTAACGGCCCAGCACTAGTAAATATTGTATTAAATTTACAGTTTTTCTCAGTGGCTTTGGTGCATTTCTCACAACACTATTTACATTTGCACAACAGTTAATGCATTTCTCAAAACAATTAGTACAAACTGCAAAACCTAGTGGATAACCTGCAAAAGCGCGTCACTTGCTCAAAATGGAGAGCTCATTCCTCAAAAGCAAGTATTCATGTCAATGAAAGTGTCAATGTCATCAAAATGAAAAGTCCTGCCACCATTGTTTATGAACAAGATAGTCAAATGGCTTTGTCATGTTTTCATCATGACACTTTACTCTGCTAATTTTCTCCATTGCAAAAAAGTCAGATTTTGGTGACACTTGCTGAAAATGCTCAAGACAGCACTATATACTATTTGCACAGCCATTTGAAAACTACAGAAAGTTAGACATCACTGCATTTAGTGAGGTATCTGAGTACAAGACACTGAATATGTATGTTTCACATTTTTACTGCATTTGCTCTTTACAATTCTAATTTATTCACAGCATTGTGCAAAAGAATAAATACACCCTTATTTACAACAAACATAAACTCCCTTTGTGTAAAGCTGTGCACAACTGCGAACAATATTGCAGTACATACTGGAACTGAACCTACAACATACACAGGTCTGTAAATCATTCATCAAATTGTTAAATTTAGACGACATTTTCAGAAAAAAAAGATTTAACATTTTTTAAATAAAATTAGCTTGGCAGATTTTGACAACTAGTTCAACATTTTTGTATGTAATGACTCAAGTAATGAAATGAGGACTATTAGTTTTATATGGAATGACTATTCAGCATTCACGAGTTTAGTTCATTTTGACTGACATGACATAAGCAAATGAGAATGTTACAAACAGCAGAAAGTTGTATGAAAGCAATTGATCCATGTTTAAAAGCATTTGCAATTTGTTGAAAGGAATGAGAAACTGCTACTATGATGTGCACAAATGACTAATTGTTTTGAGAAATGCATTAACTGCTGTGCAAATGTAAATAGTGTTGTGAGAAATGCACCAAAGCGACTGAGAAAAACTGTAACGTTTTACAATTTTAAATAGTAAGAGAAATGTTCAACTAAATCCACTAATAACAGCTTTAAAAGGATAGGCCGCACAACAATACATTTCCCTCATCATTTACTAAACTTTTACGAATTTCTTTCTACACAAAATGAAATATTTAGAAAAATGTTGGAATCCAGAAGCCATTGACATCCATAGTAGGGACAAAATACTACAGATGTCATTGGCTGCTGCTTTCCAGCATTCCTCAAAATATCATCTATTGTGTTTAGAAGACAGAAACTCAAACAGGTCTGGAACAAGTAAAGGGCAAGTAAATGATGGCAGAATATTCTCTTTGGGTGAACTATGCTTTGAAAGAGTGAATAACCGTAGTGACTCTTTCAAAAGATGGATTCAAAACTTGAAAGTTTGAATCACGTTCTCAAACAATCCATTCAAAATCAAAAAGCTTCATTTGGTGAAACAAAGCAAACATATACTAAAAAGCAAGAATGTCTCTCTTCTTTTATATGTCTATTACATGCTATAAATGAGAATCTGAAGCTTCGGAAATGAAGCAAAAATGGTAAACTCACATCTAGAAAGCGTTTCTCGAGCGTGAGCTTGATGTTGGTTTCAATGCTTGTTCTCTTTTTTCTCTTCCTTCCATAACCCTCCATGAGGGGCGGTAAAGTAGTGGTGTTGGTCATGGTGTCGGACGGTGAATTCTCTGAAGAAAAGTAAAAAATTATGTTTTTAAAGGAACAGTTCACCAGAAAACTGACTGAGTTTCTTCATGAGTTTCTTCTTTTTTTGTTGAATACCAAAGAAGACATTTTGAAGAAGTCTGGTCTGGAGCCATTGACTTTCATAGTATTTATTTTCCTATTACGGATGTACAATGGCCACCAAAGACGTTCTTCTTGTTTAATGTTCAACTCAAATAGGTAAGGAACAATTAGAGAGCAAGTAGTTATAAAGGAACCAGTGTTGGGTAAGTTACTTCAAAAAAGTAATTTGTTACTGATTACATCATTAGAATTATATTTAAATTACTTTTTCTAAGTACTTTATCTGAAAAGTAACTAGTTACTCAATAATTAATTTAAGTGATTTAAAGTCCAGGACCTTTTAGTTTTGTTTTTGTTTCACATATTTGTTTATAAAATAATAAAATGTTTAGTGCGGTGCAATTTTTTTACATTACTTAAGCATCTATAGCTTTTTTGTATTTTGAGCATTATAAACTCTAGATGATGGATAATAAAGCCCAGAGTGTCTTCTTTCCAAAGATACATAAATCTTTCCAAAAGATACATGTGAATTTAGACCAAATTATTCAGCAACTGTAAATGTTTTAGTTTGGGAAGATCATTTTTGAGAAAGTGCCTCTGACGGTGAGGGAAAGAAGAACACAGATATAGTCTCAGCAAACCTTTTACAGAAATCTTATTTTGCATGCTATCTTCATCAAATTTGAAATATAACCTCATGAGACACATGGCTTTCAAGTCATATTTTTTCTAGGACATTACATTAATGTTTTTGTGTGTTTGTATATGGAAAAACAAATATTGAACACAATATAATGTTTTTTTCTTATGACTTCATAATGTATAACGTTTTATACGTTTTAACGTTTTATATTTTTTAACATGTAACTTCCCCTTTTACCACAGTAAAGCTCAAAGTGTCTTCTTTCCAATGATACCCAGTTCGTGTTTGTAGCTTACTGGAGTCTAGGAACTGTTACTATTTAAATTAAGGTAGGTGTAAATCCCCAACTGGGTAACAGGTTAAAGTAAACAATATATTTATCAAAACACAATATGTTTCAAATAAATGACAATATTTAATATATGCCACATACTGTGTTATATAATTTGTTAAATATTTAATTGTTTCTTAAGCATGTGCAGTTGTCAAACGGTAACACATTATTTTGATGGTCCATTTGAGTATTAGTAGACTGTCTGCTTAATATCTGTTCATACTGCTCCTTCAACAGACATGTAACTGACTATAAGAAACTTTGCAAGTACATGTCAACTTACACTAACCCTAACCCCAACCTAACATTCTACTTATAATCTAATGAGAATTAGTTGGCATGTAGATGTAATGTAACTTAAATTAATAAAAAAACAAAAAAAAAACGGACCATCAAAATAAAGTGTGAACTGTCAGGCAAATAAAACCTTTAGTTGAAAAATACAGAAAATGTCTGAATAACCAAAAAAGTACAAATGAAAACTAATCTCTTATTTTACTCTTTCAGCTGAAAAGTAATTTAATTATAGTAACTAGTTACTTTGTAACTAATCACACCCAACAACGGACGTTCACGTTTGGGTGATAAAACACGAGTTGTGTCCACCAGAGGGCAGCAGCACATTTACCTGCGTCACTCAGCCACTTCTCCAGTAAAGGCTTGAGTTTGCACATGTTTTTGAAGCTTAGATTGAGAGCTTCAAAGCGTGAGATGGTAGTCTGACTGAAGTCATTTCCATACAGCTTTCCCATGGCCAGACCCACATCACCCTGCGGACACATCACAGAAGAGTTAGGATGGGAACTGGATGAGCTTCACAAAAGGGTTGTGCAACATAAATAAAATAGCTCCTTGTCCGTTTAAATTTGAAAGACGAAATAGAAAAGACCACTGAAATGACATTGAAATTGAATTTTATTAATTTGCAATAAAAATGATAAGAATGAAAGTCCCCAACATGATAAACAATACAGACAAATTTTTAGCAGTACATCAAATTATGCTTATTTATTTACTTTACACTCTCTCTCTCTCTCTCTCTCTCTCTCTCTCTCTCTCTCTCTCTCTCTCTCTCTCTCTCTCTCTCTCTCTCTCTCTCTATATATATATATATATATATATATATAAAGACAAAGCACACAATGGTCCATAAGAGTAAATTTATTCAATATAAACACAAATTATTATTTTTTTAAGTTAAGTGGATGTAAGCAATTCATTTGTGCTGAATTTAAACAAACAAATTAAGTTAAACATTACTAAATTTAATGTATTTGTTTAAATTCAACACATGCAGACATTATTTTTTTCAGTATTGGTATAGAGGATTGGAAACCTCCAGGGAGTTGCAAGGCAGTTAAAAAAAAGTCAATTTTAAAAACCACTTAGTTTAGATGTGTATAGCCATTATTTATTTAGAACCAAACCAACTAAAACATTATAATGGAATAAAATATATATATATATATATATATATATATATATATATATATATATATATATATATATATATATATATATATATATATATATATATATATATATATATACACATATAATAAACTAATAAAAAATGTATAAAAAACATAAATAAAAGTACCACAATACAACTTAACAGTAATTAAATATTCTCCAAATTATATTTTATACCAATTTATATAAACATTTCACTGTATAAATGGGGTAAATTATAGTTTCTTGGCTTTTGCAATTTAGAGTTCCATGAGGATTATAATTGTGGGTCAGTGACATTAAACAAAATTTGAAAACCCATATTTTGAAGTAACAAATAAATGGATAATGAATTTGTATTTGATTTTGAGAATAAAGACAGGTTGCTTCGATATTTTACCACTGCTTATGACAAAACCAAGATGTGCGAAATCACACAAAATCAATCAGTAGTTACCAATATTTTAAATACAGTAGCAACACACAAAACCTATTTAAATGCATTCTTTTATTTGTCCCAAAGGTTAACTGTGAATAATGACCCCCCTCCTCAATCAACCCAGTTCCATTTAGCTGTACTTCCTACATTCAAATCTGAACCACAATTTTGCATCCTGTTTTTTGCTTTAAATTCAATTCAAATGTATTCAGAATGTGGAATCCACTCTTTACTAAATCCTGCTGCTGATATTTACTATTCTTCATAATATTCATTCATTTTCCTTTGGCTTAGTCCCTTTATTCATCAGGGGTCGCCACAGCGGAATGAACCGACAACTTATCCAGGCTATGTTTTACATAGCGGATGTCCTTTCAGCTGCAACCCAGTACTGGGAAACATTCATACACACCCATTCACACTCATACACTGCTGCCAATTTAGTTTATTCAATTCCTCTACAGCATGTCTTTGGACTTTTGGGGGAAACCAGAGCACCCGGAGGAAACCCACACCAACACAGGGAGATCATGCAAACTTCACACAGAAATGCCAACCGGCCGACCATCTTGCTGTAAGGCGACAGTGCTAACCACTGAGCCACCCCTTCTTCATTATTTATATATATATATATATCTTTTTTTAAAGATGATCAGAATGTGACTAATGGTTTAAAACATTGAAAGAAAACATTTTAAAAACGGGCGTATAATGTCACCTGAGTAAAGCCTAGTTTGATGCGTCTCTGCTTGAAGGCTTTAGCGAACTGCTCCAGCTCCTCCAGGTCATTGGGCTCATCTTGTGGCGATCCCACATGTTTAGGCACCTGTAAGTGAGACATGTCCAGATGTCCATCCATAGAGGAGCCAGCCAGACCTGACCTGCCCATTGCCTTGTGGGAACACAAAAAGGAAAAGAGACTATGTAAGTGTAATTTTTTGCCATTTCACTTTTGTTTGCTTAAGTGAAATTTGCCTTATTGTTTTCATTGTTGTTCAAGAGTTCACACTTAGCTGATGATTTAATATAAGCTTGTTTGGCATGCTGTCCCGGGAGAGAGCCCTGAGCTTAAGGGATCCTCGAGCCCAGGGCTCCCCTCCGTTCGTAGAGCGAGAGGAGAGCTTAAGCTTAGGTAGCTCTCAAACTCCCCAGCTTCAATAGCTAAGGAAACTCTTGAGGAGAAAGGGAGTTAGACAGTTGTATCCATTGCCTAAGTCTGTTGTGAATTAAGTATATCTTTGCGGGTGGGAGGAAACCGGAGGACCCGGAGGAAACCCACGCGGACACGGGGAGAATATACAAACTCCGCACAGAAACACCCACCATCCTGGCGAGGACCAGGGCTGGGAGTGTTCTTGCTGTCGGGCAACAGTGCTAACCACTGGGCCGCCGTGCCGCCCGATCTATGAAAAGGAGGAGAAGGGGGAGGAAAGGGGGGGTTTCTTCCATACGAAGATAACTGTGTACTGAAACTGTGGTTATTTATAGTAAATAGGGAATCATATGATTGGGAGATCATGATTAGTTTAATGCGAGACCAGCTGTGGTAAATCACAAGCACGTGATCCTCTCGAATTTAGTTTATGAATAAACTTCACTTATTAATGTTTCCTTTTATATGAATTATTTTTCTCATTTTTCAAGGGGTTATAAGCTGAGAAATCAAAATGCCATATACACTGCTGGGTTCCACAGAATCGATTTGTGTTGGGACAATTTGAAGGAATTAGGTTAACATTAGTTTTTACAAATTTAAGTGGATTGAACATAAAACAATTAAGTTATCTAAAAAAAACTCAAGAATTGTGTTGTTTCAGTGCATTTTAAATAAGTAATTTAAACAAACAGCAAATTTCTTAAATGTAAGAGGTCACTGTAGCATCCCATATGTTTCAGAACTAGTTTCAAAGCTACGTTTACCAGCCTGATCTCACGAGGAAATGTAAGTGTTTTACGTTTTGTCATTTAGTGGCTAATTCGTATGAATTATTACGAGTTGAGTCGTACGAAAATGTACGATTTTAAAAAGGAGGCGTGGCACCCAACCCCATCCCTAAACCCAATCGTCATTGGGTGATGAGCAAATCAAACTAAATGGTACAAATTAGATCATACAAATTCATACGAATTAGCCACTAAATCAAAAAGTTACGAATTGCCGTGAGATTGCATTAACGTTTACACAACAATGTAGCAAAATAATGTAAAAGTTTTTTTTTTAAGTTTTACGTATACACAACAACTTTTTCAAAACAATCCACAATTACATATGTCTGTGAAATCAGCAAAAACACTTATACACTCACCGGCCACTTTATTAGGTACACCTGTCCAACTGCTCGTTAATGCAGATTTCTAATCAGCCAAACACATGGCAGCAACTCAATGCATTTAGGCATGTAGACATGGTCAAGACGATCTGCTGCAGTTCAAACCAAGTATCAGAATGGGGAAGAAAGGTGATTTAAGTGACTTTAAACGTGGCATGGTTGTTGGTGCCAGACTGGATGGTCTGAGTATTTCAGAAACTGCTGATCTACTGGCATTTTCACGCACAACCATCTCTAGGGTTTACAGAGAATGGTACGAAAAAGAGAAAACGTCCAGTGAGTGGCAGTTCTGTGGGCACAAATGCCTTGTTGATGACAGAGGTCAGAGGAGAATGGCCAGACTGGTTCGAGCTGATAGAAAGGCAACAGTAACTCAAATAAGCACTCGTTACAACTGAGATATGCAGAAGAGCATCTCTGAATGCACAAAACGTCCAACCTTGGGGCAGATGGGCTACAGCAGCAGAAGACCACACCGAGTGCCACTCCTGTCAACTAAGAACAGGAAACTGAGGCTACAATTCACACAGGCTCACCAAAATTGGACAACAGAATATTGGAAAAATGTTGCCTGGCCTGATGAGTCTCGATTTCTGTTGCGACATTCGGATAGTAGGTTCAAAATTTTGAGTCAACAACATGAAAGCATAGATCCATCCTGCCATGTATCATCGGTTCAGGCTGCTGGTGGTGGTGTATTGGTGTGGGGGATATTTTCTTGGCACACTTTGGGCCCATTAGTACCAATTGAGCATCGTGTCAACGCCACAGCCTAGCTGAGTATTGTTGCTGACCATGTCCATGCCTTTATGACCACAGTGTTCTAATGGTTACTTCCAGCAGGATAAGGCACCATGACATAAAGCTCAAATCATCTCAGACTGGTTTCTTGAACATGACAATGAGTTCACTGCACTCAAATGGCCTCCACAGTCATCAGATCTCAATCCAATAGAGCACCTTTGGGATGTGGTGGAACGGGAGATACGCATCACAGCTGTGCAGCTGACAAATCTGCAGCAACTGAGTGATGCTATCATGTCAATATGGAGCAAAATCTCTGAGGAATATTTCCAGTGCCTTGTTAAATCTATGCCACGAAGGATTAAGGCAGTTCTGAAGACAAAAGGGGGTCCAACCCGGTACTAGTAAGGTGTTCCTAAAAAAGTGGCCAGTGAGTGTATATGCCAGGCCATATTTGAAGCTGTCACCTTGATAGTAAAAAGTACCTGCAGTGAAGTGACAACGTGTAGATTTGTAATGTGTATATGATGGATCTGTTTGTTGTAATATAAATAAAGTAAATCTACACTTTGCTGAAGCAGCAATTATCCAAATCTTGACCAGAAACAATACTATCTGCAACTGATGTGTATGTTTGATTGCACTTGCCTTTAAAATCGACACCTACTGCACATGTCTACTAATCTAACATGTACTATCCACAATCATGGTGCCACTGTTTTCAAAGATTCCCATTTTGGGTGTTTACACAGGAGGATTATGGCGCCGTTTTTCAAAAACTTCCACTTTCAAATTTAGACGTATTTAGTCCCTAAAATGCTGTTGCTGTATAATCAAACTGGCAAATCACATATTCCAGCTTTTGTATGAAAACATTGCGTAAATGGCCCCCAAAACACTTATATCTGCCTAAACAACAGGTTTTAGAATGAGGCACTTGATTACTTATAATAATAGTATACTTATAAGACAGTAACAGGTTGTGGAAAACATTCGGTGTGTCCGAAATCACATACTTCCCTACTGCATATATATTATGTGAAAAACAGTATGTGAGATGCAGGCCCGGATTAAGAATTCAGAGGCCCCTGGGGACAATGTCTTGTAGGCCCCCTACCTCTCCGTACCCCTATAGTTGAAATAAAAAATAAGATTAATAAAATATTTTTAACAAAATTAATCTATAATGTATTGTCCGCATTTTTTAAATAAATGATATACAGTACATATATTTCCAGTCTACAAAGATTTAACTTATTTTTAAAGCATTCAAAGCACACTTTGAAAAAAACAATACTAATGCAACTAGCAAAAATTAATAGATTTTACTTGTTCAAGTTCACAGAAGCAGTACTAAAATGTATATTTAAGGGTATTTTTAATGTATAACTTCTACAAACTTACTCTATAATGCATATGATTTGGATATAACACCTCGCCAATCCAGTACTATGAATCTGAGTCTTCTATAATACACACACTTATTAATGATTCAAACTTGTCTTTCTCGTGATGAAGAGTAGGCAAAATCTGATATGTAATGGGAGAAAAAAAAGAACGTGTTCATCAGACGCTGGATTCGAACCGGGTTCATGATCGATTGCATCAAAACATGTTGCCATACGCTTTACAAGCTATGCCACTCACACTGTGAGTGAATTTGTTGCTCTCTTTAGTTATGTTGTCTCTGTCAATCAAACGGTGATGAACGGAAATCACTCAACTAGCTTATTCCAACGAGGTGCACTATTTGCACTTAGCCTAAATAGACACTACAAAATCGGCATTTCCCCCCCTCTCGCAGGGACCCCAAGTGCATACGGGCCCCTGGGTCTGTGCCCATAATGCCCATTGGTTAATCCGGCCCTGGTGAGATGAGTGGCAAACCAAATTCATAGTATTTGGAAAAACCCTAAGCGAGAAGTACGCAGATCACCTACTACTTCTGGTGAAATTCTGAATTGCACATCAATTGGACCCTTTACTGTCCCATGAGGCCATGCAAGAGAACTTTTAAGAATGGGAGTGAAGTGACTCAACTGACATGAGTAGGTCATGTAATAATAACAGAACGATAGGAGAGATTGCATCAAAATTCCATTCATGCTACCCACATTCATACATATACAGTAGAATGTACTTCTCTAACGCTCATGAAGTAAGTTCAAATTCACATATATTACCTGTTCGCATAATATGCAAATTCAGATAAAGATACTGTCTTAGCTTTGCCTGTAGTAATGCCTGTAGTATAGGTGTTTTTAACCTATAAATCAGAATATGGATAGGCTATGAAACATATGCATAAATTCACATAGGTCACATCGAACTTTGGGTTTAGCCAATCATATCAGTCGGCACTTTCTTCTGAGCCTACAATCTGATGCACCAATTCATTACTTCACAATTATAATGTTTTTGACATCAGAGAACAGTACAAGATGTTAAAAAGTACATTTAAAAGGTACAGCACCAGGGACACCATTAGTAGAACTACACTACCTGACAAAAGTCTTGTCGCCTATCCTAGTTTTAGAAACAACAATTGATAACTTGACTTCTAGTTGATCATTTGGTATCAGAAGTGGCTAATATGAAAGGCAAAGTGCTGTAGATTACGCTTATTTTACCAAAATAAAATATGATCATGGCTTGATTTTTAATTATTTCATTAGGACAGTAAGGTCTGACTTTGCTTAGACAAAAGTCTTGTCACTTAACAGAAATTATGTACAGTATAGAATATAAAATCATGGTGCAGTGAAAAAAGAATTAATATTGTGTATGACTCCCATGAGCTTGGAGGACTGCATCCATACATCTCTGTAATGACTCAAATAACTTCATCTGGAATGGCAAAGAAAGCGTTCTTGCAGGACTTCCAGAGTTCATCAAAATTCTTTGGATTCATCTTCATTGCCTCCTCCTTCATCTTAACTCAGACATGCTCAATAATGTTCATGTCTGATGACCGGGCTGGCCAATCCTGGAGCACCTTGACCTTCTCTGCTTTCAGGAACTTTGATGTGGAGGCTGAAGTATGAGAAGGAGCGCTATCCTGTTGAAGAATCAGCCCTCTCCTGTGGTTTGCAATGTAATGGGCAGCACAAATGTCTTGATACCTCAGGCTGTCGATGTTGCCGTCCACTCTACAGATCTCTCACATGCCCCTATACTGAATGTAACCCCAAACCATGATTTTTTCATCACCAAACTTGACTGATTTCTATGAGAATCTTGGGTCCATGCGGGTTCCAATAGGTCTTCTGCAGTATTTGTGATGATTGGGATGCAGTTCAACAGATACCATCCACCTTCTGCCACTTTTCCAAATGATCAACTAGATGTCAAGTTATTATGTGGTGCTCTTACAACTGGGATCGACAACAAGACTTTTGTCAGGTAGTGTATACTGTAAAAAAACGTGGGTTCCACACAATAACTTTGTGATGGAACAACATGAAAGAATCAAATTAATTTTACAAATTAAAGTGGATTGAACATAAAACAATTAAGTTGTCAAAAAAAGTCATGAATTGTGTTGCTTCAGTTCATTTTAAATAAGCAGTCTAAACAAACAGCAAATGTCAGTTTTTGAGTGTATATAATAGCCAAACAATGAGATTTTATACATTACCAACCAAAGTGTGGTGGCACTTGCCTGAATACATTTTTTATGTTCATGTAATGTTTCATGTAACATTCGTCTTGTTCGCACGAGAGAGAACAGAGCAAACAGCTAAGATTTCGAGATTCAAATATAAATACGTAATGCCCACATAATTATTTATTTGGTAAAGAGCTGTGCAAACATGTGTTATGACTGTACATTATCCCTTAAAATGTTCATCTTGTTTGAACATGTTTGTTTATCTTGGCTCACAGTCATTAACTAAGAACTGTTTTTTCTCTGCAGGACAAAAGCTACTAAAATATTTAAACTCAAATCAGTATTTCATGTAAATTTTTAACATATGTGGCCATGTGAGTAGTGGAGTAATGTACATTATTCATCCAGCTGTTATCACAGAATAAAGTCCTTTAGGGGGTTTACTTGAATTATTTATTACCTAAAGGTCCCATAGAATGAAAAACTGCATATACTCAGGCATAATTAAATAATAAGAGTTCAGTATAGGCATGGCACGATAACCAGTTTCAAGGTTTACCATGGTTTTGGAAAAGTCAAGGTTTTAAAACATTTTCTGTTATTCCGTTCCTCACTCTAAAAAATGTTGGGTTATTTATCTAACTCAATAGTTGCGTTAAAAATATTAAAAATATTATTTTGAACCTTTATTGGGTTATTTATTAATAACTCAACCATTCATTCACTCATTTTCTTTTCGGCTTAGTCCCTTTATTAATCCGGGGTCGCCACAGCGGAATGAACCGCCAATTTATCCAGCATGTTTCTACGCAGCGGATGCCTTTCCAGCCGCAACCCATCACTGGGAAACATCCACACACACTTATTCACACCCATACACCACAGACAATTCAGCCAACCCAATTCACCTGTACTGCATGTCTTTGGACTGTGGGGGAAACCAGAGCACCCGGAGAAAACCCACGCGGACGCAGGGAGAACATGCAAACTCCACACAGAAACACCAACTGACCCAGCCGAAGCTCAAACCAGCAACCTACTTGCTGTGAGGCGACAGCACTACCTACCACTGCCTCGCCTCGCAACTCAACCAGTTGGGTTAAATGTTTGGTGCTTTGTTGGGTTATTTTTAGCCTTTGTTGGGTTATTTATTTAATAACTCAACCAGTTGGGTTAAAAATTTTGAATTTCAAGTCAACTGATTTAATTGACACAGAACAGCTGTATTAATATGCGTATGTAATGTTGTTTTCAGCTCTATTTTAGCAATAAAATCGTTATTTTTTTAATGAAATTACCTCTCCGTGTCGTGTTTTTTATATCCATTTCACTAGCACTCTTAATTTGATGATACAAAAGCACGCTTCATAGCTGATCTATATACGGATAAATGCGCTTTTTCTACCTCAGTGTTTATTTCTACAGTTTTTTTTTTTGGAGGAAATTATACACATATTTGAGATATTAGTGGTTAAGCCACATTTTGGCAAAATAACTCAACAAATTAGTTATTTTTGTAACCCAAATTGTTGGGTTAACCTTAACAACTCAATGGATTGGATTAAAATAACCCAACAGCAGGTCAGTGCCAAAACAACCCATCATTGGGTTACCTGTTGTGTTATTAATAACCCAACTGTTTTAAGTGAGTACGATATATTTAAGTTTTTTATGTGTTTTTATGCCAATTTTAATTTAGTTTTTAAGGGCAACAGCATCCCACATCAAAAGCTATTGGTCAGGCCACGATTTAGCAAACATCTGAAAAACAAATCGCTTATAAACCAACAGTGCAGTGGCTTTACTTTATCTCCAAAGAAAAGAAAGATCTCCAAAGATGTACAGAAATCAGTGTTTTTGAAACTAATAAAGACAGCAGAATTTAATTATTGAGCCTGACATGTTTACTCCTCCAAAATATTATAAATGTTTATTAAAATAAAATATATTGTCTTCAATGGGGAGAAAAGCTGTTGAAAAGACATTGAACATATTTTAGAGCAGTAACCACAATACCGTGAAACCATGATATTTTTATCCAAGGTTATCATACCGTCAGAATCTTATACCGGCCCATGCTTAGTTCAGTACATAAAAATGTCATACCGTGAGCCTCAAACACTGTTGTTTCATACTTCTTATGTAAACCTAGTTTGAGCAAAAGACAAGCTGATAACAGCAAATCAGCACATAATACTGATTATGATGTAACACTCTGTAATCTATATGCTAACTCCCTTTTCACTGTTGGACATGCTTTTAGTATTAAGGAAAATGATGAATAATTTCTGTACAAATGACATGCTATATTGCTATTACAACGTGTCAACGCAAGAAATTTGCAATTATTTAATCTACTTCTTGACAGTTGAAGTCATTTCTGTTTAAATTGAACTTTAATAACATGAACAATAATTTACTTCCTCATACAAAACGCTGCTATAGTAATATTAACCATAACAAATTTGCAAACTTCAACTAGCATTGATGACTACATATTATGATGACCTATATTACATGGATGTTTATATTAATGGCAAGACTTTATTTTGACGGTCCCTATTGCACGTTTTGTTGACTAAAAGTTATATTGTTGTATTGTACATGCCTTCAACAAACATTTAACTGACTGTAAGAAAATTTACACTAACTCTAACCCTAACCCCAACCTAACAGTCTACTTATAATTTAATGAGAATTGTTGGGATGTAGATGAAATGTAACCTAAATTCAACAAAATGCGTTAGAGGGACCATCAAAATAAAGTGATACCTTATTAATTCCTGTCTGTGTTGTTATACACTCTAAAATCCAATAAGTTAATGTAACTCAAACCATTTAAGGAAACCGATTGCAACAAACCATTTAAGTTCAAAAACTAACCCTAATGAGTACTGTGAACTTACTCCATTTGAGTAAACGAAGCAATTTGAGTACAGTAAACTCAGACCAACTGAGTACTGTAAAACCCAATAAGTTAAGGCAACTCAAACCGTTTGAGGAAACCGGTCGTTACAAACCATTTGAGTAAAAAAAAAAACTAATCTATATAAGTACTGTGAACTTACTCCATTTAAGTTAAAGTAACTCACTGAGTTCACAACTCTTTTCAAATGAGTAGAATTAACTCAGTAAATTCTGAGTTAACTACACTCATTTCATTTGATAAAGTTGACTGTTGGGTTTTACAGTGTACTTTAAATCTACAAAATACAACTGCAGATGTCAGTCTCTTTTGTGGGAAGGAATTATAATTTAGCCTATATAACACATAACTCAGGAGCTGCTCAACCGCTCCACAACTGAGCCAGTCACCACGGATATGGTTTCATTTTCCATGGTGGTGTTGATAACAGCTCTTTGGAAATTTAATACAAATGTGCCAGTCATTGCTTTGGCAAGCATAATGTAAACGGCGATATGGATAATGATCAGATATTTTTATTTTTGGGACATTTTTTTTTTTTTTTTATCTGATATTTACTTTTTCAAACAGGAGACAAAAAGAAGTGAACTTCCGCTTAACCCGCTATGTAGAAACTTGTAGGCAGGCAACACATCACGCACACACACATGCACACGAACTGCACCAACATGGATTCCGGGCTAATAGTGATTTGTAATTGAAATACAACTTACAGTTTTTCTCAGTGGCTTTGGTGCATTTCTCACAAAACTATTTACATTGGCACCACAGTTGAGGCATTTCTCAAAACAATTAGTCATTTGTGCACATCATAGTAGCAGTTTCTCATTCCTTCCAACAAATTGAAAACGCTTTTGTACATGCATCAATTGCTTTCATACAACTCTCTGCTGTTTTATAACATTATCACTATATATGTCATGTCAGTCAAAATGAACTAAACTCGTGGATGCTGAATAGTCATTCCATATAAAACTAATAGTCCTCATTTCATTACTTGAGTCATTACATACAAAAATGTTGAACTAGTTGTCAAAATCTATCAAGCACATTTTATTTAAAAAATGTAAATCTTTTTTTTTTCCTTAAAATGTCTTCTAAATTGAACAATTTGATGAATGATTTACAGACCTGTGTATGTTGTAGGTTCAGTTCCAGTATGTACTGCAATATTTTTCACAGTTGTGCACAGCTCTACCCAAAGGAAGTTTATGTTTGTTGTAAATAAGGGTGTATTTATTATTTTGCACAATGCTGTGAATAAATTAGAATTGCAAAGAGCAAATGTAGTAAAAATGTGAAACATACATATTCAGTGTCTTGTACTGCATATAAATGCAGTGATGTCTAACTTTACTGTAGTTTTCAAATGGCTGTGCTAATAGTATCTAGTGATGTCTTGAGCATTTTCAGGACGTGTCACCAAAATCTGACTTTTTTGCATTGGAAAAAATGTACAGAGTAAAATGTCATAATGAAAACATGACAAAGACATTTGACTATTTTGTTCATAAACAATGGTTTCAGGACTTTTCATCTTGATGACACTGACACTTTCATTGACATGAATACTTGCTTTTGAGTAATGAGCTTTCCATTTTGAGCAAGTGACACGCTTTTGCAGGTTATCAACTAGGTTTGCAGTTTGCACTAATTGTTTTGAGAAATGCATTAACTGTTGTGCAAATGTAAATAGTGTTGTGAGAAATGCACCAAAGCCACTGAGAAAAACTGTAAGTTGAAACAGTTGTTTTTGATAAGGCATCTGCTTATTTTGTTAAATATTTTTGCTTTACAACTGATATTAATTTTTTATAATTATTTTGCAGATTTGAATATCAGCGTACACTACAGCAACTACTGTAGACCCCTTTTTGCAGCGCCTTAAGACAGAATTGTGTGACCGCAGCATAATTGGTTTGTTGATTGATTGATTGAATGATTGGCTGCCTGACAGATTGACTGACTGACTGACTGACTGACTGACTGGTTGGTGGATTGGTATGTTGGTTGGGTTATTGACTGACTGACTGACTGACTGACTGACTCAGTGGTTGTTTGGTTGATTTATTGATTGATTGACTGACTTACTGGCTGATTGCTCTTTAAAGAGTAAAAAAGTGCTTAGTTGATATTGATTGACTGACTGACTGGTTGATTGACTAGTTGATTGATTTGTTTATTGGTTGTATTACTGACTGGTTTGTTGGTTGGCTCATTGACTGACTGGTTGACTAGTAAATTGATTGACTGAGTGATTGACTAACTGACTGGTTGATTTATTGATTGACTGGTTGGTTTACTGGTTGGTTGGATTATTTGTTGGTTGGATTGACTGACTGGTTGGTTTATTGATTGACCGACTGACTGGTTGACTGAATAGTTGGTTAATTTGTTTGTTGATTATTTTACTGACTGACTGGTTTGTTGGTTGGCTCATTGACTGACTGGTTGACTAGTAAATTGATTGACTGAGTGATTGACTAACTGACTGGTTGGTTTATTGATTGACTAACTGGCTGACTGGTTGGTTGATTGACTGGTTGATTTATTGATTGACTGACTGGTTGATGTACTAGTTGACAGGTTGGTTGGTTTGTTGATTGACTGACTGGTTGGTTTATTGATTGACTGACTGGTTGGAATATTGACTGACTGGCTGATTGGTTTATTGGTTGGTTTATTGACTGACTGACAGGTTGGTTGAATTACTGGTTGGCTGATTGACTGGTTGACTGACTTGTTGATTAGTTAGTTGACTGACTGTTGGTCTATTGATTGCCTGACTGAGTGGTTTGTTGGTTTATTGACTGACTGACTGACTGGTTGGTTGGTTTATTGATTGCCTGACTGACTGGTATGTTGGTTTATTGACTGACTGACTGACTGACTGACTGACTGACTGACTGACTGACTGGACAGACTGGTTTGTTATTTGATTGATTGACTGACTGACTGACTGACTGGCTGGTTGGTTTATTGATTGCCTGACTGACTGCTATGTTGGTTTATTGACTGACTGACTGACTGACTGGTTGATTAGTTGACTGAATGACTGACTGGCTGGTTGGTATATTGATTGCCTGACTGACTGCTATGTTGGTTTATTAACTGACTGACTGGTTGATTAGTTGGTTGACTGACTGACTGGTTAATTGGTTTATTTATTGCCTGACTGAGTGGTTTGTTGTTTTATTGACTGACTGACTGACTGACTGACTGGTTGGTTGGTTGGTTGGTTAATGGAATAACTCAATGACTGACTAACCTGTTGGTTAGTTGACTGTCTCTCTGACTTGGTTTGTTGGTTTATTGATTGACTGACTAACTGGTTAGTTGTTTGGTTGTTTAATTGATTGACTGTCTGTCTGTCTGTCTGACTGACTGACTGACTGACTGACTGACTGACTGACTGACTGACTGACTGACTGACTGACTGACTGACTGACTGAATGACTGACTGGTTGGTTGGTTTATTGATTGCCGAACTAAGTGGTTGATTAGTTGGTTGACTGGCTGACTGGTTAGTTGTTTGTTTGATTGTTTTATTGATTGGCTGTCTGACTGACTGGTTGGCTTGTTTATTGATTGAATGACTGACTGGTATGTTGGTTTATTGACTGACTGACTGACTAACTGACCAACTGGGATGTTGGTTTATTGACTTAATGACTGACTGGTTGATTAGTTGGTTTATTGACTGACTGACTGACTCACTGACTGACTGACTGACTGACTGGTGGATTAGTTGGTTGTCTGACTGCCTAACTAGTTGGTTGGTTTATTGATTGCCTGAGTGTTTTTTTTTTTGGTTTATTGACTTAATGACTGACTGGTTGATTAGTTGGTTGATTGACTGACTGACTGACTGACTGGTTGGTTGGTTTATTGATTGCCTGACTGACTGGTATGTTGGTTTATTGACTGACTGACTGACTGACTGACTGACTGACTGACTGACTGACTGACTGACTGACTGACTGACCGACTGGTATGTTGGTTTATTGACTTAATGACTGATTTGGTTGATTGGTTTATTGATTGCCTGACTGAGTGGTTGGTTGGTTAATGTAATAACTGAATGAGTGACTAAACTGTTGGTTAGTTGACTGTCTCACTGACTTGGTTTGTTTGTTCATTAACTGACTAACTGACTGACTGACTGGTTAGTTGGTTTTTTGATTGCCTAACTAACTGGTTGATTAGTTGGTTGACTGACTGACTGGTTGGTTGGTTTATCGATTGCCTGACTGGTTAGTTAGTTGTTTGTTTGGTTGTTTTATTGATGTCTGACTGACCAGCTCTTACTTAAAACAATATTGCCTACAATAATTTTCCACCAACAGTCAGACTATGTGTACACATTTTGACTGTGTACTTGTCTATCTGTGCCTACATGTGTGTAGTGTGTTTTTCTTAACACATTTATTGTCTTTCACATATTTCACGTATTTATTGTCTCTTACGTATTATTGTCAACATTATACTAATTGTATATTGTTTTGTTATGTATTGTTTTGTTTTTTTAGAGTATGTTGTTGTATTTTGCACTGTCTGTATTTTGCACTGTTTGGAGCCAGCACCTAAGCTTTTCACTCATCATAGCACTTGCGCTGCTGCTGATGTGACAATAAAAATGATTTGATTTGACTGGTTGGTTGGTTTATTGATTGCCTGACTGAATGGTATGTTGGTTTATTGACTGACTGACTGACTGGTGGATTAGTTGGTTGTCTGACTGCCTAACTGGTTGGTTGGTTGGTTTATTGATTGCCTGAGTGTTTTTTTGGTTTATTGACTTAATGACTGACTGGTTGATTAGTTGGTTAATTGACTGACTGACTGACTAACTGACAAACAGACAGACTGACTAACTGACTGGTTGGTTGGTTTATTGATTGCCTGACTGAGTGGTTGATTGGTTAATGTAATAACGGACTAATCTGTTATTTGGTTGACTGTCTCACTGATTTGCTGGCTGGCTGACTGGTTGGTGTATTGATTGATTGATTGATTGCCTGACTGGTAAATTGATTGACTGACTGACTGACTGACTCACTCACTGGTTTGTTGGAATATTGATTGGTTGGCTTATTGATTGATCAACTCACTGATTGATTGATTGATTGATTGATTGATTGATGGATTCATTCATTCATTCATTCATTCATTCATTCATTCATTCATTCATTCATTCATTTGTAATGTACCTGTGGAGTGAGTGCAAGGCCAGGCTGGTGCGGGAGGAGTCCTGTCTGAGTCTGGGAGGGCAAGGAAAGCAGATTGGGCGGCAGGAGTGCTGTAGGAAACATAAATAAATAAACACATATTAGGGTTTGGGATAAAATAAACATGTATGTACTGCAGTTAAATTAGGCCAAAAAACATTTGTTCAATGATGAACAACATTTCTGTGAATATAGGTAATGCAGTACATACACAGACCTTGATGTCCTGACTGGGCCTGTGAGAGGAGGAATGATGAAGGAGAGGACAGGTGTGAGCCAGGCATCAGGACGAGCTGCGGCAGAGGGTGCAGGGAGGGCATCTCCTGAAAAACACCCATCGCCATAGTCATTACAGATAGTCATTACATGCTTTCACACAACTCTTTCACGGCTTTAAAGTTAACGTGAATTCACTAAGAACATGTCTGGTTTAAATTTAGTTTAAAAAGTCCTTACATACAGTTAAAGTCAGAATTATTAGCCGCCCTTTGAATTTTTTTTCTTTTTAAATATTTCCTAAATGATGTTTAACAGAACAAGGACATTTCCACAGTGAGTCTGATAATATTTTTTTATTCTGGAGAAAGTCTTATATGTTTTATTTGGGCTAGAATAAAAGCAGTTTTTAATTTTGTAAAAAACATTTTAAGGTCAAAATTATTAGCTCCTTTAAGCTATATTTTTTTTCGATAGTCTACAGAACAAACCATCATTATACAATAAGATGCCTAATTACCCTAACCTGCCTAGTTAACCAAATGAACCTAGTTAAGCCTTTAAATGTCACTTTAAGCTGTATAGAAGTGTCTTGAAAAATATCTAGCCAAATATTGTTTACTGTCATCATGGCAGAGATAAAATAAATCAGTTATTAGAAATGAGTTATTAAAACTATAAATCTTCTCTCCATTAAACAGAAATTGGGGGAAAAAATAAACTAATAATTCTGGGGGTTTAATCATTTTGACTTCAATTGTACATACATCAACAAATAATCTAAAAATATAAGCAGATTATAGAACAAAACAGAAAGAAAATATATTTTGCCTAGTCTATCAAGATTTTTGCATTATGATGTTATTTTGAAAGCAGTTGACCAGATTTCCTCCAAAATGTAGCTTTCCTGTAGTTCTTTATTTTTTATTATTATTTTTTTTTTCATTTTATAAAATTTAATCATTAAAAATATATAAGTTTAAAGCTATATTTTTAGTATATTGTTTTTCCCCACTATACACATTTTTTTTTGAGAACTGGAAGGAAAGTTAGGTTTACAAAATTAAATGAAAAGAAGTTTCAATTAATTATTAAAAATTCCATTTATTAAAATCAATAAATACATAAAACGTAATTTAGTTTGCAGAAATTAGATGAAAATTAATTGTTTTGATTTGTTTAACAATTCTTGGTCACTAAATGCTTCATTTATTTTATAGTGTTGATATAAAAAAAACAATAAAAGTGTTTTTCTTTAAAAAAACATTGGTTACACTTTAGTGTAGGTCACAATTCATGCTGTTTACTACAGTCTTATTACTTGCCTATTATTAAGATATTAACTGTACAGTGTATCCGGAAAGCATTCATAGCGCTTCACTTTTTCCACATTTTTTATGTTACAGCCTTATTCCAAAATGGATTAAATTCATTTATTTCCTCAACATTCTACACACAATACTCCATAATGACAATGTTATGTTAATGACAATTTTTTTAAATTGTTGCAAATTTATTAAAATGAAAAAACCTGAAAAATCATAAGTCTTTTTTGAATATGATGCCACAAGCTTGTCACTCCTGTCTTTGGGAATTTTTGCCCTTTCCTCTTTGCAGTACCTCTCAAGCTCTATCAGATTGGGTAGGAAGCGACGTTGTACAGCCATTTTCAGATGTTCAGTAGGATTTAGTTCTGGGCTCTGGCTGGGCCACTCAAGGACATTCACAGAGTTGTTGTAAAGCCACTCCATTGATAATTTGGTGGTGTGCTTTGGGTCATTGTCCTGCTGGAAGATGAATCGTCGCTCCAATCTGAGGTCAAGAGCACTCTGAAGCAGGTTTTCATTCAGGATGTCTCTGTACATGCATTGCTGCATTCATCTTTCCCTCTATCCTGACTAGTCTTCCAGTTCCTGCTGCTGAAAAACATCCCCACAGCATGATGCTGCCACCTCCATGCTTCACTGTAGGCATAGTATTAGCCTGAGGATGAGTGGTGCCTGGTTTTCTCCAAACATAACGCTTGGCATTCACTCCAAAGAGTTCAATTTTAGTCTTTTCAGACCAGAGAAATTTGTTTCTTATGGTCTGAGAGTCCTTCAGATGGCAAATTCGGGAAGGCGGGATGTGGCTTCCATCTGGCCAGTCTACCATACAGGCCTGATTGGTGGATTGCTGCACAGATGGTTGTCCTTCTGTAAAGTTCTCCTCTCTCCACAGAAGAATGCTGGAGCTCAGACAGAGTGACCATCGGGTTATTGATCACCTCCTTGACTAAGGCCCTTCTCCCTCAATCACTCAGCTTAGATGGCCGACCAGCTAGGAAGAGTCCTTGTGGTTTCAAACATCTTTCACTTATGGATAATGGAGGCAACTGTGCTCATTGGAACTTTCAGAGCAGCAGAAATTATTCTGTAACCTTCCCCAGCCTTGTGCCTGGAGACAATCTTGTCTTGGAGGTCTACAGACAATTCCTTTGTCTTCATGCTTGGTTTGTGCTTTGACATGGACTGTCAACCCTGGGACCTTATATAGACAGGTGTATGCCTTTTCAAATCATGTCCAATCAACTGAATTTACCACAGGTCAACTCCAATTAAGCTGCTAAAACATCTCAAGAATGTTCAGTGGAAACAGAATGTGCCTGAGCTCAATTTAGAGCTTCACGGCAAAGGCTGTGAATACTTATGTACATGTGATTTTTCAGGTTTTTTATTTTTAAAAAACTTTTAAAGGACAAATTTAGGGAAATAAAGGAAATAGAGGAAATAAATAAATTGAATCCATTTTGGAATAAGGCTGTTACATAAAAAACATGCCTGAGATAGAGACATACCCCAGTCAGCTGGCCAGGAGGCAGCGGTGATCCTTGAGTTAAGTGGCATGTCTTGTGTGAAGATCCAGAATGTGGCGAATCGTTCAGGTTCTCGGTCTTAATCTGTACACCAAACAAAGACTTTGTTAGGTAACTCAAACCCCGAGCACATTTCACAGTTGTGTTTTGGTCCTCAGGCATATGTGTGTGTGCTCTTTGTGTGTGTACTAAGAGACCAGTAAGGCTGCTGGACTTGTTCTGCAGGAGAGGGCCTTTAACAAACATTCCTTCCCTTCCCGCAGGCACAGTATGCAAATACCCTCCAAGCCTGAAGCTTAGTTCCTGCGCACGAAACCTTTCACTGTCCTCACCAATAGATCATATGACAGAACTAATGAGGACTACAGAAAACGTTCATTATAAGTGTAGCTATGTACTGCTCTGTACAGTATATCAATCTGGTTCATTTTCTGATGATGGACACTTAGTAAAGCAATGTTTTTATATTCACTTGTCTGGTCATTATTTTTTATTTTAATAACCCAAAAGCTAAATCCCTGGAACACATTATAAATTTCATCAAACATTAAATTTGCAAATAATTACCCATCCTTTGCTCATTTTAGAATAGAATTTAACTCCCTCCTAAAATCACTTCATCTTATTAAGTATAAAAAAAAAACCTAAGATTCCTGAAATATTATGCAGATGTATTTAAAGAAGATTTTCGATTTTAGTTGCTTTCTTTATGCTTATTTGTTTGTGTCATTGTAATTTCATTAATTTGTTTAATTTTGTTTGTTTAATTTAGGATATTTAGTATTAATACTTTATTTTTATTAATACTATAATTCCTTTTTTCTCTTTTTCTGTTTAATGGTATAATTTGTATTTGTATGTGATTTCTTTTTCTTATGACTGTATATTATTGACCTTTTTTAAGTTCTGTCTGTGGTCCCTTGGACTTTGTTATGATGTTCTTGTATTGTCAGTTCAAGCAATAAAAAAAAACAAAAATAAATAAATAAAAAAATAAAAAAATACTCACTTGTCTGGTGAAGTCGATGCCGTTTTGTTCAATGTCTGGAAAATAAAAGGAAAGTTAGTAGAGTTCTGCATTAACATCTACACTGTGTGCTTCCTCAATTAGATCCAGCTAATTTCACCAAACACTTTAGTTTTGTTTTTCTTTAACAGTTGACCTTTTAACTTGCTGACCTTTAGTTCATAGGTTATCATTAAAACAGAACAAATAAAAAAAAAAAAAAAACTCAAAATTTGCTTACACTATCAGAAATAAGTACAAATGCTGTCACTGTGGAGGTTCCTTTTTAATAAGTACATGTTTGTACTTATTAAAGTGAAGTTTTATATTGGTACATTTAAGAGACATATTTGTACCTAAAGTGTACATATGAGTATCTAAAGTGTGCATATCAATACCTAAAGTGTGTGAATATTAGTATTTAAAGTGTATTTATTCATTCATTCATTCCTTCGTTTTTCTTCGATTTAGTCCCTTTATTTTATTAGGGGTCTCCACATCGGAATGAATCGCTAACTTATCCATCGCAAGTTTTACGCAGCGGATCCCCTTCCAGTACTGGGAAACACCCATACACTCTCACATTCACACACAAACACTACGACCAATTTAGTTTGTTCAATTCACTTAAAGCGCATGTCTTGGACTGTGGGGAAAACCGGAGCACCCAGAGGAAACCCACACTAACACGGAGAGAACATGCAAACTCCACACAGAAATACCAACTGACCCAGTCGTGCTGCCTTAAGTGTGAATATTAGAACCTAAATTGTGAATATTAGTATAAAGTTTGGGTATCATTATCTAAAGTGTGATATTAGTACGTAAAGTGTGCATATTAGTACCTAAAGAGTGAAAATTAGTATCTAAAGTGTAAATATTAGTATGTGTGCATACTAAGTACCCAAAGTGTGCATATTAAAACCTAAAGTGTGCGTATTAATACCTAAAGTGTGCATATTAAAACCCAAAGTGTAAATATTAGTACCTTAAGTGTACATATTCATACCTAAAGTGTGCATATTACTATCTTAAGTATGTATTTTAATACCCAAAGTGTGCATATTAGTACCTTAAGTGTGTATATTAGTGCCTAAAGTGTACAAATTCATACCTAAAGTGTAAGTGTACATATTAGTACCTGTGTGCATATTAGTACTTAAAGTGTGCATATTAAAACATGCAGTGTGCATATTAGTAGCTAAAGTGTACATATTAGTACCCTAAGTGTGCATATTAGTAGCTAAAGTGTACATATTAGTACCCTAAGTGTGCATATTAGTACCTATAGTGTACATATTAGTACCTAAAATGTGAATATTAGTACCTTAAGTGTACATATTCATACCTAAAGAGTGCATATTAGTATCCTAAATGTGTACCCAAAGTGTGCATATTAGTACCTTAAGTGTATATATTAGTACCTAAAGTGTACAAATTCATACCTAAAGTGTAAGTGTATATATTAGTATCTAAAGGGTGTATATTAAAACACGCAGTGTTCATATTAGTAGCTAAAGTGTACATATTAGTATCCTAAGTGTGTATATTAGTAACTAAAGTGTGCATATTAGTTCCGAAAGTGTGCATATTAAAACATGCAGTGTGCATATTAGTAGCTAAAGTGTACGTATCAGTACCCTAAGTGTGCATATTAGTAGCTAAAGTGTACATATTAGTACTCTAAGTGTGCATATTAGTAGCTAAAGTGTACATATTAGTAACCTAAGTGTGCATATTAGTACCTAAAGTGTGCATATTAGTACCTAAAGTGTACATATTAGTACCCTAAGTGTGCATATTAGTACCTAAAGTGTACATATTAGTACTCTAAGTGTGCATATTAGTACCTAAAGTGTACATATTAGTACCCTAAGTGTGCATATTAGTACCTAAAGTGTACATATTAGTACTCTAAGTGTGCATATTAGTACCTAAAGTGTACATATTAGTACCCTAAGTGTGCATATTAGTACCTAAAGTGTACATATTAGTACCCTAAGTGTGCATATTAGTACCTAAAGTGTACATATTAGTACCTAAAGTGTACATATTAGTACCCTTAGTGTGCATATTAGTATCCCAAGTGTGCATATTAGTACCCCACGTGTGCATATTAGTACCTAAAGTGTACATATTAGTACCCTAAGTGTGCATATTAGTACCTAAAGTGTACATATTAGTACCCTAAGTGTGCATATTAGTATCCCAAGTGTGTATATTAGTACCCCAAGTGTGCATATTAGCACCTAAAGTGTACATCAGGGCTATTCAATTGGCGGCCCGTGAGCGGAACCCGGCCCTCGAGGCAATTTGTTCCGGCCCCCCAAAGAGTGTGACCAAAGCATCAAAAATAAATTTAGTTCAGTCGAAAAATGGCCGCTATAGTTATGAAGTGACGTGCGTCTGTTCAATACAGCACGAGCCGCAGTTGAAGGCTGCGCAGAGCGTGAATCACCTGACATTAAGCGAGTGGCGCGGGCAGCCGAAAACATTTGGATATGTTTGTACAAAAGGGCTTTTGTACAATGCACTGATATCGTTAATAGGGATGCAACGATTAGCCGATTAACTGCGCTCTTTATTCGTCACGGTTAATTATTAGTAAAGGCTTCTCAACGCCACATTTCTGTTGCACTGAACAAAACTGCCTCAATTAAACAAAGTTATGCCAACTGTGCGCTAGTGTAAAGTTCCAAGCTTATACCGAGGCTAATACGCATGCACATTGGATTAACTATAGCAGCAGGCCGTTCACATATTGCGTTATTTCCGCACGCAAGTTTATTATTTCCAATGGAGACCTGCGCATATTGGGAGCCTATGCACTCGTGCCCTCCAGGCGAACACAGTAGAAATGATCTCATGCTGTAGTGGTGAGAGTTGTGCGTGGCTTTCAGTGCAATGTAAACAAAAGATACGTTAGGTTAGACGAATTAATACAAATTTTTTAAACGATTATGTATGTATGAATGCAGATAATAACAACAGTTCATTTAAATTCTTAGCTAATATAAAGCTTAAATTAGCATTAGACAAATACTATTTTTTATTTATTCTTATTTTTGTTTATTTATTCATTGTTCTGTCATTTATTTTCATTGTAAAATTATCACTCATGTTTAAATCAAAAAGAGTCCAAAGAGAGAAATGGACTATTGTTTTTTTTTAATTATTAATATTTGGTGCTGTATTTGGTTACTGAGCAGCAATAAACAACACTTTAAAATAAGCAGTTTTCCTGTGATTTTCTAAACTAGTAGTGTTTTGAATTTAATAAATGCATAATAATGGTGATAACCGTGAAACCATGATTATTCTTCAGACTATAATCGTACAACCAGATTCTATAATCGTTGCATCTATAATTGTTATGCAGTTTAAAACATAACATATGAATGTGTTTGAATGTAGAAGAAACCTACTCAAGCAATATATGTTGTGCTTCAAAATACAACATTTGAATGTGTTTGTAAAAAACTGCCACATTGTACAATGTCGTGATATTATGTAGTTTCAAAATACAACATATTAATGTTTTAATGTAAACATTAATGTAAAAAAAAAAAGCCAAAGTGGGTGTCTTATGGAGCAAAAATACAGCATATGGGCTCTTATATTGCAAGTTGTATCTCTCCGGCCCCTCAATTCGGATGCTTTTCATGAACTGGCCCCCATGACAAACTAATTGAATAGCCCTGGTGTACATTAGTAACCAAAGTGTGCATATTAGTACATATTAGTACCCTAAGTGTGCATATTAGTACCTAAAGTGTACATATTAGTACCCTAAGTGTACATATTAGTACCCAAAGTGTACATACTAGTACCTAAAGTTTGCGTATTAGTGCCTAAAGTGTGCATATTAGTACCCTAAGTGTGCATATATTAGTACCTAAAGTTTGCATATTAGTACCCCAAGTGTGCATATTAGTACCCCAAGTGTGCATATTAGTACCCTAAGTGTGCATATTAGTACCTAAAGTTTGCATATTAGTACCCTAAGTGTGCATATTAGTTCCTAAAGTTTGCGTATTAGTACCTAAAGTGTGCATATTAGTACCCTAAGTGCACATATTAGTACCTAAAGTTTGGGTATTCGTAGCTAAAGTGTGCATATTAGTACCCTAGGTGTGCATATTAGTACCTAAAGTTTGGGTATTAGTAGCTAAAGTGTGCATATTAGTACCCTAGGTGTGCCTATTAGTTCCTAAAGTTTGCGTATTAGTAGCTAAAGTGTGCATATTAGTACCCTAGGTGTGCATATTAGTACCTAAAGTTTGCATATTAGTACCCCAAGTGTGCATATTAGTACCCCAAATGTGCATATTAGTACCCAAAGTGTGCATATTAGTACCTAAAGTTTGCATATTAGTACCCTAAGTGTGCATATTAGTACCTATAGTTTGCATATTAGTACCCTAAGTGTGCATATTAGGTCCTAAAGTTTGCGTATTAGTACCTAAAGTGTGCATATTAGTACCCTAAGTGCACATATTAGTACCTAAAGTTTGGGTATTAGTAGCTAAAGTGTGCATATTAGTACCCTAGGTGTGCATATTAGTACCTAAAGTTTGGGTATTAGTAGCTAAAGTGTGCATATTGGTACCCTAGGTGTGCATATTAGTACCTAAAGTTTGGGTATTAGTAGCTAAAGTGTGCATATTAGTACCCTAGGTGTGCATATTAGTACCTAAAGTTTGGGTATTAGTAGCTAAAGTGTGCATATTAGTACCCTAGGTGTGCGTATTAGTTCCTAAAGTTTGCGTATTAGTACCTAAAGTGTGCATATTAGTACCCTAGGTGTGCATATTAGTACCTAAAGTTTGCGTATTAGTACCTAAAGTGTGCATATTAGTACCCTAAGTGTGCATATTAGTACCTAAAGTTTGCGTATTAGTAGCTAAAGTGTGCATGTTAGTACCCTAAGTGTGCATATTAGTACCTAAAGTTTGCGTATTAGTACCTAAAGTGTGCGTATTAGTACCTAAAGTGTGAATATTAGTATGTGTGCATATTAGTACCCAAAGTGTTTTTTTTAAATAAAAAAAGACTCAAAATCCATCTGCAAAACCTTTCAATCCAAAATGGCCAAACATTTAAGCAAGATTTTCACGCTGACTTCATCCAGATTTTTGAGTTATAAATATATGCAAATGAGCGCATGTGTAATGAATTAATACTTCTTTTTTAGTACACACCACGAGTATGGTGGTAATTATTAGTTGTGTTTATAACCTGTTCACCTTCTATGTCTTGCTGTAGGATCTATAATGGACCACACCATGAAAACAAACAGCCAAACGTTCCACTGAAGTGAGCGTGGAGGGTTAGTGGGGGGTTCAAAGGTCGTCAATGGCAGGTAATCTCTCTTGATTTGAATTTCAAATGGAGCTCTATGAGGCCGTGGTTGCAGTGCCACTCACTCGCCCCATAATATGGAAATCAAGCCTCTCCAGAGCTAAACTTCCAGTATGGAAATCATCAGATCATGCAAATGAGTTTCCATGGCAACCTTTAGAGGCCTTCACATTTGAATACTTACAGACCTCCAGGTGCATCTGTGTTTCTCTCTCTCTCTCACACACACACACACACACACACACACACACACATGCTTGCGCACGCTTCAACTACAATAATGTGACTATAAAACATGCTGGAACCCATTACCTGTGTGTTTTAATTATACCACATCCCTTTAAAATGTTAAAGTCAGAATAGATTGTTATGCTGTCATGTGTTGCACACATAATGTCCAAAATAATAGTAAAAGCTGCTTAAAAACTAATAGTCAAAGACCAACGTTAATATTTTAGTAACTGTTTTTTTTTTAATTTTACTGTTAATATTTTAATATGTTCAGTTTTTATTTTATTTGTTATTTTCTGTTTTTTATTTGATATTTTCAGTTTTTATTTTGTTTTATATTTTATGTTTTTATTTTATATTTTATTTTATTTTATGTTTTATTTTACATTTTATGTTTTTATTTTATGTTTTTATTTTATTTATGTTTTTATTTTATTTTTTATGTTTTTATTTTATTTTTTATGTTTTTTTATTTTATATTTTCTGTTTTTATTTTACTTAATATTTTTATTTTATTTAATATTTTTATTTTATGTTATATTTTTATTTTATTTTATATTTAAGTTTAATTTTATATCTTATGTTTTTATTTTATAATTTCATTTTATTTTATATTTTATGTTTTTATTTTATTTTATGTCATTATTTCATATTATATTTTATGTTTTTATTTTATATTTTATGTTTTTATTTTATTTGATATTTTCTGTTTTTATTTTATTTTCTGTTTTTTTATTTTATATTTTCTGTTTTTATTTTATTTTATATTTTCAGTTTTTTTTATTTTTTCTGTTTTTATTTTATATTTTGTTTTTATTGTATTTTATTTTATATTTTATGTTTTTATTTTATTTTATATTTTATGTTTTTATTTTATTTTATATTTTTATTTTATTTTATTTTATATTTTATGGTTTTATTTTATTTTATATTTTATGTTTTTATTTTATTTTATATTTTATGTTTTTATTTTATTTTATGTTTTTATTTTATTTTTTATGTTTTTATTTTATATTTTATGTTTTTATTTTATTTTTTATGTTTTATTTTTTATATTTTATGTTTTTATTTTATATTTTATGTTTTTATTTTATTTTATTTTATTTTATTTTATTTATTCATTCATTTTCCTTCAGCTTAGTCCTTTTATTAATCTGGGGTTGCAACAGTGGAATGAACCGCCAACTTATCCAGCACATGCCCTTCCAGCTGCCACCCATTACTAGGAAACATCCATACACACTCATTCTCACACACACTATGGACAATTTACCCAAGTTTACCCCATTCACATGTACCGCATGTCTTTGGATTGTGGGGAAAACGAAACACCCAGAGGAAACCTACGCCAACACGGGGAGAACATGCAAACTCCACACAGAAATGCCAACTGACCCAGCCGGGACTTGAACCAGCAACGTTCTTGCTGTGAGGCGATTGTGCTACCCACTGCGCCTCCGTGATGCCTTTATTTTATATTTTCTGTTTTTGTTTTCATATTTTCTGTTTTTATTTAATATGATATATTTTTTATTTCATGTTTTCTGTTTTCATTTTATATATATTTTTTTATTTTATATTTTGTTTTTATTTTATTTTATATTTAGTTTTTATTTCATATTTAGTTTTATTTTATATTGTTATTTTATTTAATATTTAATATTTTTATTTTATTTTATATTTTATGTTTTTATTTTATATTTAATGTTTTCATTTTTATTTAATTTATAATATAAATATTGTATAAACCAATATTATTATATTATGTATAATATTAGAAATAAACTAAAAATAAAAGCTTAATATATAAATATAAAAACTAAAAAATAATAAAAATTGTTTACCTAAATATACTTAAAATCCTTTAACTTAAATTATTGTTATAGATTAGTCTATTTGTTTTAGTATATATTTGTTTTATTTATTAGCTATGATATTCATATCATAGCTTATATTTAGACACTTCATTAATACATGTGTGTGTAAATTAAATAATTTTCCATTACAATTATCCTACTTTTACACACACATCATTTCATACATATTACTTCATATAAATAAATATGTAAATACATAAAGCTAATCCATATTTTCACTTATTTTAGTTTCAAATAACTAGTTTAACCCTGGATTTCAATAATGCTCAAGTAGGCTTTATTCTGAATAAAGACTATTTGTAAACATGCATTTTCTTGTTTCTTCTACAACCCAAATATTTATAGTTATCACATGACCTGCTGGGACATCTGATAGGTCTAACCCAAACCCTAATCCATAATCAAACACCTGACACCGCAGAGGTGATGGAACATAAATGACACACATATATATATATATTAACATTCAGAGACAATACAGTGCTCTCTCTGAATTCTCATTTCTCTCAGCTTCCTCTTTTAAGCAGGACGGTTCCCTACAGAAGCCATTGTAAGCAGAGCATGATTCAGTATCGCCCGAGGCCACACGAGCGCTTCACAGCAAACAAACCGCCACATACATCCTGGTACAGATGTATCATTCATCAGCCCGCACGCATCTACTAAGCTCAGCTACTCAGTGCGATCAATAAGAAAATACACACTAAAAAATGATGTTGTTGATTGTTTGAGCTACTTATTCAAAATGAGCTGAAACAACACAATTATTAAGGTTATTTTTTTTGATGTTCAATCCACTTAAATTTGTAAAGTTAACTTAATAGCTCAACTTAATATTAATAAAATAATATTGCCATCCTAACACCAATCGATAGTGTAGAACAGCAAGAATGCCTACAAAAATACTGTCTTTTTTTCTGACTGTCAAGATGCTATATATATGTCTGTTACACTTTCTTCTTTGAATATTTGTTTCACTGATCTTTGTCAATGTCTGGAAAATGTAAAACAAAAAAAGATGATCACAATTTGAAGAGTTTAGATGCAAAAACCTCTAAATGCTGCTTGATATTTTCTTCTAAAATTAGCATTTTTCTCCAACTCTTGTGTCTAGGCTCAGAAATTGTACTTTTATAATAACGAATAAGCTCTTTTTATTGCCTTTAAAGTGAAATAATTTAACATAAACATAGGAGGCTGGGAAAAATGCTCATTTTAGGAGAAAATTTCAGATGGCATTTAGAGGTTTTTGCATCTGAACTCTGACTATATATATATATATAAAGAGAGAGAGAGTCACTATATATATATATATATATATATATATATATATATATATATATATATATATATATATATATATATATATATATATATATATATATATATATATATATGACTCCTACAGTTTAAACAGACTCCCATCAACACAAAGAGTTAAAGTTCCGGTCAAAACCACAAACTGTTGTTGTGAAGAAGCCCTGCAGCACTTCGTGAAATGATGATCCGCATTTGATATGAATGTGAGTCACAAACACATGTATTTACATTCAACCGCACATAATATGTCGGAAAAACAAATGGCTGGAAGATGGGCAACTTATGAGAAAGCATCAATCAACAAACTCTCAATTGGGATGTACAGAAAGTAATCGAGTGAAATGGTAAAATTGTATCAAATATTGGATAACACTTTACTTTAAATCACAATTCAAGCTATTGACGCACCATTGACTACACTCAAAAATGATTTGTGCTGCTTGTTCAAACTTATTTAAAATGAGCTGAATCAACACAATCCTTGAGATTTTTTGGCACAACTTTATTGTTTTATGTTATATCCACTTTAATTTGTAAACACAATTAAGTTAACTTAATCTATTTGTGTTGGGGCAACATGAAGGAATTATGTGGAAGCCAGCATTTTTAACAGTGTTTAACTATTAGCTCAATAAACTGCTAATCTGCTGCTTAATATTAGTTAGTAATATAGTCAAATAATACTTCCAATATAGCACAGAAATACTTTCTAAATGTGTATAAATGTTGTGAACATCATCACTGTGATCACACTTTACTTTAAGCTACAATTCACACTATTAACAAACCATTAACTAAAACTTAGCTCAATAAACGACTAATTAGCTGCTTATTAATAGTTAGTAAGATAGTAGTTGGGTTTAAGTTAATCAAATAATACTTCTAATATAGCACAGAATACTTTCAAAATGTGTATAAATAATGTGAACATCATTACTGTAACCAAATATATCACACTTTACTTTACCTTACACTATTAACAAACCATTAACTAAGACTTTTAGCTCAATAAACGACTAATTAGCTGCTTATTAATAGTTAGTATGACAGCAGTTGGGTTTAGGTTAATCAAATAATACTTCCAATATAGCACAGAAATACTTTCAAAATGTGTATAAATGTTGTGAACATCATCACTGTAACAAAGAGATCATACTTTACTTTAACTTACACTATTAAAAACCATTAACTAACATTTTTGCTCAATAAACGACTAATTAGCTGCTTATTAAGAGTTTGTAAGATAGCAGTTGGGTTTAGGTTAATCAAATACTTCCAATATACCACAAAATACTTTTGAAATGTGTATAAATGTTGTGAACATCATTGCAGTAACAAAAAGATCACTCTTTACCTTACACTATTAACAAACCAGTAACTATAAGACTTTAGCTCAATAAATTACTAATTAGCTGCTTATTAATAGTTAGTAAGATAGTAGTTGGGTTTAGGTTAATCAAATAATACTTCCAATATAGCACAGAAATACTTTCAAAATGTGTATAAATGTTGTGAACATCATCACTTTAACAAAAAGATCACACTTTACTTTAACTTACACTATTAAAAACCATTAACTAAGACTTTTAGCTCAATAAATTACTAATTAGCTGCTTATTAATAGTTAGTAAGATAGTAGTTGGGTTTAGCTTAATCAAATAACACTTCCAATATAGCACAGAATACTTCTGAAATGTGTATAAATGTTGTGAACATCATCACTGTAACAAAAAAGATCACACTTTACTTTAACTTACACTATTAAAAACCATTAACTAAGACTTTTAGCTCAATAAACGACTAATTAGCTGCTTATTAATAGTTGGTAAGAAAGTAGTTGGGGTTTAATTAGTCAAATAATACTTCAAATAGCACAGAATACTTCTGAAATGTTTATAAATGTTGTGAAAATCAACAATGTAACAAAAAAGATCACACTTTACTTTAACTTAATAGTTAGTAAGGTAGTTTAGGGTATTCGGGATGTAGAATAAGATCATAGGTACTAATAAACAGCCAATGTCTTATTAATAAGCAGGTAATAAGCCAACAGTTAATAGCGGGAAACTACCACAAAACGTAATGACAACAAATGTGTTACTTTAATAAGTTTAATTCAACTAAAAACATGTAAGATTTCTTTCCAGTATATAAATACACAGGTGTGTTGTTTCCACCGAAATATCATTGTACATTAGATAAGTAACTGTTTCAAAGTAACACTAAAGCGTGAAAATGCTCCTTACCAGCTTGTTCATGCTGAGATTCTGTCTGCTCAACAGCGTCTGTGCTCATCTTAATATCTGTAATGATAAATACAGCTGATTTTCCTACAGGATCACAACTTTATGCAGACACTGGGGCAATTCATGCCATGGCCCTGCCAGTAAAATGATCTTGAGGTTTATTCTAATGTGTCCAGCTTTCAAATGCTCTCCTTTATGTAAAGGTCTCGTTGTAATATTCATAAGAGCAAGGGTATCCCCGTTGAGCATTCACCACAATCACTCTGTCTCTCCACCCTAATCTCTTCTAGTCAAAAACATTTAAATCTGTCAATATAGAGAGCTGTGAACAGGTACGATGCAAAACAATATGATTCCACAAAACGGTCACTGCTTGAGAAGGCAGCAGGAATCTGAGACTAAGTAGAATTGTATATATACAGTATATGTATATATATATATATATATATAAAAAAACAACCTACCTTAAAATCCACAAGCTCTGTCAAATTATGTCCCCCGGTTTTCCTCAACTCACAAACTGAGAGAAGCCTTCTCAAAAATGTCCAGAGGAACTCATTTAGCAAAGTGGGTTAGTTAGTAGAGGTGCATTGAGCTCTTCAGTATCCCACAGCAGCCAATAGACACGTCATTTGCATAAGGCCTTCGGTGTGTCCTATCCAGACTCTGACTTTTTGCATAAAACAACAAAAGGCAGACGGCAAACTTGGAAAAGCTTGAGAATTAGAGCATGCGTGCTGTTCTGCCTGTGTTCTGTGTACACTGGAAAAAACTTGAAGTGTGCCTGCTCTTTGATTGAACACGGCATACTGTAGTTCTGTTTATTCAGATATAGCGTGTGCGTCAAGGCTGGAAATATTACAGGGTTCTCACATTTAAACTCTTTTCAGGCACTTTCCAGGTGTATTTTCGAACTTTTACAGCACGTTACATGTGTGGCAAGTACAAATTACATACTTTTTCATCACATTATATTTTACACTGTAAAAAATGATGGTTTCCACAAAATTGGTTCATGTTTTATCAACACAAATCAATTAAGTTAAAGTAACAAATTTAAGTGGATTGAACATAAAACAATTAAGTTGTGACAAAAGCAACACAGGCTCATTCTGAAAACGTAGCCCTATATACATTTCTGGAGATTGTGAATTATGTAGCCAAAAGTATGTATGGCTGCATTTCGTCTTTAAATGCGGTATGATGCTGTTCCTATTCGCGCTTACCACTATGATGACGATGACGGGGTTTGAGTCTGGCGAAGAACGGTTCCAGAAAGACAACATACAGAAGACAAAAACAGAATCGAAAAAATTAAATATTGCGAATTATGTATCCAGAAGTACGTATGGCTGCATTTCATTTTTAAAATGAACGCTACCGGCGGTAGTATAAAATAAACAAGTAAATAACAGGGTGAGAATGTGGTAAAATCTGAAAACGTGGTAAAAATCAAGCGAGGGTGGGTGGATCAATCTGTGCTTTTGAAAACACTATTGGTTGGGTTTAGGGAAGGAGGAGGGTGGGTCAGTCGACAGCGGCCTCTGGTGGATTTCCATGAGAACAGCAGGGCAGAATGGCACTCGTGAGGGAAATTTGAGATCTGAAAAAGCGTACACAGCGGCCTCTGGTGGAATCTCTGAAAACTGAACTGACTTTGTTTCAATTCTCTATAATCTTCCATGTGAAGCTGCTTTGACACAATCTACATTGTATAAGCGCTATACAAATAAAGATGAATTGAATTGAATTGAATTCGCGAAAATTAAAACTGCAAAAAACTGGTCCTGGGACATATTTGGCGCTCTCCAGAAATGTATATGGGGTACATAATCAGAATGAGCCTGGGTTCCGGCAAAAGTTTTTTCAGCTTATTTTATAAAAATAGTTTGAATAAGTAATCAATCAAATGTGTATTCATTCATTCATTTTCTTTTCGGCTTAGTCCCTTTATTAATCAGGGGTCGCCACAGCGAAATCAACCACCAACTTACCCAGCATATGTTTTACACAGCGGATGCCCTTCCAGCTGCAACCCAACACTGGGAAACACCCATTTACTTTTGCATCCACACGCATACACTATGGCCAGTTTAGCTTATTTAATTCACCTCTACCGCATGCCTTTATACTGTGGGGGAAACCGGAGCACCCAGAGGAAACCCACATGAACACGGGGAGAACATGCAAACTCCACACAGAAATGCCAACTGACACAGCCGGGGAACGAACCAGCGACCTTCTTGTTGTGAGGCGATCATGCTAGCCACTGCGCCACCGTGATGCTCAAATGTGTATATTCTCTGAAATTAAATTGACTCACTTTTTTAGATATTTAATTAGTTTCATGCATTGTTCTTTCGTGAAGTGGTAATTTTGTCTTCTCCCAATGCTTAATCATAAGGCAAAGATTAAAAAAAGATGCTTCAAACACATTCAGTCCAGAATTTACATTTTATTTTAAAGAAAAATGATTTATTTTATTTAAAAAGTTCATTATTATTACCTATTTAGTAAAATAAATGATTATGAATGCAACACAATTAATTTAAAGCACTCTATTCAGAATCAAATATTCAAACATTTTCAAGGATTTCCAGCTCCTGTACGGACATGTTTATTAGCGCTTTTGTGAAATAATTATTGTTGTTTTTCCCAAGTTATGTTTAACAAGGCAAAGAAATGATCACAGTATTTCCAGCCTGATCTTACAAGGAAACGTAACTGTTTTAAGTTTTGTTATTTTAGTAGCTAATTTATACAAATTTGTACGAGTTCAGTCGTACGAAAATGTACGTTTTAAAAAGGAGGCGTGGCACCCAACCCAACCCCACCCCAAATCGTACTAAATTGTCTACAAAATTGTCTATCTAAATTTCATACAAATTAGCCACTAAATCAAAAAGTTACGAATTGCCGTGAAATTCATACCTGTCAACCCTCCTGTTTTTCTCAGGATTCTCCTGTATTTTACAGTTCTATCCCGCTATCATCCCGTAAAGGTATTTTCCCGTATTTCTCCTGTATTTTCAGTCTTTCTCTGAAGGGTAGCAATAAACATTAAAGAGCTGAGCCTCCCTATACGCAACCCATACTGCCAAACCACCAGGGGCCGCCCTTTGCTCTTAAACGTGAGTCATTCTGTGCTTTCGCTTTGTTTAGGCATGAAAACGCTTTAAAATAAATATAAAAACGGCGGGATTCCCTTCCTTTTATTACAGGTGCCGTCTCCCCTTCATATGCAATCTTCAATACAGTCATATAGCGGTGTGTGACTGTCAGCTGATGCGCTCCATAGTGATAAATAGATGCTGTCTCCCAAATGGATTCTGTACACGCGATTTGAAAAGGAGCGAAAGTCTGGGTTTTGGGTGCGTGTTTAAACAGACATATACACATAATTAATAATAATAATATCTAAAGATGTCGATCTTGGTGGGTTTTTTTTCAAACACAACTAATTTCGTCCTAAATGAGCATAAAAATTTAGGAAAGCAATCGAATGCTTTCTTTATAGCGTTAGATGTGTGCATTTTTAAAGTGACACCTGTTATTTAATGTAATCAAACTAAAAAAATAAAAATAAATAAGAGATTCATTAGTTGCTCTTTAATCGGAATGTGTAAGTTATACAGTGAAGAAACGGCTAATGAGATTTGATAGCTTGACTTTATTTCATTATAATAGCTATTAATTTTAATAAGCTGAACAGTTTGCTAATGTATTTGCTGCTAATGTGTACTATTTATTTTTTTCTTTTGTAAATAATAAAACATATTACTGACCATTTAACTGTTTATTTACAATGAAACAGCTCCAAATAAACATATTTAGTAATTTGTTTTTTTAAGGGGGGTGGGGGAGTGGGGGGGCATCGGGGAATCCCTTATTATGGTGGGCATATCCCTTATTTTCACATCCTCATGTTGAGAGGTATGGTGAGATTGTGTTGGTATTCCCATAATATGTTTTCTTATGGATAATTTTTTTTTTTTGTTTGACTGAAAGAAAGTTTCTTTTTAAAATAAGAAATTATTTTAAAAATAAATTTAAGGTCAATATTAATAGCCAGAAATATATATTTTACTGGTTACAGAATAAACCACTGTTGTCTAATGACTTGCCTAGTTAACCAAATTAACCTAGTTAAACTTTTAAATTGAGCTTTAATTGAATAAAACATCTTGCAAAATAACTAGAAAAATATGATTTACTGTTATCATGGCAAAGACAAAATAATTGAGTTATTATAAATTAAAATGTGTTTAAAAACAAATCTCTCTGTTTTTTAGTTCTCATGAAAAACTCAAAATTAAATCTAATAATAATTTGACTGTATATGAAAGCACAGTTGACTGAACTAAAATGATAATTCAAACCATAAATCTCAAATGTGTGCATCATTACTCTGGTGTTGTAAGTGTTACATCAGTGTGTTGCGCAACAGTAATGAGGAGATGGGTTCTGTTGCCAGAGTTCTTTGGAAATGGATACTAAAAAAGGAAACTGGCCAATAAAAGCATCTCTTAGGGGATCCAAACTTATCCTGGGGTAATACATTCAAGGTTCGTATTTTATTCACAGTATGCAAACGTTACAGTTTTTAATCTGGATCCAAAGAGATTTTGTTTGTATCCCACACACTATTCCAGTAAATTAACCCACAAAGTTTCTCACGGCCCCAGTCTAGTGTGTGCGGAGTTGTAGTGTTGTGGTATGTTAGCAAGCTGTTTTAACATTTACATATGAAATCTAGTTTGTTAGATATTGATATATTTTTTTATTAAGTACATTTTAGCTAATAGTATTTAGTATTAATAGTAATATTAGTTTTTAGGTACTACTGAATTATTATGTTTGGTAATATGTATTACGCCCGAATCACACAGGGCTTTACGCCAACGCTTGGCAGCGTCAGCCCATGAAATTAGTCTGCAATCAGTACTGTCTGCAAGTGTATCTGTCTGCAGACTGCAAGACAGGGGCGTAAGATGAAGGGGTGTAACTTGTAGTAAGTTAGGGGCATAACTTGCAGTTATCGAGATCCCATTGAACCATGCGAGATGTCACAACGAAATGTTGTTGGCAAGATGGCGGAGATACGAGAGAACATTCATTCATTCATTTTCGGCTTAGTCCCAGGGGTCGCCACAGCAGAATGAACCGCCAACTTATCCTGTCACAGATACACAGGAGAGCCAAATGCAAGTGAATGCAAGATGATTTATTGACAGAGATAACAGGAATAACAACTGGTATTAATCTCACAAGATATTGAAGGATCGGGTAGAGCAATGGTGCATCTCTCAAGGAAGAGACATACAGGGACCGGGGTATGCGGATTAATGGCCGTATGAAAAATGGACTTGAGTTTAGATAAATGAAAAACGGGATGGACTCTCCTGTATGCTGGAGGTAATTTAAGGCGGATTGCCACAGGACTAATGATTTTAGTGACAATAAATGGGCCAATGAATTTAGGAGCCAGTTTATTACAAACGGTGCAAAGAGGAATGTTCTTAGAAGAAAGCCACACTTTTTGACCGACAACGTAAGCGGGAGGCTTAGACCGGTGGCGATCAGCTTTAGCCTTGGTGCGCACACCCACCTGCAGGAGGGTCTGTCTGGCTCTGCTCCATGTGCGGCGGCACCTCTGAACAAGGGCGAGAGCGGAGGGGACCGCGGCTTCAGATTCCAGACTGGGAAAAATTGGTGGCTGGTAACCTAAGCTACACTGAAACGGAGTGCGGCCCGTAGCTGACACTGGTAAAGAGTTATGTTCGTACTCAACCCGTGTAAGCTGCTGGCTCCAGCAGGCGGGATTCTGAGAAACCAAACATCGCAATGTGCGTTCAAGATCCTGGATGGCTCTCTCCGTCTGACTGTACTCTGGGGATGAAATCCAGACGAAAGATTACCAGTGGCCCCCAATAACCTACAAAACTCCCTCCAAAATTTGGAAACAAACTGAGGACCCCTGTCAGAAACCACGTCCGTCGGGAGGCCATGAATGCAAAAGATGTGATTAATGACCGCAACCGTTGTCTCTCTGGCTGAAAGTAATTTGGGCAGAGGGATGAAATGAGCAGCCTTCGAGAACCGGTCAACCACGGTTAAAACCACCAAGTTGCCGTTCGAGGATGGAAGATGAAGAAGATTTTAAGATTTTATTTATTCTCTCAGTGTGAAAGCAGTTTATTCTTTAAGGGTCTTCTAGTGGTGTTTTCAACATGCCAGTGAGTAAAAATACTTTGAGGAATGTGTAAGTTGAGTACGCCTGCACAGGAGCAACACTATGAAATAACTGATTCTGAGCTGACTGATTCTGAATATGTAAAGTACTGATTATATATGTTAAATAAGCATATGAAGTTATATGTGTGAGAAGCATTCAGGAGAGTAACATATTATGAAGTTATTATGCTATCATGACAATGTATGTAACCAATTAGTTCTTTTGCATCTATGCTCTGGTGTCAAAGCAGTTGCTGACATAGACTTGTGACATCTCTGGTGACATTAGCCAGCTGGCAGAAGGCCAAAAATAACAGAACCACCTGAGTAAGACATCTCCAATAATGGTCAGAAGTTTAAAAGAGACACCAAGGGGTGTGTCAAAGAACCTTTATAAATTGTATTGTAAAAGCACAGAGACTTTAGAAAGTGTGAGAGAAAGTGGGGAGAGAGAAAAATTGTCCAGGAGAGACTTCAGAATGCTCTGAAGTCCGCTCTGCACTTTCTCAGGCTTTATTATGTGAGAATAAAGTCTTTATTTTTGGTATCCAAAAACCTCCTGTCTGATAGTGCCTCATTGATGAGAAGGTCGTCAATCACGACAAATGACAACCGCCGGGGAGCTTACGACAAAAGGCCCCAAAGTGGGGCTTGACAAACTCGACGAATGACAACCTACGTGAAATACGACAAAGACTCGTAACTAAATCTAGCAAAATGTGGGAACAGGGTCTCGAAGGCACTGACAGCGGCTGAAGAAGTCCAGCAGGAGGGTGATTGGAAGTCTTTGAAGCTGCACAAACAGAACAAGCCAAGACAAAATCACGCACATCACGAGCCATAGCTGGCCACCAGAATCGTTGTTTAACAACAAATGAAGTGCGACTCACCCCAGGATGACACGGTACTTTGGAGGAATGTCCCCACCAGCTAACGTCAGACCGAAGTTTCTCTGGCACGAATAACTGACCCGGTGGGCATCTGATCGGGGGCGTTACCCCTTCCGAGGCTGCGTGAACCTTCGACTCGATCTCCCATGTCATGGTGGAAACAAAAATCTTCTGAGGAACAATGGGCTCGAGTGACGATGCGAGCTCCGAAAACTCGACTGACACGATATGCCCTAGAAAAGGAACAGACTGTACATTAAAAACGCATTTCTCCACCTTGACATAAAGACCATTCTCTAACAACCTCTAAAGCACTCGTCTGACGTGCTGAACATGTTCCTGGAGAGAATGAGAAAATATCAGTATGTCATCCAGGTACACATAGATAAACTGATCTATCATATCACTCAGCACGTCATTGACGAATGCCTGGAAAACAGCCGGAGCGTTGGAAAGGCCGAAGGGAAGAACGCAATACTCAAAATGCCCTCTGGGGGTGTTAAAGGCCGTTTTCCACTCATCCCCCTCCCTTATGTGAACCAAATGATAAGCATTGCGGAGATCTAGTTTTGTGAAAAAATTCGCCCCCTGCAGACGCTTGAAGGCTGAAGACATCAACCGCAAAGGATAAGTATTCTTGACCGTGATGTCGTTCAGCCCTCGATAGTCTATGCATGGGCGGAGGGAACCATCCTTTTCTTTTACAAAAAAAAATCCCGCCCCCACCGGTGAAGGAGAGGGGCGAATGATCTTGGCTGCCAGAGAATCAGAAATATATTTCTCCATGGCCTCCCTCTCCGGAACAGACAGCGAATATAATTTGCCTTTAGGCGGAGACGTACCTGGTAATAGATCTATTGCACAGTCATAGGGATGGTGAGGAAGAAAAGAAGCAGCTCGAGACTTACTGAACACTCCTTTCAGGTCATGGTATTCACGAGGCACGTTTGATAGATCCATCTGTTCCTCCTGAAACATAGAACGAGACACAGCAGAACACGCAGACAATAGACAAAACTCATGACAGTTCTCGCTCCACGAAAAACTGCATTAAACCCCCAATTAATGTGCGGTTTATGCAAAACCAACCAGGGGTGTCCGAGAATCACCGAAGTGGCGATAGTCTCTGTATGGTTACCAGAAGTGAGTCTTAAAGGAACGGTGGAGTGTGTGATGGTAGGAAGAGAAATACCATTTAGAGAGTGCACAGCAATAGGTAAAGAAAGAGGGACCACAGGAATTTTCAGTCTATAGGCCAGTTTAGAGTCCATAAAATTTCCCTCTGCTCCGCAGTCGACTAGGGCGTTACACTCATGTATGTCAGAATTAAAACATAATTTGACGGTCAAAAAGGTGCTGTTAGAAGGTTCACAACTTCCTGTAACCTCTTACCGACAAAATGTCCAGCGCCTCCACAGTACATACAAAGACCCTCAACACGGCGGCGGCGTCTCTCCTCTCCTGAAAGTCGAAATCTGCCCATCTGCATGGGTTCGGACTCGTGGTCGAGTGGGGTTATCTCAGGGACTTTAGATGTAAAAAAAGTCTGTGTAGTAAGATGTGTTTTTCGTTCCTTGTGAACTCCTCTCTGTTGCAGTCAGGTGTCTACTCAATGAGACCATCCAGGGACTTAGGCAAATCCATCGCGTAAATCTCATCCTTTATATAATCCGCTAGTCCGTGAAAAAATACATCCCACTGTGCTTCAGCATTCCATTTGCACTCTGTCGCTAGAGTACGGAAATCAATGGAGAACTCAGCAACACTCAGATTGTTCTGTCGAAGTTCAGTGAGTCTCCGAGCCGCCTCTCTGCCTGAAACTGCTCGGTCAAAAACAGTCTTTAGTTCATCAGAAAATGTCTTAAAAGAAGTGCAGCAAGGAAGTTTTCGCTCCCAGACAGTGGTACCCCATAGAGCCGCCTTCCCAGTCAGTAGGTTGATAACAAATGCCACCTTACTCTCCTGAGTGCTGTCTTTCGGATGAGACTTTAAACGGAGGTCCCGACTCTCTGTGGTCGTTAAAAATCCCAGGATGTCTTTCGAAAAAGAGTAGGGGTTTAACCCCGGCATGCTGGCCAAATCTGCCCACTGGCCTCTGTCTATCATGGCCTCCTAACCATCCCCATACCATAATTGGCTTCATCACTCTGTCTCCTCTCCACCAATCAGCTGGTGTGTGGTGTGCGGTCTGGCGCAATATGGCTGCCGTCGCATCATCCAGGTGGATGCTGCACACTGGTGGTGAATGAGGAAATTCCCTCTAATGTGCAAAGAGCTTTGAGTGCCCAGAAAAGTGCTATATAAAATGAATTATAATCATCATTACAATGTAATTACATACAAGACAAAAGTTTGTAAATACAATGTTATAACAATGTTATACCATGTACGACAATGTTATTACATAGTAATTACATTGTTATAACAATGTGATTAAGTAATACTTACATCAAAAATAAAAGTTTGTAATTAGATATGCTCTGCGTACAGTATATTTACATATAAAAACACCAATTCTGTACATGAAACATACAAAGAAACATTTAAGTTTATAAATATTATCTTTGATGCAATTAGAATGCAATAGCACTGTAATTACAATGTAAATACATAGTATTTACAATGTAATGACACAGTAATTGCACACAAGATAAATGTTTGTAATTTCATGTGTACTGTGTATATTTACGTATACAACTATAAAGAAATATTGCACATGCAATACACAAAGAAATATTTACATTTATAAATATTTTCTTGGATGTAACTACAATGTAATGACATAGTAATTACAAACAAGATAAAACTTTGTAATTACATAATACATTGTTATAACAATGTAATTATAATGTTAAAACAATGCAGTATTTACATTGTTATTGCATTATTATAACATGGTAATTACATCCAAAATAAATGTTTGTAATTACATATGCACTGCGTATATTTACATATCAAAACACAAATTCTGTACATGAAATATACAAAGAAACATTTACATTTATAAATATTATATTGACAATGTAATTACAATGTAACGACACAATAATTGCAGACAAGATAAAAGTTTGTAAGTATGTGTACTGTGCATATTGACGTATACAACTATGAATGTACATGCAATCTTGGATGTAACTACAATGTAAATACATGTAATGACATAGTAGTTACAATATAATGACAGCAATTACAAACAAAATAAAAGTTTGGAATTACACGATACAATGTTATAACAATGTAACCACAATGTTAGAACAATGTAGTAATTACAACGTTACTACATTGTTATAACATGGTAATTACAATGTTTTACCAATGTAATCACAATGTTATAAAATGTAATTACAGTGTTATTACAAAGTAATTACATCCAAAATAAAGGTTTGCAGTTACATATGCACTGTGTATATTTACTTATAAAAACTCTTTACATGACATATACAAAGAAACATTTACATTTATAAATATTAGCTTGGATGTAACTACAATGTAACTACAATGTAATAACACAGTAACTGCACACAAGATAAAAGTTTGTAATTACATATGTACTGTGTATGTTTACATAAAATACACAAATACAGTACTTGAAATATACAAAGAAACATGTTCATAAATATTATCTTGGATGTAATTACAATGTAGTGACACAGTAACTGCACACAAGATAATTAATGTAAATTAATAAATAAACAAATACTGTACATGCAATATACAAAGAAATATTTACATTTATAAATATTATCTTGGTTGTAACTACAATGCAATGACATGTAATGACATAGTAAATACAAACAAGATGAAAGTTTGTAATAGCTTGATACAATGTTATATTAATGTAATTACAATGTTATCACATTGTTAAAACATGGTAATTAAAATGTTATTACATAGTAATTGCATCCAAAATAAATGTTTGTAATTACATATGCACTGCATAAATTTATGTACAGGGAGTGCAGAATTATTAGGCAAGTTGTATTTTTGAGGATTAATTTTATTATTGAACAACAACCATGTTCTCAATGAACACAAAAAACTCATTAATATCAAAGCAGAATATTTTTGGAAGTAGTTTTTAGTTTGTTTTTGTTTGAGCTATTTTAGGAGGATATCTGTGTGTGCAGGTGACTATTACTGTGCATAATTATTAGGCAACTTAACAAAAAACAAATATATACCCATTTCAATTATTTATTTTCACCAGTGAAACCAATATAACAACATTCACAAATATACATTTCTGACATTCAAAAACAAAACAAAAACAAATCAGTGACCAATATAGCCACCTTTCTTTGAAAGGACACTCAAAAGCCTGCCATCCATGGATTCTGTCAGTGTTTTGATCTGTTCACCATCAACATTGCGTGCAGCAGCAACCACAGCCTCCCAGACACTGTTCAGAGAGGTGTACTGTTTTCCCTCCTTGTAAATCTCACATTTGATGATGGACCACAGGTTCTCTATGGGGTTCAGATCAGGTGAACAAGGAGGCCATGTCATTTGTTTTTCTTCTTTTAGACCCTTTCTTGCCAGCCACGCTGTGGAGTACTTGGTACGCGTGTGATGGAGCATTGTCCTGCATGAAAAACATGTTTTTCTTGAAGGATGCAGACTTCTTCCTGTACCACTGCTTGAAGAAGGTGTCTTCCATAAACTTGACTCCATAATCAACCCAAAAAGGCCGCACAAGCTCATCTTTGATTATACCAGCCCAAACCAGTACTCCACCTCCACCTTGCTGGCGTCTGAGTCGGACTGGAGCTCTCTGCCCTTTACCGATCTAGCCACGGGCCCATCCATCTGGTCCATCAAGACTCACTCTCATTTCATCAGTCCATAAAACCTTAGAAAAATCAGTCTTGAGATATTTCTTGGCCCAGTCTTGACGTTTCAGCTTGTGTGTCTTGTTCAGTGGTGGCCGTTTTTTAGCCTTTCTTACCTTGGCCATGTCTCTGAGTATTGCACACCTTGTGCTTTTGGGCACTCCAGTGATGTTGCAGCTCTGAAATATGGCAAAACTGGTGGCAAGTGGCATCTTGGCAGCTGCCCGCTTGACTTTTCTCAGTTCATGGGCAGTTATTTTGCGCCTTGGTTTTTGGTTTGGCTTTTCCACACGCTTGCGACCCTGTTGACTATTTTGAATGAAACGTTTGATTGTTCGGTGATCACACTTCAGAAGCTTGGCAATTTTAAGAGTGCTGCATCCCTTTGCAAGATGTCTCACTATTTTTGACTTTTTGTAGCCTGTCAAGTCCTTCTTTTGACCCATTTTGCCAAAGGAAAGGAAGTTGCCTAATAATTATGCACACCTGATATAGGGTGTTGATGTCATTAGACCACACCCCTTCTCATTACAGAGATGCACATCACCTAATATGCTTAATTGATAGTAGGTTTTCGAGCCTATACAGCTTGGAGTAAGACAACATGCATAAAGAGGATGATGTGGTCAAAATACTAATTTGCCTAATAATTCTGCACTCCCTGTATAAAAACACAAATTCTGTACATGAAATATACAAAGAAACATTTACATTTATAAATATTATCATGGCTGTAACTACAATGTATTTACACTGTAATGACATACTATATACAATGTAATGACACAGTAATTGCACACAAGACAAAAGTTTGTAAGTACATATTACATCTCAGATGTAATTACAATGTCACTACATCCAAAATAAAAGTTTGTAATTACATATGTACTGTGTATGTTTACATATATATATACACAAACACAGTACTTGAAATATACAAAGAAACATGTTTAGAAATATTATCTTGGATGCAACTACAAAGTAATGACAGTAATTACAATGTAACGACACAGTAATTGCACACAAGATAAAAGTTTGTAATTATATGTGTACTGTGTATAATTACATATACATCTATAAATAAACAAATACTTTACATGCAATATACAAAGAAATAATTACATTTATAAATATTATCTTGGATGTAACTACAATGTAATTTCATGGAATGACATAGTAATTACAATGGAATGACATAAACATAAAGATAAACATTTGTAATTACATATTACAATGCTATAACAATGTTATTACATAGTAATTTTATCCAAAATAAAGGTTTGTAATTAGATATGCTCCGCGTATATTTACGTGTAAATACACAAATTCTGTACATGCAATATACAAAGAAACATTTAAGTTCATAAATATTATCTTGCTGTAGTTACAATGCAATTGCAATGTAAATACAATGTAATGACATAGTATTTAAGTTGTAGATGTGTACTGTGTATATTTACGTATACAACTATAAATAACCTAATACTGTACATGCAACATACAAAGAAACATTTACATTTGTAAATATTATGTTGGATCTAACTACAATGTATCTACAAAGTAATGACATAGTAATTACAATGTAATGACACAGTAACTGCACACAAGATAAAAGTTTGTAATTGCATGTGTACTGTGTATATTTACGTATACAACTATAAATGTACATGCATTATACAAAGAAATATTTACATTCATATATGTTATCTGGATGTAACTACAACGTAGTTACATGTAATGACACAGTAATTACAATGTAATGTCTAAGTAAATACAAGCAAAATAAAAGTTTGTAGCTACATGACACAATGTTACAACAATGTAATTATAATGGTATCGCACAGTAATTACATCCAAAATAAAGGTTTGTAATTACATATGCTCTGCGTATATGTAAGTATAAAAAGACAAATTCTGTACATGAAATATACTAAGAAACATTTACATTTATAAATATTATCTTGGCTGTAACTACAATGTAATGACATAGTAATTACAGTGTAACGGGGTTTAACCCCGGCATCCTGGCGAAATCTGCCTACTGGCCTTTGTCTATCATGGCCTCCTAACCATCCCCATACCATAATTGGCTTTATCACTCTGTCTCCTCTCCACCAATCAGCTGGTGTGTGGTGTGCGGTCTGGTATGTCGCTGTGGTATGGATTATACTTATTTTGCTGGGGAAAGATGTTATATCTGACTTATATCAGGATGTCATCCCTGTGGATCTGGGTAGAGACATGGATGTTATCAGAAGGAACCCTATCAGGAGAAGGAAGCGAGGGAAGCGTGGAGGTATAAAACTGCGAATGCGCAAAAGGACTTTCTCTGAAACACCCCTGCCCTCTTTGATCTTTGGGAATGTGCAGTCTCTATGAAATAAACTGGATGAACTTCAGGGTAATGTCCGATTTCAGAAAGATTTTAAAGATTGTTGCATTATGGCCTTCACGGAGACTTGGTTAACGGAGCAAGATCAGGATGGCGATTTATCCACTGATGGCTTTGGGGAACCCTTTCGACTTGACCGTGATACTGACGCAACAGGGAAGACACAAGGAGGAGGGGTATGCGTTATTGCAAATCTGTAACTGTCAGGGAAAGGATATGTACCTCCGATCTGGAACTTTTATGTGTTTCACTTCGCCCATTTTATCTGCCAAGAGAGTTTCCTCAGATTTTTATAATCATCTTGTACATTCATCTGAAGGCTAATGCAGCTGCCACGTCTGCTACAGTACAAGATGTTATTTAGAAACTGCAATGCACCTAATGCGCCAAAAAACCTTGAACAATTTTTATCAATACGTTGACTGCCCCACTAGGAAGAACACAATCTTGGACTTGTGTTATGGGTCAGTAAAAGATGCTTTTAAACCATTAAACCATTTTAAACCATAACCTCCTCCACCATTGGGCAATGCCGACCATAACTGTGTGCATCTCCTGCCCAAATACAAGACTGTCCTTAAGAGAGGGAAGGTACAAACCAAAAACGTTAGGTGTGGTCAGTGGACTCTGAGCTCACTTTGCAAGAATGTTTTAACTGTACTGATCTGCACTGATCTGGATGAACTTACAGATGTGGTGTGTTCTTATATTCAATATATTCACATTCTGTAGGGACATGGTGGTCTCCACTAAGACAGTGAAGGTCTACCATAATAATAGGCCATAGGTCAATAAAGCCATTAAAACCAGCATAAATAAAAAGAAGCTTGCCTTTAAAAATGGCTCTTCAGCAGACTTATATTTGGCCACAAAAGAGCTCAAACTTGAAATTAATAAAGCAAAAGTGATCTATAAATCTCAATTAGAGAATAAGCTGACCAGCAATGATTTAGGGTCTGCAATGGAAAGCATTGTGGGACTTCAGAGAACAAAATAGAGGAAATTGTATTTTAAAAGGTTTTAATTCAGATATGGATTTAGCTAATGCACTCAATGTTTTTATAATCGTTTTGATACCTCAGAGTTTAATAATGAAATTCAGGAGCTTCGTAATAAGCTCCTGGACACAGAGCACTATATTCTGAAACAGGAATATAAAAAGCTTTTAAATGCATTAAAGTTAATAAAAGCTCTGGACCAGATGAAGTCTGTGGTCGACTGCTTAAATCCTGTGCAGAAGAGCTGAGCACAATTTTTAACTATATTTTTAATCAGTCTCTGGAAAAACAGCATCAGTCGTGTAGTCGGGGCTATACGCATGTATACTCAGTATGCCTACTTTTTTCCATGAGTTGTTTGGGTATTACGACTTCTGAGGATCAATAATTGCGTATACCCTCGGTATACTCACTTGTTTTTCTGATTAGACTTCCCTAATTTACGTGTATTCGCGTCCCCTTTAACTGTATACCAAATTTTTTTTTTTTTACTTGCATCTTATTTGTTGCAATCAGTGGATTTTTGTTTAATTTGCGGCATTCCCAGTTTTTCGATAACAGCGACAAGTCAACTAAATGATGTCTCGCTGAAGCACTGAGGTAAAATTATTTTAAAAAAGCATGGGCATCGCTTTAGCCCCCTATATTTCTATTCAGTCCCTCGAAATGTTTTGCGATTTCCTCATGAACTGTACACTACTTAATGATCACCTTAGTCCCCTTTAAATTTGATATGAAAACGGCGGCAGACTTACGCTCCTCCGTTTTCAACTCGTTTTTCGTTTAATCAGCACACCACAGCATTGCAGAGTGAGAGCAGAAGATGTGTTTATCTATAGATTGTTATAATATCTGCATATTCGCAGTTCTTTGCTATAGAAACACTTGTATCACATGTACCAATCAGGTTTCCCCATCTACTGTTTCCTTGGCGCTTCCCTCATCATCACAGCTGTTTCCTCCAGCGAAAATGCAACTCTTAACGAACATTTATCAATTAACTATGATTATAAAACACATTACAGTGCATGTGGCATTATACACATATCATACATTCATGCACAGGATTAAACACAGTGACAAAACCACTCAGTGAATGTACTCATTTTAACTGCATATCAGAGTGAAACATTATGTGTTGTATCTTGTTAAAAATTATTTCCTATTATGACTTATATTATGATAGTAAAATATGTAAATTACTAATATGTTTATATTTATGCCATTTTAAATTATAAAAGTGGCAGTTCTATTTAAAACATGGAAAAAATACTTGAGTATAGGCTAGTATTTGAGTTTTTGAAGTAAAAAACTTTTTATTTTCCTGATAAAAAAAAAAAAAAATATATATATATATATATATATATATATATATATATATATATATATATATATATATATATATATATATATATATATTGTTATATTAATTATAGGTTCATTTTACAAGTCCCTTTAGAGTTAAACAGTTGGCTTTTACCCAGGTTTTACCACAGCTTAATATACTCAGCCAATCTCTGGGTCTGCTGGGGGCACTATTAGCTAAGCATAAATCATTGAATAGGATTAGGCTAATAGCATCTCGCTTTAAAATGAACAAATTTGTTTAAATATTTTTGCTTTTTTAATGGATAGTTTATTCAAAAAAAGTAAAATTGTCATCCTTTACTCAACCTTTACTTGTTCCTAACCGGTTTGTCTTTTTTTTTTTATTTTGTTTAACAAAAAAGAAGATATTTTGAAGAAAGCTAGAAACCTCTAATCATTAACTTCCATAGTATTTGATTTTTCTTTCAATAGTTACAGGTAACTTATGTTAAAAAAAAAAAAAAAAAAAAAATATATATATATATATATATATATATATATATATATATATATATATATATATATATATATATATATATATATATATATATATATATATATATATATAGTTTCGTCGTTTCTTTGCCTACTTTTAATATTTGGGTTGGGTGGATAATAGTACACTACTTTTTTTTTAGGACTACACCACTGAACAGCATGTACCAAAAATTTGAAAGGAGCCTATTGTCATACCATGTCCTTTAAATGATTTAAGGCCTGTGGCTCTAAATTCTATCCCTATGAAGAGTTTTAAAAAATGATTATGATAGAAATTGTTAAAACTACAGAACAAGTTCTTGACCCAATGCAGTTTGCATACAGGCCCAATAGAGGTGTGGAAGATGCCATAATCACTCTGCTGCATTTACTTTTCAAGCATCTTGAGGGTAAGGAGGCTCATGCTCGGATTTTATTTGTAATAATAATAATAATAATTCCTTACATTTATATAGCGCTTTTCTGGGCACTCAAAGCGCTTTACATATTGGGGGGAATCTCCTCATCCACCACCAGTTTTTAGTTTATAGATTTTATATAATCTAGTTTATAGTAATATAATTTAGTTTATAGATTTTTCTTCAGCTTTTAATACAATTTATCCTCATAGTTTAATCCAGAGACTTTTAGATCATTTTTAACTAATCAACAATCTTGTTGGCTGGATTTTAGACTTTTTAACCAATAGAACACAAAGAGTGCGAATAAACAGTTCCCTGTCAGAAAGCCTGCGCTCCTCCACCGGATCACCTCAGGGGTGTGTGTTATCTCCTCTTTTATTTATTCTGTACACAAACATGTGTCAGAGCACATTTGAAAATCATTTTATTTAAAAATATGCAGACGACATTGTGATTTTGCTACAAAGAGAATCTACACACGAGTACAAATAAAGTCAACTCAACTCACAAGATAAAAGTTTGTAATTACACGTGTACTGTGTATATTTACGTATACAACTATAAATAAATACTGTACATGCAATATACAAAGAAACATTTATAATTATATGGTTATTAATACAATGTAATTACATTGTAACGACACAGTAATTGCACACAAGATTTGTAAGTACATATTACATCGCAGACTTAAATACAATGTTATAACAATGTAGTTACAATGTCATTACATCCAAAATAAAAGTTTGTAGTTACGTATGTACTGTGTATGTTTACATATAAATACACAAATACAGTACTTGAAATATACAAATAAACATGTTTATAAATATTGTCTTGGATGTAACTACAATATAATCACATAGTAATTACAATGTAACAACACAATGATTGCACACAAGATAAAAGTTTGTAATTACATATGTACTGTGTATATTTACGTATACAAGTATAAATCAACATGTAATATACAAAGAATTATTTACATTTATAAATATTATCTTGGATGTAACTACAATGTAATTGAAAACAATGTATTGAAATAGTTATTACAAACAAGATAAAAGTTTGTAATTACAACGTTATAACAATGTAATTACCATGTTATAACAATGTAGCCATTACAACGTTATTACATTGTTATGACATTGTAATTACAATGTTTTAACAATGTAATTACAATGTTAATACATAGTAATTAAATCCAAAATAAAAGTTTGTAATTACATATGTACTGTGTATATTTACAAAATAAATACACAAATACAGTACTTGAAATATACAAAGAAACATGTTTATAAATTTTATCTTGGCTGTAACTACAATGTAATTACAATGTAAAGACAGTAATTGCACACAAGATAAAAGTTTGTAATTACATATGTACTGTGTATATTTCCATATACAACTATAAATAAACAAATACTGTACATGCAATATACAAAGAAACATTTACATTTATAAATATTATCTCGGATGTAACTACAATGTTATTAAATATTAATTACATCCAAAATAAAGGTTTGTAATTACATATGCGCTGCGTATATCTATGTGTAAAAACTAATTCTGTACATGAAATATACAAAAAAAATTTACATTTATAAATATTTTCTTGGAAAGGGACTAAGCCAAAAAGAAAATGAATAAATTAATATTTTCTTGGATGCAACTACAATGTAATTTCATGTAACTACGTAGTAATTACAATGTAATGACACAGTAATTACATACAAGATAAAAGTTTGTGAGTAAATAATAAATCTCAAACGTAATTACAATGTCATTTCATCCAAAATAAAAGTTTGTAATTACATATGTACCGTACATATTTGCATATAAATACACAATACAGTACTTGAAACCTACAAAGAAACGTTTATAAATATTATCTTGGATGTAATTACAATGTAACGACACAGTAACTGCACACAAGATAAAATTTTCTAACTACATATGTATTGTGTATATTTACGTAAACAACTATAAATAAATACTGTACATGCAATACACAAATAAATATTTACATTTATAAATATTATCTTGGATGTAACTACAATGTAATTACATATAATGACGTAGTAATTATAATGTATTGGCATAGTATTTACATACAAGAAAAACATTTGTAATTCCATGATACAATGTTGTAATAATGTTATTACCATGTTTTAACAATGTAGTAATTACAATATTAAATTGTTATAACATGATAATTACTAAGTTCTAACAATGTAATTACATAGTAATTACGGTTACAACAATGTAACTACCATGTTATAACATGGTAATTACTATGTTATAACAATGTATTTACATTGTTATTACATAGTAATTACATCCAAAATAAAGGTTAGTAATTACATATGCACTGCGTATATTTACATATAAATACACAAATGCAGTACTTCAAATATACAAATAAACGTGTTTACAAATATTATCTTGGATGTAACTACAATGTAATGACACAATAATTGCACAAGATAAAAGTTTGTAATTACTTGTGTACTGTGTATATTTACATATACAACTATAAATATATATTGTACATGCAATATACAAAGAAACATTTACATTTATAAATATTATCTTGGATGTAACTACAATGTAATTACATAGTATTTGCAATGTAACAACACAGTAACTGCAAACAAGATAAATGTTTGTATTGTGTACTGTGTATATTTACATATACAACTATAAATAAACAAATACTGCACATGCAATATACAAAGAAACATTTACATTTATACATTTTGTATTGGATGTAACTACAATGTAATTACAGGTAATGACGTAGTAATTACAAACAAGATAAAAGATTTTAAGCAATATTACAATGTTATAACAATGTAGTAATTACTACTAGTTAATATATTGTTATTACATAGTACTTACATCTAAAATAAAAGTTTGCAATTACATATCCTCTGCGTATATTTACGTATAAAACTATAAATTCTGTACATGAAACATACAAAGAAACATTTACATTTATAAATATTATATTGGACGTAACTACAAAGTAATTACATTTATACTATTGACATAGTAATTACAATGTAACGACACAGTAATTGCACACAAGCTAAAAATTTGTAAGTACATATTACATCTCAGATTTAATTACAGTGTTATAACACTGTAATTGCAATGTCATTTCATCCAAAATAAAAGTTTGCTATTACATATGTACTGCGTATGTTTACATATAAATACACAAATACAGTACTTAAAATATACAACGAAACATGTTTAGAAATATTGTCTTGAATGTAATTACAATGTAACAACAGTAATTGCACACAAGATAAATGTTTTTAATTACATGCGTACTGTGTATATTTATGTATACAACTATAAATAAACAAAATACTGTACATGCGATATACAAATAAATATGTACATATATAAATGATCTTTTATGTAACTACAATGTAATTACAACGTAATACCGTAGTAATTATATACAAGATAAAATTTGTAATTACATATTACAACATTATAACATAGTAATTACATCCAAAATAAAGGTTTGTAATTACATATCCTCGGCGTATATCTAAGTATAAAAACACAAATTCTGTACATGAAATATACAAAGAAACATTTCCATTTTTAAATATTATATTGGACGTAACTACAATACACATAGTAATTGCACACAAGATAAAAGTTTGTAAGTACATATTACATATCAGATGTAGTTACAGTGTTATAACAATGTATTTACAATGTCATTACATCCAAAATAAAAGTTTGTAATTACATATGTACCGTGTATGTTTACATTTAAATACACAAATGCAGTACTTTATAAAAGAAACGTGTTTATAAATATTATCTTGGATGTAATTACAATGTAATGACATAGTAACTACAATGTAACGACATAATAATTGCACACAATATAAAAGTTTGTAATTATATGTGTACTGAGTATATTTATGTATACAACTATAAATAAATACTGTACATGCAAAATACAAAGAAACATTTACATTTATAAATATTATCTCGGATGTAACTACAATGTAACGACACAGTAATCGCACACAAGAATTGTAAGTACATATTACATCTCAGATGTAATTACAATGTCATTTCATCCAAAATAAAAGTTTGTAGTTACATATGTACTGTGTATGTTTACATATAAATACACAAATACCGTACTTGAAATATACAAAGAAACATGTTTACAAATATTCTCTTGGATGTAACTACAATGTAATGATACAATAATTGCACACAATATAAAAGTTTGTAATTACATGTGTACTGTGTATATTTATGTAATGTACATGTACATGTACATGCAATATATAAAGAAACATTTACATTTATAAATATTATCTTGGCTTTAACTACAATGTAATTGCAATGTAACGACACAGTAGTTACACACAAGATTTGTAATTACATATTATATGTAAATACAATGTTATAACAATGTAATTTCATCCAAAAATAAAAGTTTGTAATTATAATAAATAATCTGATTGGTGTTTTGAGCTTTACAGACCCATTCTAGAGACACCAAAATCTTTCATCTTGTAAAATGGGTAAAATAGGTGCTCTTTAAACAGAGAACTACAAGCTGCTTGCAGAAAACATAACCTAACTACTAATCACAAGACATATTTGTGTCTGATAATAAGTACTAGTTCCAATATTACATAACAAACCTATACACATGCATGGTTGTTCTTTTAGATGGTTAAGGTGAAAAAAGCACCAGCACAATCTTTATAGTGCAGTCAGAGAAAGACATAAAACAATATTAAAATTCAGAGCCACAACTAGTTCAAGAATGGAAAAGAAAGACATTTACAAAAGCAATTTTGTATAACTGATGTGGTTTCCCTAAACAAGCTAAATTACTTTTTTTTTATTAATTAGTATACTATGAGCTTTTTATTAATTATGTCTATTAAGGTAGGCTACCATTGAATAATAATCCTGGCACTAACTACTGTAGTCTTAGTCTATGGCTTTGAGAAATCATGTTGAATAGAAATGCAATAATACATAAATCATATAAAAATCCATAATATCGGAGGTAAATATAACTGTTCTTTGTTCCAGCTTAGGCTACAGATTTTCAATTGTCTGCTTATTATCACAACCCTGTCGGTCAGCAGACTCGGGGAAGTAACTTCACTGTATTTCTAGACGTTTTACTAATCTTGATTTATCAAACAGTGCACATGTGTGCTTTTCCTGGGCGAGTGAGAGTCAACTCTGCTGTGAACATCGGTTATACAGTTAGTGTGCACAGCTGCGTTTGGTTTGTGACGTATGTTTATGCAGATGAACACTTGTATGGCATGACCTACCTTTACGATACCTTCATGAAGTATCCCTGTAACGATAATAAGCTGCAGGCTAACTTCATCTTCTGAAGACATTATTTACCATCCAGAGACAGTACGCATCACAGAAAATTAACACAAGAGGGCAGCATTCAGCCTCTGTCAAACTACGCGACGCACATGCTTAAAGGGATAGCTCACCCCAAAATGACTTCCAATTAACGACTATTGGATTCTATATTCTGTTGAACACAAAAGAAGATATTCTGAGGAAAGCTGAAAACCTGTAACCAATGATTTAATAGTCGGATAAACAAATATAAATCAATGGTTACAAGTTTCCAGCTTTCTTAAGAAGAAACATATAAAAGAACTCTTAAAGGTTTGAAAAAAGTAAAGAGTGAATAAATGATGGTGGAGTTTTCAGTTTTGGATGAACTATTCTTTTATCCTAAATAATTATAAAGTCTGATTAAACTTGCAAAGTTAGCACTGTTAATCAAACTTAACAACAAACAAATACTGAAACAATTAATCAAAAAAGTAAGACATTCAAATGCTCAAGTTGCGATGCAGATTTGAAGACACCTGAATGATATGTTTAATATTTAGGTCAAATCTGTCATTATTGAGATCATTTATTTACCCTTTGTCTAAAGGCAAAGATAAACACATAAATGAAAATAAAATCAGAACAACAGATCCCAATCCTCTTAAAACTACAAAATCAGCTACACTCTCAGAAATAAAGGTACAAGGGCTGTCACTGGGGCAGTACCTTTTCAAAAGGTACATATTTGTACCTGAAGAGTCCATATTAGTACCTCAAAGGTACATTTTAGGCGCATTTGGGTACTGATATGTACCTTTGAGGTACCAATATGGACTCTTTAGGAACAAATATGTACCTTTTGAGAAGGTACTGCCCCAGTGACAGCTCTCGTACCTTTGTTTCTGAGAGTGTACTGTATCTAATATATTACACCATTTCAGGTCACAGGTTTCAGTTTAACATCTTGTGCAACAGATTAAAGTTTGTGCATCACTTAGCTATTTCATCCCTGATCCGTCAGTTTGACATACTAAAAGATTTTTGACAACCTTTAAAAGAATAGTTCATCCAAAAAGAACACCAATTCCTACTTTTCCTCCAAAATCCTTTATAATATTTTGTTTTGTGTTCAACAGAAGAAAGAAATTCACGAAAGTTTAGAACCACTTGTGGTAATATTATTATAATAATTATTATCTATCTATCTATCTATCTATCTATCTATCTATCTATCTATCTATCTATCTATCTATCTATCTATCTATCTATCTATCTATCTATCTATCTATCTATCTATCTATCTATCTATCTATCTATCTATCTATCAAACATTTAGAACCACTTTAGTGTGAGTAAATTAATCATTTACATTTTCTTTGGTGAACTGACTTAATTGTGTGACATTTTTAACACAGCGTCTCAGCAATACAGTTTTAGCAGTCATATAGAAACTTGTAAACAATACTCCATGTTTACATTATAAAAAAGTCAAGTATAGCCTAGCGTGACACACAAACACCTGATACCAGGGGCGGACTGGCCATAGGAAGCAATCTGATGGTCAATCTGGCCTGCCACCGTGACCCCCCACACCTCCCCCCTGGATGAAAATGCTTTCCCAGTCCGCCCCTGCCTGATACAGAAACTTCCTAACTAAATGGAATATTGCGTCATATCATACACTTTCTCTGATCTTAATAATTTTTCAACATAGGCCTATAGCATAGCTCTAGTAAAATAGTTTACTAGTCACTGACATCACATTTTGTATCGCAATACATGTATTTAATGATTGTTATATAGGTTACTAGTGAAACTTGTTTGTAGGTGATTTAAATGTTCTCATATGATTTCAAAATTTAAATAAGTCATTTAGTTTCTGCCAGTGCAATGTTGCTTTAAAAAATGCACAATGCAAAGTTTAAAATATCTGAAAGCAAACTAAAATAACAGTTTTGAAATCAGCTGATGAATCTAAAAAAAATACACCATTTCAGGTCACAGGTTTCAATTAACAGTTTTTCTCAGTGGCTTTGGTGCATTTCTCACAACACTATTTACATTTGCACAACAGTTAATGCATTTCTCAAAACAATTAGTCATTTGAGCACATCATAGTAGCAGTTTCTCATTCCTTCCAACACATTGCAAATGCTTTTGGACGTGCATCAATTGCTTTCATACAACTCTCTGCTGTTTGTAACATTATCATTTGCTTACGTCATGTCAGTCAAAATTAACTAAACTTGTGGATGCTGAATAGTCATTCCATATAAAACTAATAGTCCTCATTTCATTACTTGAGTCATTACATACAAAAATGTTGAACTAGTTCTCAAAATCTGTCAAGCTAATTTTATTTCAAAAATGTTACATTTTTTTTCTGAAAATGTCCCCTAAATTGAACAATTTCATGAATGATTTACAGACATGTGTATGTTGTAAGTTCAGTTCTAATATGTACTGCAATATTGTTTACAGTTGTGCACAGCTCTACCCAAAGGAAGTTTATGTTTGTTATGTTTGTGCACAGCTCCACCCAAAGGAAGTTTATGTTTGTTGTAAATAAGGGTGTATTTACTCTTTTGCACAATACTGTGAATAAATTAGAATTGCAAAGAGCAAATGCAGTAAAAATGTGAAACACACATATTCAGTGTCTTGTACTCAGATACCTCACTAAATGCAGTGATGTCTAACTTTACTGTAGTTTTCAAATGGCTGTGCAAAGAGTATATAGTGCTGTCTTGAGCATTTTCAGGACGTGTCACCAAAATCTGACTTTTTTGCATTGGAGAAAATTAACAAAGTAAAGTGTCATAATGAAAACATGACTAAGCCATTTGACTATCTTGTTCATAAACAATGGTGCCAGGACTTTTCATTTTGATGACACTGACACTTTCATTGACATCAATACTTGCTTTTGAGGAATGAGCTTTCCATTTTGAGCAAGTGACGCGCTTTTGCAGGTTATCAACTAGGTTTTGCAGTTTGCACTAATTGTTTTGAGAAATGCATTAACTGTTGTGCAAATGTAAATAGTGTTGTGAGAAATGCACCAAAGCCACTGAGAAAAACTGTAACATCTTGTGTAACAGATTAAAGTTTGTGCATCACTTATTTAATCTGTGATCCGTCAGTTTGACACAATAATAGATTTTTGACATCCTTTGAAACAATAGTTTATCCAAAAAATTTTTAATCCGCCATCATTTACTCATCCTCCACTTAACTGAGTTTCTTCTGTTCAACAGAAATAAAGTTACACTGAAAAATGTTGGAAAACAAACAACAACCACTGAGTTCCATAGTATTTTTATTTCCAATTGCTACTTTTCCCCAACATCCTTCATAATGTTTTGTTTTGTGTTCAACAGAAGAAAGAAATTCACAAAGTTTAGAACCACTTGAGTGTGAGTAAAAGAATAATTTAACAAGTCTATGGAATCACAAATATTAATTATATATTTGGAATTAAAATAGTAAGAAAATGGCCTTTAAATGTAATTTTGACATATTTACAGTATAGGAAATGTAGAAATAATCCTCATAGATATCCTCTATCCATCCATCCATCCATCCATCCATCCATCTCAAAAGTACCTGTCAAAAGTTTAGAACCACTTGAGTGTGAGTAAATGAATAATTTTTATTATTTTTTGGTGAACTGTCATTTTAATTGTGCAACATTTTGATACAGCATCTATTGCAATACTCTTAATACAGTTTTAACAGTCATATACAAACTGTTTAACAACACTCCATGTGTAAATGATAAAAAAATCAAGTTCATCAGCTGACACCAACAACTGATTCAGAAACTTTCTGATTAAATGGAATATTGCGTCATCATGTCATACACTTTCTCTGATCTTACAATAATTTTTCCACATAGGGCCATGACAGAGTTCTAGGCTAATAATTTCAGTTCCAAACTGAAGATTATATTTAATATATACATTTCTAAAATAGTTTACTAGTCATTTTCACAATTACTGACATGTAGTATCACACTTTGTACCGCAATGTGTAATGACTGTCAAATAGGTTACTAGTGAAACTTGTTTGTAGGTGATTTAAATGAATTTTCCCATGCGATTTCATGATTTAAATAAATAATTTTATTTCTGCCAGTGCAACTTTAAAGATATGAATGCACAATGCAAAGTTTTAAACATCAAAAAGCCAAAGAGACTTTAGTTCTGACATTAATGCAAAAGGGAATAAAAATGCCATGATAAAATAACTATATAAATGTATTTATAAAATGAATTGAAATATTATTATTAATGTGGTATTTATGTGTTACATACTGCATACTGAACCTGAGTAACAAAAGCACGTCCACAGACTGAATAAAGAAAAGAAAAAACTACAAAAGAATTGCAAATAATATCAAGACAGTGGCACAAGTGAGCAAAGAGTAAGAGACATGAACAATAGGTCATATCTTTAGAAAGCCAGACTGAAGCTCTCTCTCTCTCACACACACACACACACACACACACACACACACACACACACACACACACACACACACACACACACACACACACACACCCATGTTGTATACATCACAAACCAAAGCCACAGACTCTTCATAAGACAGCTGCAATTCAAATGTAAATGAGAATTAGTCAAGGCTATAGAGGCCAACTTAGCAAAGAATAAGAAATTTGCCATCTCCTGAATAAATTTGCAATAAGCAGACATCACAATAAGTGACACTTAGGCCTTTTGTTACAAAATAAAAATGTGAATTGTTGTGAAAAACAAGTATAATGAAATTATAAACAGTCAAATATATTATTTTACAGCAGATCAATTGTTGCAAATTATTCCATGGCAGTACTTGAACAACGTAGAGGTAGAATAAAGAACTAAAACAAAGTAAAGGCAACATGGTAAAAAATAATAATAATAATAAAAAAAATATTATAATGTCCAACTAAGAGCTAATAACCTTGTAAAAATATTTATAAGACACATTCATATTGTAAACATGGGATTTAAAGGTTTAGCTAAACACACTCATTTTGAGATCTTCAACATACCGAATGTTATGAAGATAATAGTCAAGTAAACATGTAAACAACAACTATAAAATGCAGCAATTTAAAAGACAAGAGCTACAAATGACAGCTGCTTTACGGGGATGCCACTGTGACTGATGGCCAAAAGGGAAAATGTAAATGGCTTGATAGTCCTCCATACACCAATTCTTTCACTCAGTGCATAAACGTCACCAAAAGTTCCATGTTCAGACAATAGAACAATAGAGACGATGTTTAGTTATTTCAATACAATGAAGTGCAAAGGAAAACTCATTATCACAATGGTTCCTTGTAACTTTTGTTTTGTTGTACCTTACAATGACCCTGTTTGCACCTGGTAAATCAAGATATCCTGTGAAATCAAATTGGCTTAATTTATTGAAATATGTGATATATTTACACAATTAAAAGTGTTATAGGTTAAAACAGGGATTCTCAACTGGTGGGCCTCAGCAATCCTGCAGGTGGGCTGCGAGATAGCTTAAATTTAACTTTATTATTGTACTATACTTATTTGATTTCATGACTAAACATGTTTTATATAAAAATGATTGGTGTAATGGCATTTCCTATTTTCTGTTATTGATTACTTCGGAGTCGACAAAAAGACCCTCACTGTAAAATACAAACTTAACCGTGGCTGCACTTCCAACGGCTGCATGTTAACTAGGACTACATGCTCAGCTGTATTAAACAAACCGTCACGCAAATGTAAAGGTAACGGTGATTAAAGTTATAACCAGTTTGCGCATGCCTCACGTCTGCGACTTGTATCAGAGTCGCGCATCTCCGTTGATTCACAAACTATGCATGCTCTCTATGTGTGAACTTTTTAGAACTTCAGCATAGTTGTCCAAATTATTATTTTATAACGTGAGTGCAAGTGTTTTATAATGGACATGCACCCATACAGGAGGATCTAGCAAGACTTGGTGGTCAGATCGATGTGTTTCAACAGACTTAGAGTGTTTTTACTGTATTTAACATTTTTTGGTTTATTTTATTGGATACGGTCAATAGATGAATAGTAGTCAGTCCAATTCAAAGCAGCAGCTTTTTTTGTAATATTTGTGTGTAAAGGTTTATTTATTTAAAAAAGGCCCAAATACTATATATAATATATATATAAACTAGTTTAGTTTAGTTTTTTTCTAAAATGCTGTAGAAAAATGAGATAATAGTATAAGCAAAAGAAATGTTTTACTAATAAATAAAGGTTTAAATTAAGCATTTTCTCTAAACAATCAGTTAAAAAAAAATGTCAGACGTGCACCTTCAAAAAATTTTAAAAGAAGGAGGTGGGCCCTGAAATGAAAAAGGTTGAGAACCCCTGGTCTAATATATAGACTGTCAATATATAGATGCTCAAATACAGCTGTACATTATGCCTCATACACATTATTTTTCTTTACTCTTTTTTTGTAATAAAAATGATGCATTTATAACAGGGCTGTCCAAGGAGGGTAAAGATGCCTCATGGGCCAACCCAAGCGCATTCAGTATAAGCATCGCAATTAAACATGTTAAACATGGACAAACAAAAATCCCATATTGGTTGCTTATGAGGGTCACAAGATGTCTGGAATTCCCACATGGGCAAGCCCAGGTGAGTCCCACGTGGGCAAATGAAAGTAAAATAAAAAATGAAAATACAAAAAAAAAAATGTTTTGCTAATAAATAAAGGTTTAAAATAAGCATTTTCCCTAGACAGTTTAAGAAAAAATGTCAGACGTGCTCCTTCAAAACATTTTTTTTTCGAAGGGAATGGGCCCCGAAATGAAAAAGGTTGAGAATCCCTGGTTTAAAACATTCTCCTCATTATAAAAAATGAAATGTGTACATGCTTTACATTTAATGTTTTTTTGTATCACATTAAAAATGAGACCCATTTGTTGAAAGAAACGTTTGTTGAAAGAAATGTTTGTCAGCTGTAATGGATCTGACAGCAGCTGCATCGCAAACCGTAAATAATTCGATAATGCTTTGTCTGTGAATGGTGGATTATGTGGATATTGTTGTCAAAGCACTTGTGAAACAGCAAGTGAGAGTGGGTGTTGATGCTGTTTACTATGCAACAAAGATAGCCAATAAGGGGTGTTTCCCAAACAACGATGCATCGTTTGGGAAATGAACAATGTAGTGACGAGTGTTTCCCAAAACCCGCAGTTTCTCTGTCGCAGATTCATCGTTTGAACCACGTTAGTTTTAATGTAAAACGCCCATAATGATGCTCTAAACGGGGTGGAGTAACTACTTTTTTTTAGAGAAAAACCCCATAATTTCTTTGTACAAATTGTATTGTTTTACACAAACACGCATTTAAAAAGAAAAAATCCAATATTAGTTTTGATAAAAACATGCACTCACTTTCCATATTAATTGAAATATATGTAAATGGCACATATAGGGCCTATGTTTCCTTTACAGATATCTTTGAGAACATTACATATTCTATTCTAAAACATAAAATTACTTACAAAAGCTAACACGTATTCTAATATCATATAAATAAATAAATAATGAGGCTATTTATTAAAATATTAAATGTATTATGTATTAGGAAATAGAAAAATCATACTTTAATAATAATATTAATAATGATGATGATTATTGAGTAGGATATTGTTTATTTTTTGAAATGTCTACTTTTACAATTTGACACATGCAAACCAGTGCAGTATTGTTCTAACCAACAGACTGCTAAGTGCACTGTGGAGGGAGCTCAATGAAGATCACTAAAACTGAACTGTAAAAATACTTTGAAAGCAAATTACACCTAAGAGAGATGACTAATGTTTTTTTTTTTTAATCATTCCAAGTTTAAATATTAGAATGTTCTAAAGGAATAGGGCATAGGGGGGATAACTGGGAATAGAACACAGCCAGGAACGGTTTCTAACCACAGCTCCAGAGGTGTAGTTGCAAACAGAAGTTTGGGACGCAGTTTGCAAATGTTCGTTGGAACGACGGATTTGGGAAATGCCAAATCAATAAACTGTTTGTAACGACGGAACTTGCGACCTTAGTTGGCTAACGATGGTTTTGGGAAACGCACCCCAGAATAGCAGCCATTTAATGACAAGTTTTAAATGGTTCATTCACACACACACAAAAAAATACTGTTATTAACTACTGACCCGTCTTGTCGAGACCTTCATTCATCTTCAGAAGACAAATTAAGTGAAGTTTTACAAACTAATTTCGAGAGAAGCACGTTATATGATTGATCACAGCTGGTCTCTCGTGTGTAATCAGCAATAACCCAATCAGATTCAAGCTTACAATAAATAGACCGTTTTCGCCCTACTACCTTATCTTCGTTTTGGAAGAATCCCCCCATCCACTCAATCTCCTCCTTTTCCTCCCTTTACCAGGGGGAGGTCTCGAGACCTACCTGATCTGGACCCCCTTATTTGCTTATTAAGCAAGTGGGAGCCCTGGGCTCAATGGGCTATATGCACAGTGTTTTTCAGCCAATAATGAACTTCCGGTGAAAGCTTTATGTGATTATTTTCAATTTCAAAAGGTTCCTTTTACATCATCGATGTTGTATTGTAATTCAAATATAATCAGTTCAGACTTCAGCATCCATTAGGTTATTAAAGCCTAAAAAGAGACACAAAACAGTTTAAACGCAAGCAGCGTCATTAGCCAGCTAGTGCAGAAGTTCCATTGAAAATACTGGGGTAAAAACAATTTCCATACTTTAAAGACATGGCACAAAATTTTTTTATTTAATCCAGTGCTTCTTGTTTGGTCTGATACCCACTTTAAAATCGCATCTCAGCCAGACAGTGAAGATCGCTGGTTTTTCAAGAAATAAAATCTTAATGCTGCGATTCTTGTATGGGTTGACAATTAACTGGAATCCATGGGACTGGCTGACTAAAATTGAAAGTCCGTGTGCATATACCCCATTATCTCCGCGCTCAGGGTTCACTCCTGGAACAGCATGCCAAACTTGCTAATAGCGTCAAGCAATATCTAAGTACGAACTCTTGAAGATACTTTAGATGAAATCGGATAGCTCCCTCATCCTCCATAGACAGTAATGGTCACAAGAATTTCAAGTTATTTAGCTGGGTGCTATTTTCAGGTACTGAGTAATATCATTTAGACTTCTGCAGCCATGGTAAGGCAGTAAAGTTACTTGATTAATACACCAGAATGAGAGTATAGTTTCTAGCTATATCAACCTAGAAAGAACTTTTAATTTTCCCTCAGTCAAGCTTTAAACAGGAAAATTATCAAAACTTTTTATTTAAATATTTGAGCGAGATGCTAATGGTCTAATCTGATTCAATGTTTTATGCTAAGCTAAGCTAAAAGTGCTCCAGCCAGAGCCGGAGTTCAGCTGAAAGGATTCAAAAATTGTAAAACTTAATTGTTTAACTCTAGGGAAGTATTTTCGAAAAGAGTGTTCCTTCACAAACAGATGATTTCAGTAAAAGGGTCAGATTGAAAGTTGAAAATAAAAAAGTTTAAGTATTTCAATGCATACATGGTTTTTTTTTAGCAAAACAAATGTTAAACCATATGTAAACCTTAATGATCATATTACAATAATACAAAAATAAATTAATCCATATCATTAACTCAATAAGATGAGTTTGCATCAAGCTGACTAAAGGATGGCACTAAATATAGGTGTAAACAGGGTCTAAAATGTTTTGAGCTTGTCCACTTCCTGAGGTAGGTGAAAACACATTTGACTGAATGTACATGTAATACTGTAATCACGTATGGGATGCATCGTAAGAAAGTTCACCTCAAAAAGGAGTTCTGTCTTTTAAATTTGTCTTGATTTATCTTGTCCACTTTTTCCAAAGGTTTTCTTCCTTCGGATGAACACATAATAAAATAGTTTGAAGAATGTTGAAAACTGGTAGCCACTGACTTCCATAGTAAGAAAAACAAAAACTATGGATGTCAATGGCTACCAATTTCCAATGTTCTTCAAAATATCTTCTTTTTTGTTCGACAGAAGAAAGGAACTCATAAAAGTTTATAAGCACTTGGTGAGCACCTTTTCCCTCGTGGGTCAACCGTTCCTTTAACACCAGGTAGAAACAGGGCCAAAAATACATCTCCCACAAAAACAGAAAACATTTCTCCTTCCTCTCAGGTGCATCTAAGTGTCCTCTTCCCAAAGGCACAGCTGTTTCTGAGGGGTGTAGAAGTCAAAGCGGTAGCCTTTGCTGCAGCTCTTAATGCCACACTTGTAAGGGTTTGGCCCTTGACCACGGCAGTACTTCAGCTGGCAGGGGAACCACTCCAGGTTTAAGCTGTAGCTGCAGGCACAGGACTGCCATGGGTCTGATGTGGAGCTGCAGCTTTGTAGGCCAGTCACATTCACACTTGGAGGAAACGCCTCAAAAATTGAGCCTGCAACTCCTGTAAAGAGAAAATGATGTGGTTAAAAACATTAAAAAAAAACAAAAAAACACATTTTGTTCTTGGCACAAACATCCCCCCAAGCTTGTAGCTAGCATGAATTAGCATGCTGCTAGCATGTTTCTAGCATGAAATAGCATGTTGTTAGCATGTCAACCCCTACATCACTATCTGCAACAGTCTTTAAAGTGTCAGCGTGTCATGATGAAATACTATTGTTGTCAATGTATTTATAAGAGTTTTTTTTCTGACTGAGGGTATTTTTTTTAATTGTCTTATATAAATAAAACGATATATAAAAGTGTGGCAAATGTTCTTATGATTGAGTCGTGACCCTAGACCAAAAATACATTTGCATAGTGCCAGACATAAGTGCCAATTTTGTGAAATATATATGCTTTCTATTGATTTATATGTAGCATATACGTTGTAGTTTAAACTTAAAGAGCCCTTATTATGGGTTTTTGAGAACGACCTTCCATGTAGTGTGTAACACAGTTCTAAGTGAAGTGAAATATCCAGCTAATGCTTAAATCTGAAAGTATGCAGTGTTTAAAACTATTGATTAATTTATAAAAGAGTCGACTCCTAGTACTTCAAATGAATAGTCTTGATAACGAGTCTTTAGCCGTTTCAGCATGATGTGGATACAAAACTTAAGCCCCGCCCAATTGTTGCGCGTGCAAACCCGGGAATATTTAAGCCTGTCTTGCGCAGTTCGAGTGCTTTTGGAATCTATACACTTACAACGGGGCATTCGTCGGCCGTTTGTTAAAGGAAGGATCAGAAAAGATTATTGATGTAAGGGACTTTGTCAGGGATCGACAGGAACTTTATCAGTACATGGATCAGTGGATCATGGATCAGTTTCTTCCTCCATTTCACAAGTGTAAGTAAGTGCATTACCATGGTTGCCTCCTTGTTTTCTCTAGCTTGCAAATTATGTATTTAATTGTGTTTTGTTACTTGTAACCGCTTGTACTGTATCAGGTTAACTCTTTATATTCTCATATCGCGTCTAATGCCACGTTGAAAACGCGACGCGTGCCGCTTTGTTTACAGATTTAAATGCATTTGTGAGCTCGTGTTCCACTGCCGTTTGTCGTTGCTATGGCCACCGTCAGCTGTTCTTACAGATGTGCAGCGGTCAACAAAACCAATAAGCGCAGATTAGCTTTGCGCTAAGGAGGGGTTTGGGAACGAATCAATCGCTGAACGATTCATATGGGAGTCGCTGGGATAATTAGGTAAAAATAAATGCATATTATAAGACCATGAAAGTGTTTTTTTGACCTTGCATGCATATCAGCCTGTTGTTGGAGACCCTTAAAACCAAAATATGACCCTTTTTAATGTATAATAGGGGCTCTTTAAGTACTGTCCAGAGTAGATATGCATGTTTTACTGCTAAAATTACTTTTATGAGTCCCGGCTCTAAAAAGTCTGAGAGTAAAGTCACCCTGTGACATCTTATCTATCAAGATGCTGGCCAGAGCCAGCCTGTCCTCAACTTCAAAGACATACCAGAGAGAAACCACCTTTTCATCCTGGAACCACATCCCCCTTATACTTTTTAATACCTGATACACGCCCAAATCCTGGCAGAAGGTCTCAGACACAAGGGGCAGACCGCGTTTCTGTACCACGTGACTCACCACATTTCTTATTTTCCGGCAAATGAAACTCAGTTTAAAGCTTGCTTCTCGCGTATCCGCCGATCTGCGTCGCAAACTCCAAGCAAACGACAAAGGATTTCTTAAAAGACTTCATCTTCCAAGCATCAGAGAAAGATCACAGGAAGAGAGAGAAAGACCCTCTAAATACAGGTATTTAGTCGCGCGTTTACACTGTGCTCTATTAAGGTGTTTACATACTTGGTGGTTCTTAATAGTTGTGTGGGACTGAGTTACATTTGTTTTATCTAAACTCTACTCTTCTTTTATCTAATATTTTTAACGTGCCCATTGCTCTTTTGACTGATTTGCTTAGCAACGCTATATTGATGTTTATAAAACGTGACTTAAGACCAAAAAAAAAGAAAAGAATTTTTTTTTAAAATAAATAAGCTTTTCATTGATTTATACTTTGTTAGGATAGGACAATATTTTGACAATATACAACTATTTGAATATCCAGAATCTGAGTGCTCAAAAAATTAAATATGAAGAAAAACCTTTAAAGTTACAATTTTTACAACATAACTTTATAGATTTATCAAGATTTTTAAATGATTTCTCTCATAAAAGAGAAAAAAAAAACACTCATTTTGACTCAATGAATTGGATATTTTATCAATGAATCCATCCATCCATCCATCCATCCATCATCAAGAATCCTAAATTTTTCAGTCACAAATAACTAAGAATGACCTCTGTTACTGTTAAAATTCATTAACATGGACATCAATGCCCTCAAACTGTACTTTACAATCCTGCATGAACTGCAGTGCAAGTGTCCTGTCCTCTGACCTCTGTCCATCCAGTGCTGGACGTCCTGTTGTCGCGTGTAGACCAGGTCTCGGGCGTCCCTGCAGATGTTACGGATGTGAGCACTCAGCTGCCAGGAGAGACTCATGTTGAGCACTGTGTTCAAAGAGAAACGCTCCACTGCTCGTCTCTCCTCCGCACTGCGCACCACATGAGCGTTTTTCTGTTCAGTGCAAACAACAAACAGAAAAACAGTTCAGAACGCAAGGTTAAAGTCCTCATGAAATTAAAATAATGTTGTTTTAGATGTTAGGTATGTTAGTCTTAAGGTTATCTATAAGCTCGTATGCTCCAAAACAGTGACAACATTTGCATTTAGAATATACAAACACCCAAAGCTTGCTGTTTGTCATTTTCTGCCAAAATGGATCAAAGATTTCTTTGACATCACCTAGTAATTCAGAATCCCATCAAATCTTATGACCAATCCAACGCTCTGTCCTGATGAGTTTAGCTCCAATTTGCTTCAACACACCTGCCAGGAAGATTCTAGTATGTCTAGTAAGAGCTTGATAAGCTGCTTCAGGTGTGTTGGATTAGGGTTGGAGGTAAACTCTTTAGGACACTGGCCCTCAGGACTGAGTTTGGACACCCCTGCTCTATAATCTCACTGGCAGAGCTGTGATAAAAACAAAAGCTATTGGCTGTTTTTTTAAATGGGAGGAGCTACTTTATGTCCTGCCCTGTCTTTGTGTTTCAGTTGAGATTATGCCAAACATCGAATTTAAAATGCATATTTTAAAGCACTTTAATGGGACCTTTAGTAGTTTGATATTGACCCTGCAAAGCCTTTTGTATCATTTCTGATTATTCACATGATCAAACATTTGCTGTCTTGTTGAACAATATTGTGCATGACAACTGTTTATCTAAAATAAAGATTCAAGGACTTTTGTTAGGATTATTAACACATTCCTAACACATTTTGCCCCAATATGTAATTTTTTAATTGTTTGTTTATATCTGTCAGCACACATTTGTCAGGTGTTTTGAGAGTCACAGATGATTTCTGACCTGTCGGAGTCTGGCCATGGCCTCACTGGGAATGAACTCTCCATGATCCAGATGTGAGATGAAGCAGAGCGCCTGGTACTGGGACTGACCCTTCTCTGGCTCTCCAAGCACCAGCGCACGGAAGACCTTCACATGCTTTTAGAAGAAAACAACATCAAGAAATGCATGCATGCATTCATTCATTTATGTTTTAATGCCATATCAGCAGAATTGTCTATGTTTATACTAAATATTCAATATAGAATTTACAACTCCAGATCAGAAAAAGTTGGGACAGTATGGAAAACATAAATAAAAAATTAAAAAGTAGTAAAACCAATTTTACTTTTGAATTTCATTGTACACAATATGAAGACAAAAGTTTTCATGTCAACTTCATTTCATTTGTAAATATACATCCTTTCCTGTCATTCAGACCTGCAACACATTGCAAAAAAAGTTGTGGCAGGAGCAATTTCGGGCTAGTAATCAGGTAAATTGGTTAAATAATGATGTGATTTGAAACAGGTGATGTCAACAGGTGATTGTAATTATGATTTGGTACAAAAGCAGCATCCAAGAAAGGTCTAGTCCTTCAGGAGCAAAGATGGGCCGAGGATCGCCAGTTTGCCAACAAATGAGAAAATTATTGAAATGTTTAAAACAATGGTATAGGAAAACAGGAAGACATTTGGATATTTCACCTTGAAGGAGATTCAAGAAATCTGGAGGAATTTCAGTGTTTTATGGACAAGGCCACAGGCGTAAACTGAACAAATGTGATCTCCGATCCTTCAAGTGACACTGCATCAAGAATCCTCATTCATTTATAAGCAATATCACCACATGGGCTCAGGGCTACTTTGGCAAATCTTTGTCAAATACCACAATAAGTATTTACCTTCACAAATGCCAGTTAAAACTGTACTGTGCCAAGAGAAAGCTGTATGTTAACAGTGTCTAGAAGCACCGTCAACTTCTCTAGGCTTGGAGGCATCTGGGATGGATCATCACACATTGGAAACATGCACTGTGGTCAGATGAATCAGTATTTCAGGTATTTTTTTGGGAGAAATGGACGCCGTGTGCTCTGGACCAAAGAAGAAAAGGATCAAGAATCAAGACTGTTACCAGCAACAAGTCCAAAGGCCAGGGTCTTTCATAGTATGGGGTTGCATTAGTGCCCTTGGCAAAGGTAATGTGCACTTTTGTGATGGCACCAGTAATGCTGAACTTTACTATTTCAATGTTTTTTGAAATGTGTTGCAAGAATTAAAATTGAAATACGTGTTTAATTTGAAAAAAAAAAAAACAATTTAAAAAACAAAAATCATCAGGAACATATTAAATATTGTTTATTGTTTATATGAAATACAAGTCAAAGTAAATTTAGAAACAACTCCTTTCTTTTTTATTTGGATTTTCCATACTGTCCCAACTTTTTTCGGATTTGGGGTTGTACAATCATAACGTTTCTTAATCATTCATTCATTCATTCATTCATTTTCTTTTCGGCTTAGTCCCTTTATTAATCCGGGGTCGCCAACCGCCAACTTATCCAGCATGTGTTTTACGCAGCAGATGCCCTTCCAGGCGCAACCCATCTCTGAGAAACATTTACACACATTCATTCACACTCGTACACTACGGACAATTTAGCCTACCCAATTCACCTGTACTGCATGTTTTTGGACTGTGGGGGAAACGGGAGCACCCAGAGTAAACCCACGCGAACGCAGAGAGAACATGCAAACTCCACACAGAAATGCCAACTGACCCAGCCGAGGCTCGAACCTGCGACCCAGCGACCTTCTTGCTGTGAGGCGACAGCACTACCTACTGCGCCACTGCGTCGGCCCTCTTAATCATTTATTGTACAAAAAAAATGTAAAATAACAACACTGATAAAAAAAAAATTGCATTTGAAGAATATGCTTACTGTGGACATGCTGTACATAATTTGAAATAATTAATATTTAAACAGTTTATTTAAGATTTAATTTGTTTTATTTACAGAAAATATTTTTTAAATATATTGTTATGCCACAATCCCCATTAAAATAATTGTGCAAATTCTCAAATTAACAGCTCTTGTAACAGACCGCGAAATAATTGTAGCTTTGGAGGAAATCATAATTATTTGATTTATATCACACTGAATTTTGTTTACTCTCATCAAACTTTAGTTAATATGTTTAATAAAATATAACAAACAAAACAAATATGTAATCATATATTCTAAAGGTAGTTCCCATGCTAGAGAGCTGTATAACAGGAAAATAAAACTAAATAGATTGGGAGAGGTATGCAAATATAAAAAGTTATACAAACATTAAAAAGCCTTTATTTTATGAAGTTGAAGCATTACTTGTTAACACGACCGCGAGATCCACTAACTTACCCAGAGCAAAGCAGACGAACAGCTCCCATATGCACATCACCAAGAATACAGTCTTCTTTCATGACAACAATGCTGCTTTTCTTTGCTTCTGTACAAGTTGTAACTGAACTACAGCACTCACCACTGGTTTGTTTGTTTTGGGACTCTTCAGTGTTTGGACTTTAAGCAGTGAAAATTAAATCACAGTAAACTGAACTTCAACTCTGAAAACTAGATTGACACGGTTTCAACTTACTAGAACTTCTATGTTAAGCTGCTTTTAAACAATCTACAATGTAAAAGCGCTATAGAAATAAACATGAATTGAACTGAATTGAATTCACAGCTATTATGACTGAAACGCGTTTGTTTGTTTGTTTGTTTGTGTTTAATGCCATGCCAGCTTCTATGGCCACTAGATTATATCTATACTATCTAGATTATATTAAGGATTTACCATTAATTTTTGCTTAAAACTGGAAAAATGTATTTGGATAACAGTGTTAAAAAAGGCTTTAAAAGAATAAAGTAAATGAAATAAATCCCACACAGAATTAAAAACAATACAATGAAGATATGCTTCACAGTTAAAGTGCTTTTACAAATAGAGCATATGGGAGAATCTCCTCTGAGTATTAAAAACTTGTGTCAATCTGTAGCGATTCTACAATGGTTAAGAACAATCACAATCAGGTCCTGCCGGTTGGAATGTTTCTCTATCCAGCATTAGGACTAATGTCATTATTTTTTTTAATGTACCTGTAGATTCCATTGTATTTGCCATTTGCTAATATTGTACAAACAAATATTTGGTATATCTGAACTTTGGTTATACAGGGTGGGCCATTTATATGGATACACCTTAATAAAATGGGAAAGGTTTCCTGAATACAATTTCCTGAAAAACAGATTGGTCGTCGTGGGCCAGTTGAATGGCCCCCAAGGTCTCCTGATCTGACCCCCTTAGAATTTTATCTTTGGGGTCATCTGAAGGCAATTGTCTATGTAATTTATTAAGGTGTATCCATATAAATAGCCCACCCTATAGTACACACAAACGCACGCGCACGCACATGCACACACACACAGTTGAAGTCAGAATTATTAGCCCCCCTGTTTATTTTTCCCCTCAATTTCTGTTTAACGGAGAGAAGATTTTTTCCAAAACATTTCTAAACATAATAGTTTTAATAACTCATTTCTAATAACTGATTTATTTTATCTTTCCCTTGATGACAGTAAATAATATTTAACTAGATAATTTTCAAGACACTTCTATACAGCTTAAAGTGACATTTAAAGGCTTAACTAGGTTAAATAGGCAGGTAATTATTGTATAACAATGGTTTGTTCTGTAGACTATTGAAAAAATATAGCTTAAAGGGGCTAATAATATTGATCATAAAATGTTTTAAAAAAAAATCAAAACTGTAAAATAAAACAAATAAGACTTTCTCCAGAAGAAAAAAAAATATTATCAGACATACTGTGAAAATTTCCTTGCTCTGTTAAACATCATTTGGGAAATATTTTTAAAAAGAAATTTCAAAGGGGGGCTAATAATTTTGACTTCAATTGTATACATATGGTGAATAACCGTAAATTGTTTAAAAGGTCATGATTTGCACTCATTAAATAATTGCTCCGTACATTTTTTCTTTTACATTCTTCGGGTGACACAAAACACAAACATTTCGGCATAATGCCTTCCTCAGTGTGTGACAACAATCCTCTCACTCCACCCTTTTGTCCCACAATCAATCACATTGCGTCATTAGACGGCCACTCGATGATTAAAAAACTCATTTTCATCTCAATACACCACACAAGAAATATTTACCTTCACCTTCAAAAACATTATTTCACAGTAAAATAGCATATAAATTATCATCATTCACTTATTCATGTCTACATCAATACAATGAAATTCCGACAGTCTAAAACATAAAAAAATACACTTTCATGTCATTATTTGTATCATTACATCTTCAAAATCTATGATTCACAATTTTATAACTAAACAACAAACCGTTAAAGAAACACAGAAAGGTCCAACTCCTCATTCATTCCTCTTGGTGTAAGTACAGTAAATAACCGTAAATTGACTACTTTCCCAGAAATTACTCATTACTGTGGTTCTTTTAATTTTTTTTCCACACCAAAATGTTAAACTCCTTTAACACAAACAGACATGAAAATTGAACGCTCTCTTAATCCTTAAAATAATAATATAATAATAACAATAAATAAAAAAATAAAAGGTTGACAAATGGCTGTGATTCTTACAAGTAAACAACAGATATGATCACAGAGTACAGATAGTGAAGCATATCTTTCTAAATTCAGTTAGAATCCAACCAAAATAAGAAGTGCTATCAAGACATAAACTTTTTTTGAAAAGATTTAAAGTTGAAAAATCACACAGCACCAAGTACATGGTACTTAAAGGGATAGTTCACCCAAAATTGAAAACTCTTTCACCATTTACTCAATCTTTGCTTGTTACAAAGTTGTTTGAGTTTCTTTTTTTATGATTACAAAAGAATATTTAGAAAAATGTTGAAAACCTGTAATCATTGACTTCCATATTTTTTCCCCACTAAAAAAAGTAAATAGTTACAAGATTCTAACATTTTAAAAATGTCTTCTTTTGTGATCAACAGAATAAAGAAACTCATAAAGGTTTGAAACCACTTGAGGTGTAAATGTGAGTAAATGGAAGTTAAATATTCGTTTTTGGGTGAAAACTTTACTTTTTCAAAATCAAGTCCCTTAATTGGGAAACAATTAAGCTACCTTGAATCTCTAATAAACACCAAAAACTTTAGATAGTAATACTACCAAGGGCGTAGAATTGACATGGATGGATGGAAGGGACGTGTCCCCACCAATATCCACCAATTACATTACTGTCCCTAGCAATAATTTAATTAACTTCAAAATAAAATAATGCACCGTCAACCCATCAAGTCAAGTTCGCTACGAGTTCACCATAATACTATTAACCAAGAAAACCATGTAAATTGACTTTTGCAGCATGGGTTGTGATTGTTATTTGTATTAAGTGTTTATTTTATATTATTAAGTACTTTATTTATGTTTTTCAAAGCGCAAAACAGAATTTGTGCTGTTCAATGCACGCGCTCTAGGGATGTACTGTGTGTCCCCACCAATGTCAAGAGCAAATCTACAGCCTTGAATACTGAGTACCATAACAGTACTGAAGTTAATTAACTGTACATTCATGTAAAAAAAAATTTGAAGGCAAGTAGTTGCAAACCATTTATATCATGGGCTGAATTTAAACATACAAATTAAATTTAGTAATGTTCAACTTAATTTGTTTTTTTAAAGTCAGCCCATATAAATTATTTGCAACCACTTACTTTCAAAAATATTTAGTAAATCCAATAAATCATTTTTTTCAGTTCAAGGTTTCTTGAATTGATTGATTTCAAGATTCCACAATGTATACAAATACTTCGCATGTCCAAAAAACATACAGACTTATTCCTGCACTACTGACTCTTGGCTCCATGTAAGTTATACAGATAGACTATGATTTAAAAGAGCGTGTTTTAGTCTTTCTTTGTTAGTTAGCTGTGATGTTGAATTATACATCAGGACTGATACTCACGCGCTTGAAATCAGCCAGGAATGTGATGAGAGTCCCGTCTGTCTGCTTAAACTCCAGCGTTATAATGTCCTTCACACTGTCCGCCTCTAAAAGCTCTTCCGCTATTTGACCATCGCCGAGACGAACAAGCACCGTCAACCGTGAGCAAACACTTACCGATAAAAGCAGAGAAAACACGGTAAACGCGATCTGGACTGAAGCCGGCGAAGCCACTCTCGTGTTCATTACAAAGGACACCGAAGATGTAAACTCACTTAACGCAATAATGGGACATACCGTCCCAGTACATGACTTTAAACTGATTTCAAAAGTGCGGAGGACGAATGCAAACGTAGTAACGTTAACTGTTTACACTAAAGAGGTAACTTCGACGTCTGTTTATAAACACAGCTAACGTTAGTTTAGATTAGCTCGATAATGTTGATGATGGCACCGCATTTGCGTCTTTCAAAAATAAAACTTTCATCTTGTTAGTAAAATACTGGCTTAATTTGTACATCGAAAGTTTTAAGAAGAGTCAGAAATGTATATCGTTTGTTTAAATACTAACTCCCAAAGCTCCCGTATTTCCCGTCACTTCCTCTGAACTTCAGTAATTTGGTCAAAGGCGCCTTGGGCTCCCAGCACTGCGTGGGGCCACTTCTTAAAGACACAGGCTCAGATTTCAAGACAAAACTCCTCGATTTATTAATGAAACGAGCATTGTTGTTGTTACAAATAAATTAGTCCTAGTTTTAATAGCTATGTAGGTTGTTTGGAGCAGTAATAAAACATTAATGATTACTTTTATTATCATTTATATCATTTAGGCTTATGCTTTTAACTCTAAATACAATAATATTAGGCTTAAAGGGTTACTTCACCCCAAAAAATATTATTAGTGTTTTATTTAAACTCAAGTGGTTTTAAACCTTTATGAGTTTCTTCATTGTAAGATTTATTTATAAGAAAGCTAAAAAACTTGAAGAGGTGAGATGGTGGCTCAGTGGCTAGCACTGTCGCCTCACAGCAAGAAGGTTGCTGGTTCGAGTCCTGGCTGGGTCATTTGGCATTTCTGTGTGGAGTTTGCATGTTCTCCCCGTGTTTGCGTGAGTTTCCTCTCTGGTTTCCCCCATTCATTGGCCATATGTGTGAATGAGTGTGTATGGATGTTTCCTAGTACTGGGTTGCAGCTGGAAGAGAATCCGCTGTGTAAAACATGTGCTGGATAAGTTGCCGGTTTATTCCCTGATTAATAAAAAGACTAAGCTGAAAAGAAAATGAATGAATGAATGAAAACCTGTAGCCATTGACACCAATAATAGGTAAAACCAATACTATGAAAGTCAATGGATACAGGTTTTCAAATTTCTTTAAATTACCTTCTTTTGTGCTCAACAGAAAGAAAAAAAAAACACAAACTGGTTTAGAACAAGTGAAAGGTGAGTAAATTTAATTAAATTCATATTAAATTAATTCCTTTAAATTACAGACATAAACATGTCAAATTTTCATCAACACAGACCCAGTGTGTGTGATAAAAGTTTAATATGAACTTTAATGTGCTCTTACATGCATATATACTTGCGTGTTTGAATAACTTTTTTTGTTTTGTTTTAATCTGTAAACCAGTGATGACATTTCTTCCGAATTAAAAAAAAAAATGAAGGCAGAGCATTTATTTTCGTAGAATAACTAAAAAAGTGCCATAGTTTTAGACTTGTTTATGTTAATTAGAGAACACAGTATGCTTCATTGCAAATTCAAAAGAGTTTCAACATTTGTTATTCTGACCAAAACCTCTAAGACAATATTTGAAATTATGGAAGAAATGTTATCAGACATTTATAGAATAAAACTGTTCACTCAAACCCAAATCCTTAATACATACAGCCAATTAGAGATCATTTGTTCCACATGAGTCCATTAATCAGATACTTTTGTCTGGATTAATTTCTAGAGTAAAGACGAATGAAGCAATTCATTAAAAAGCCAATGATTGTCATAATACACCAGACAGGCAGAGGAAACAAGGCAGAAATGTGATGTATTTTTTTTTTTTTTTTTACAGCTTTTCAAAAAATCTAAGCTCTATTTTTTTCTATAATCAATTTATAATTATGTGGTCATAAAATGTTTGATGTCTTATATGTGTTATTGTATTACTGTGTTTGTTAAAAAGCAATATAATTTAAAATAACAATGTTATAAAATGCTAAATCTGTAATGCTGTAAAAGAGCTATAGCATACAAATGTAATAAGAGCAAATAAATGTAGTTAATGCTCATTTTAGATTCTACTTTATTCGAGATTATAAACAGCTTTGCCAATTTATAATTTATGGTATGACAACATTCCCCACTATAGAAACATGATAATGTGTGGGGAAAAAAGCTTTTAAAAATAATAATATTTTGCACCTTGCATCAGAAAAAAGTCAGATCAGATGCATGAAGAAATGCATTTTGGAATTTTTATATATAAAAAAAATTAATTGTCTTTGATTTATGTTTGCATTGAACATTTCTGATATATTTCTGGTTTGTTTATCTTATGATCTTGATGGTCAATAACAGAAACATTCAAGCATAGCCATACATGACTGTAGGTGTGTGGTAACTGTCATATCCAGATGCATTGAGGAAAGAGGAAAAACTGTCATGTCTTTTGCACCTGCGGTTCGCACACACACACACACACACACACACACACACACACACACACACACACACACACACACACACACACACACACACACACACACACACACACACACACACACACACACAAACCCACCTGTCTTTAAACAGGTGTCTCAGACATAAATTACCTTTCAAGAGTTCACACTTAGCTGATGATCAATAAAGCGTAATTGGCATGCTGTCCCGGGAGAGAGCCCTGAGCTCGTATATCCTCGAGCCCGGGGCTCCCTCCCGTTAGAAGGGCGAGAGGGAAGTTCGAGCTCAGGAAGGTCTCAAGAACTCCCCCGCTTATCGCCGTGTGAAAAGTGTAAACTAAAGTTGTCTTAGGCAATAATTTGGTTTAGTCGATTGGCTATGGTGTATGTTTATGGACGGTGGGAGGAAACCGGGGAACCCGGGGGAAACCCACGCGAACACGGGGAGAACATGAAAACTCCGCACAGAAACGCCAACCGGCTCAATGGGAGGTTGAACTGGTGGAGTTCTTGCTGTGAGGCAACAGTGCTATTCACTGGGCTGCCGTGTCGCCCTATAAGAAAGGGTGGAAGTAGGGGTGGAAGGAGGGGGAACTTCGAGACGAAGATAGCTGGAGTGAAATCTCTGGTTATTTATAGTGTGTCCGTAATCATCTAATAGGGCAGATTACGGAGCTGATAAGGTGCCAGCCGTGTTGATCATAAGCACGTGATCCTCTCGAAATTAGTTTATAAATAAACCACACTTATTCAAACATGCCTTGCTATCTGTCTTTCTATTTTTATTCATTTGAACTTCATTTTTAAGATCTAGACATCAATATGTGTATAATGTGCATTTCTGACAATTCCATCAGTAGTAAAACACCACCAATTTAGAAATGTCAAGGTCAGTCTATATTTTATTGATGTTTCTTGTTTATTTATAATGTTTTCTGTTTGAACAACGTGTAGCATGTTTTCCTGAGTTACAGTATCTCTAAGTACATTTTATTAATAACTTCTTTGGTGAAATCAGTTATTGCAAACCCACTCTGTCAAATCAACACGTGCCAAAGTTTAAATCAGTTTCTCTCATATATCATTATTTAATCAAGCATTTTTCAGTTCAGAGAGGTGTTTATTTTATTTTAGCCTACGACAATAAAATGATGTTTGAGGGCCAAGCACTTCATTTAAATAGTGCAAACATGTCTGTGAACAATAAATAGACCAGCAGTAAAAATCAACAGAGTCAGCTATTTTTAAGCTCTTCTTACTATTGATGGCCACATTTCTGAACACTGGTCTTGGGGACACTGATGTGATCAAACGCTCTTCTTCAGAAATAGGGTGCTTGGAGAGCCCAAACAATTCAAAACCGCAGTTTCAGGAAACCGGGAGCTGGATCAGCCTGAGATCTCTAGAGGAGGAAAACAGGACAAAGGGTCAAAAAGTTGCTGCTTATTTCTATAAAATATACAGTTGAAGTCAGAATTATTAGCCCCCCTGAATTATTAGCCCCCTGTTTGTTTTTTTCCCCAATTTCTGTTTAATGGAAGTAAGATTTTTTAACAGAATAGTTTTAATAACTCATTTCTGATGACTGATTTATTTTATCTTTGCCATGATGACAGTACATAACACTTCTATACAGCTTAAAGTGTTAAACTAGGTTAATTAGGTTAACTAGGCAGGTTAGGGTAATTAGGCAAGTTATTGAATAACGATGGTTTGTTCTGTAGCCTATCGAAAAAAAATATAGCTTAAAGGGGCTAATAATTTTGACATTAAAATCGGTTTAAAATTTTTTTAAAACTGCTTTTATTCTAGGCGAAATAAAACAAAAAGACTTTCTCCTGGAGAAAAAATATTGTGAAAATTTCCTTGATCTGTTAAACATCATTTGGGAAATTTTTTAAAAAGAAAAATAAATTCAAAGGGGGACTAATAATTCTGACTTCAACTGCATATTTTTTGCTTTACTAATTTGACAAAACATTATTCAGAGTTCAAAAGGGACTTTAACAATGTAGGAACATTTACATGGTTCCTAAAACTTTTTTATTTTGTTTATTATTTTTTTGATTTTTGCAGAAGTACATACTTTTCCCCCCAGCAAGAACTTAGAATGATTTGAGTTACAAGAACTTCTTTTTGGGGGAACTAAATTAGCTCCTTCTTTCTGCGTAGGGTCTAATAAAGAATGTAAATGGATTGAATGTATGCATCCCGTATAAAATACCATCATATTGTTTTCAGGTGTTACAAAACATAAACATAAAGAAGCTAATGCTAGCTTTAGCATTTACCTGTTGCCTCTTTGCCTCAGTGACATGTAGCACTACGAGCTGTCATAGATCATTTAGTCTCCTAGCCTTCCTTGCAGAAATTATGCATCTATATTCCATCTCCATAATTGAACCAGAAACATTTTGATCACAATCTTCATCTTCCTCCAGTTGAGTTTGTTGATTTTGAACGCTGTTGATGTCTGTCTGTTTATAATCTCGTGATCTGTACTATTTAGAAATCATCTAGTTAGTGCCATGATGTGTTCTTGCACAAGATTCATATAGAGTGATATATGTTAGAGTTTATTGTTCTGTTATGATTGGTTTTAAAACTGGTTATGCAAGTAAAAATAAGTAACTATAGCCGTCAATGTAGCGGTGGTTTGCACTGCTAGCATGTGCTATTGCCAGAACATTGAAGCACTTATCTATTACAATGATAATCACTTTGATAATCATTACAGTGATAATCACTCAGAGTGATTAAGTAAATACAACCGAGAAACTGAAAAAAACTGAAACTGAAAAGTTGCAACAAATGTTACGTTAGTTAGCTGAACTTTGAAAAACAACTGGCATGCATATGGTTGTTTTCATTTTTAAAAAGTTAACAAATTAGATTTTAGGGCACGTGTTTTTTCAGGAATGTGAGTGCTGTTCTTAAATTGCTCAGCTGTGAGCTCTTTTCCAATCGTAAAAGCTTTTGAAAAACACTGAGGTCTGGTGCTCCCTTTGACAACAACAGAACATAAAAAATTTCTGCAGCACAAAAATGTTTTGGTGGACACGCTTTCTTACAGTTTATTTGTCTTGTGTGCAGTGTTGGACAAGCTAATTAAAAAATGTAGTTAGCTAAGCTATTAGCTACTCTACTTAAAATGTAGCTTAACTACACTAAAAGCCACCCTCTGGGAAATGTAGCAAGCTAAGTTAAAAGCTACATGGCAAAAGTAGCTTAGCTACATCTAAGCTATTTTTACAATTTTCATTTTTAAATCGAAGCAACTTAAATCCAAGTCAATCATATCTTAGTGATCAATAAAACTGTTAATGAAACATATGAGGCATAATAGTTCAGTTCAGTTATTTACTGTAAATAATATGCTGTACCAAACAGAAACAAATTATAGTATATAACAGCTAAAACAAAAAATCCAATAAAACCAGGCGTTACACATTTAAAATACTATAGTAATTTATAGTAAAGGAAAATATTTTGGAATAAGCATTATTTATATGGTATGGTCACAAGGAATCCTGCTTCAGAAATAACTCCTCTCCCTCAGTCATCTTTACATCAAGCAAGTTTTGTTTGGAGACGTCGCCAACAAGAGGTGGCAGTAATGCACCAAAAATGTTGTTGTCGAACACCGTAAAACAGGAAGAAGAAGAAATCGTCATTCTTGCTATCATATGGATTTACTTTTATCGGCCTCACAGCTCCGTGAATGTTGGTGCCGTCACTTATTGATCCGTGATCGGTAAATGTAGCTTGTGTGGACGCTACTGTGCTACTTGACCAATAAAATGGCTTCGCTACTGAAAAGCTAATTGATTTAGAAAGTAGCGACGCTACTGCCATGCTACTGAGAAATGTAGTTAAAGGGTCACGAAACACCAAAACACATTTTTTGAGCTGTTGACAGTCATATATGTGTCCCACGCTGCTATAAACACTATTAGGACACATATATTGCACTAAAAAGTGAAAATTGGTTGTTTTTGCGTTATTTTGAGCAAATTCGTTCTTCCGGTTTGAAACGAATTTTTGAAGCTACGTCACGGCCATGAGATACTTAGGTGTAAATCCAGCCGGAGAGTGGCTGTCTGTCCTTTCTAGGGCGCTCTGACGCATCTGAGTGTGCAGTATTAATTCATGAGAAAGACGTGCTTCAAACCAACCAGCGCGCTCTATTGTGTATGACGCGAAACTTCATTAATATGCATGATAGCTCCGGAGACTGTTTACCAGTTTACAGCGTTCAGACGGCAGAGAGACGCCACGTTGTGTTGCCAAAACAAGTAAAAGTACAAGAATTTCAAGACAAGAGTCGTAGGTGTTATTAGTGTGTTGCAACGAAGGTTTTGTTTTAATTTTCCCTTTATGAGAGAGCAGCTGGACTCACGTGTGGATTACAGTGCACGCGACAGAAATGCGTTTGTAAGGAACATTTTTACCCGAGAGCTTTTTCTCATCTGGAAATGGTGAAATCCGGATTTGCTGCTCGTCTACTTTTAATAAAATGACACAGCTCCAGTTTGATTGTCTGTCTACAGATTTGGTAAGTGTTTGCAGTGGACTGCCCTTTGTTTAAATGCTGGTCTCCGAGTGTAAACATGTAAGCACAAACTATTCCCGTCGTGCAGGATTTTCGCTGCATTTTGTGACAGGATAGTCTATACACACACGGCTTTCTGACGCTACCTACCGAGTACATAAGTTACAGAGAAATGCGGAGGATTTTTTTCTCTTATTCGCCGTTTCAATCAGCCTCTGTGTGTTTGTTTTTCCTGTCAAACTTAGCGCGCGCCCAAATGTTAACTCCCTTCTATGCAAAATCTTATCCTCTTTCCCTCCCCCGACACTCCCACACTCCCAGAGCTGGACACGCCCAACTTTCCTGACTTTTTTCAAAACAGAGGTGTGAAAACACCCTGCTGAGACAGGGGGTTTCGTGGCCCTTTAAGCTAGTAGCGTCACTACTGCTAGTGTGTGTGTCCACCTTAATTTAGTCCTATTTAAAAGTACTCCCTTACTGATAACAATTTCCTGTAGAATCTACAGTAATTTACTGGCAGCAGTTCACCAGTAACTTACTGTAAAGCAGTTACAGTAAAAATACTGTTTACATTTACAGAACCATTTATCTCTATTTACAGTATTGTATATCTTTATAATATACAGTAATATTCTCAATGCAATTTTAAAATACAGTAACATACCGCATAACCATCCTACAGTAAAATTCTGTTCATATTACTGTTAAATACGGTGTAATTAACAAAAATCTTGCGAAAATTTTGAGATTACTGGAGGATGTAAATGCTTTCACTTTACTTTCTTCAGCATTTTATGTTTACATTAGTGTGTTTATTTTCAACTCTTAGCATTTGTTTGCATCAAATTTACACACACTTTCTGGGTAAAAATGGTTTGTACACAATTTTAGGAATTGTTTAAACAATGTATGTTGAAATTGAAATGAAAAAAGAAGGTTTATCAACGCTTAAATATGTTTCATTGTTTGTTCTACAACTCATTTTAACTAATGAAGCCTATTATAGAATGTTCATTCATTCATTTTCTTTTCGGCTTAGTCCCTTTATTAATCTGTGGTCGCCACAGCGGAATGAACTGCCAACTTATCCAGCACATGTTTTAAGCAGCGCATACCCTTCTAGCTGCAACCCATCACTGGGAAACATCCAAACACACTCATTCACACTCATACACTACGGACAATTTAGCCTTCCCAATTCACCTATGCCGCATGTTTTTGGACTTGTGGGGGAAATCGGAGCACCCGGAGGAAGCCCACACGAACACGGGGAGAACATGCAAACTCCACACAGAAATGCCAACTGACCCAGCTGAGGCTCGAACCAGCAACCTTCTTGCTGTGAGGCGATTGTGCTACCCACTGCGCCATCGTGCCGCCATTATAGAATGTTGTAAATATTATTTCATTTTTAAATGAAGGCAATGCAAAATTCCATTTAGATGTAACTGTTCATGAAAGTAGTGTGCAAAATAGTTTCTACACCAATTTTGTAGCCGTTTTGATAAACGATGAGATTGAACTCTCTCTCCATACCATAAAAAGAAGCAGATTGCTTATTTCTTCTTCCCACCCAAAGACATGCTCTCTGTTTTCTTCTTCTGTACCTGAAGAGAGGGCAAACCATAAGGCTAAATAATAGCTCATCCGATTTGCATTCTGGACATAAGGCCAAAGCTTTAAAGCTTTAGGACCGATGTTGTTACCTCTGACATGGCATCATCAATCTGCTTGAGCTCTTCATAGTGATCACGAGAGTCTCTCAAAGGCCGAACCATGATCTCCTCAATCTGTGGAAAGAGCTGGACGTATAGACACACATGACAGATGTGTTATTAAACTTCAGTTCAAAGTTGCATGTCAGGCTGTATGTTGAGTGTACAAACCTTCATGACAGTCTCAAACATTGGGATGAGGACAAATTTGATGAAGCCGATTTGTGCTGTTGGTTTGGTGACTTTGTCCCGATCCATAAATGGAGCCACGGGAAGACCTTCTGACTTTTCTCTGTCGCTCTGCCAAAACAAACCACACATCAGGAAATAACACAAAATGTATAAGGATATAATGGAAAAGTTTGAAATAAATTGAAATATTGTAATTAAAATAAATAAATGCAAAATATACGCTACTGTTTATAAAAAGGTTTGCGTCAGAGAGATTTTAGTAACATTTTCAACGTTTATGCTTAAAATTTTGCAGTTATTTAAATATGATAAACATTGATGTGCAGAAATATTAAAACAATTTATAATAACTGTGTTCCATTACAATATATTTTAAAATGCTTTTTATTTAAATGATGCAAAGCTAAATTTTTAGCCTCAGGCTTTGGTGTGAGTAAATATTCGTCTTTCAGAAATTATTTGAGTATGTTAATTTGCTGCTTAATAAACCATTCTTGTTATCATGAATGCTGAAAATGTAGCTGCTTTATAAATCTGTGCAAATCAGTATATACACTCGCCGGCCACTTTATTAGGTACACCTGTCCAACTGCTCGTTAACACAAATTTCTAATCAGCCAATCCCATGGCAGCAACTCAATGCATTTAGGCATGTAGACATGGTCAACACGATCTGCTGCAGTTCAAACCGAGCTCCAGAATGGGGAAGAAAGGTGATTTAAGTGACTTTGAACGTGACATGGTTGCTGGTGCCAGACAGGCTCATCTGAGTATTTCAGAAACTGCTGATTTACTGGGACTTTCACACACAACCATCTCTAGGGTTTATAAAGAATGGTCAGAAAAAGAGAAAATATCCAATGAGCGGCAGTTCTGTGGGAGCAAATGCCTTGTTGATGCCAGAATTCAGAGGAGAATGGCCAGACTGGTTCGAGCTGATAGAAAGGCAACAGTAACTCAAATAACCACTCGTTACAACCGAGGTATGCAGAAGAGCATCTCTAAACTTACAACACGTCCAACCTTGAGGAGGATTGGCTACAGCAGCAGAAGACCACATCGGGTGCCACTCCTGTCAGCTAAGAACAGGAATTGGACAATAGAAGACTGGAAAAACGTTGCCTGATCTGATGAGTCTTGATTTCTGCTGCGACATACGGATGGTAGGGTCCGAATTTGGCATTAACAACATGAAACATGGATCCATCCTGCCTTGTATCAACGGTTCAGGCTGCTGGTGGTGGTTTAATGGTGTCAGAGATATTGTCTTGGCACACTTTGGGCCCATTAGTACCAATTGAGCATCGTGTCAACGCCACAGCCTACCCCAGTATTGCTGATGACCATGTCCATCTCTTTATGACCACAGTGTACACATCTTCTGATAAATACTTTCAGCAGGATAATGAGCCATGTCATAAAGCGTGAATCATCTCAGACTGGTTTTTTGAACATCACAATGAGTTTACTGTACTCAAATGGCCTCCACAGTCACTAGATTTCAAACCAATAGAGCACCTTGGGGATATGGTGAAACGAGAGATTCACATCATGGATGTGCAGCCGACAAATCTGCAGCAACTGTGTGATGCTATCATATCAATATGGACCAAAATCTCTAAGAAACAGTTCCAGTACCTTGAAAAATGATTCCAGTTGTGTCTTCAGGGGTGCAATATCAAGGGAAATCACATGAATTACAGGAAAAATAACAAAATGGGAGGGTGACAGGAGATGGGTGTGAAATATGGGAGACTTGGGAAAAACGAGAGTGTTTGCAGGTATGGTTTACTCACTTAAAAAAAAAAGTATCTATTTACTTTTACAGTGTAGGAATGTCAATATCTACTGGTTTACACTCGGTATTCAACTCATCAATATTTTGAACCACTTGAGTGGTAAATGATAAGTACACTTTCATTTTTGGGCGAACTTATTTAAATATTCAAAGTAAGAAACAGTTTCATTTGCATGGACGGGCTGCTAATAATGATGTACCTGCATGAAGTACTCCTCCAGCAGGCAGTCCACCCACGGTTCTGCCACCTCAGTGGGACGCACCTCATTGGAGATGTCACAACACTTGATCAACACCATCTTCAGCTGCAGACACACATACACAGAATTATGCATACAGCACAGAGCCAACAAGCATTTGCAATGTGAGTCATAATAGCAGGACACACATACACATTTAACATGCTCCTCATTGGTAAAGTCAAAGTTGTCCACTTTCTGCTTAAAGGAGTCCAGTATTTCTCCATGCCTGGCCATATCAGTTGCCAAAATAAGTGTAATGATTGCCTAGAGGAAATACAAATAACACATCTAGGATTTTTTAACAGAATTAAAACAATGGCAAAAAACAACCAGTACTGGCTCCTCAAAGAAACTTTATCACAAGAACATTCTGTGAAACTAAAAAGGTTAAAGTTCGCCCAAAAATGAAAATTCTGTTATTAATTACGTTATTAATTGTGTCATTCCAATCCTCTGAGACTTCGGAACACAAATTAAGATATTTTAAATGAAACCTAAGAGCTATCTTATCCTAGACAGCAATGGTCCAGAGACGTTCAAGGGACAAAATCTCCAAGAACACTTTAGTGCAGAATCAAAAAAACCCTTAAAAACAATTTGTTCGTCTATGTCTTCCACATCAGATTAGGATGTCCATTTACTACAGAAAATACGATGCCCGGTGCTACACTGTTGACTCCAATGCAAATACATTGTATTTCTTGTAGTAAATGTGCTCCCTGACCTGACACGGGAGAGAAGATAAAGAGGGACAAAGTAATATTTACAGTTTTTTTTTTGGTGCACAAAACTGTTCTTGGAGCTTCATATCATTTCATTGAAACAACTGAAGAACAACTGTAATGTTTTGACAATGTTTTTGGTTTTCTGGACCTCTGTTGATCGTTGCCATCTATGGAGGTTGAGAGAGCTCTCAGATTTAATCTAAAATATCCTAACTTGTGTTCTGAAGATGGACAAAGGTCTCAGATGATTGGTGAGAAATAAGGGTGAGCAATGAAGAGAATTTTCATTTTGAGTGAACTAACCCTTTAAATGAACTTTCTCATTTGTTTATATTTAATAAGAAGGTTGAAAACAATGATACTTAGATGAAACACTGTCAGTTTTAAAACAAAAATTCAAGAATGCTTTAAGTTGATCAAAAGGAAAAGTATTGTATTGTGTTTAGTAATGTATTTTAGTATAATAGAATGATTTCTGAAGGATCATGCAAAACTGAATGCTGAAGTAGTAATGCTGCAAATTCTGCTTAAAAATCAAAGGAATAGATGACATTATAAAATAGAAATAAATATTTTACATTGTAAAAATATTTCCCAATATTCATATAATTTAATATATTTTCATTTATTACAGTTAAAGGTTCAACTAATCTTACACAAATTCTTTCCTAAAATGCAAAGTTAGATGATAAAGTTTAGATTATAAAACTAAGAACAAATGTTATTTTTATTAACCGTTCCTGCTTAAAAATATATGAATATGGATAAATTTGTGACAATACCCAAAACTATTTTGTACTATCTTAAGTAAAAGTTATCGATTTTTTTAAATGACAAAAACCTTTAGAATATTAAGTAAAGATCCTGTTTTATGAAGCAATGTTGTACTTTTGCTTCCATAAATATATCAAAACTTGATTAGTAATATGCATTGCTAAAAATTTTATTTGGACATTTCAAACTGATTCCAGATATTCAAATAGTTGTCTCTCAGCCAAATATTGGCATATCCTAACAAACCCCACTTCAATGGAAAATCTATTTAGTTAGTTTTTAGTTTATTTATAAATGTCTAATATTTAATGTCTTAAATGTCTAATATTTAAAAAGGTTAAAAAGTAACCTGTATGGCTGGTTTTGTGGTCCTGGGTCACAAATGTTCTTATGATATTGCTGTTCAATGCAGTGCAAGTAGATGTACAGTACAATGTTTCTCAGTGTAGAGACAAATCTGTTTGGTGGGTTAGAGGTACCTGTCGTATCTGTTTAAAAGATTCGGGCTCAATATTGGCAAATATGTTGCACTCGGGCATGGAGAGGATCTGGAAGGCCACAGCGCAGTGATGGTTCTCCAGTGGAGAGATGTCATTATAACGCACAGCAAGCTCAGTGCGAGCATTAATCTGATACCTGCACACACAAAACCCTGATCAGTTACTCTGGTATAAAAGAAAGAGATTTCATTAATACACAAATCACTAATGAATACACTTTTGGCATATAATAATAATAATAACTTCAATTTTATTTAATATTAGTGCTGGGCAAAAATTAATCGCATCCAAAATACAATTTTGACATAATACAGTGTATATGTTTTATGTATATATAAATACACACATGCATGCATATAATTGACAAAATGTTTATTTATATTTAGATATAAAATATGTACAATCTTATGCAAAAATTTGGCCACCCTTCTGTGGCTGCATTATTATGTGCTCTTTCTTTATAAGAGACTATCGCAGTGAAATGCCATTCAGTTTCTAGAGAAAGTTAGATAATGTCATGTTTCTCAGACAGAAATACACAGTACAGCGGTATTGAGATCTGTGAAATTAAATTAAAACGGAAAAATAGGCTATGCACTATTTTGTGTGGATTTCAAAACCTGTAGTCACATAATGCTGATTGATTACAACTTAAAATTGATTTGAGTGAAGCTGCGGTCACACTAGAGTTTGTGTGTGTGAAATTCTGTAGTACGGCGCTGCGAAAAGGGGCGGGATTAAACAAGATGATTAGACATTAAAAAAGCGAGCGATTGGTCCATATTTTACATTTATTTCTGTCCAGAGAGGTCAAGTTTTGATCTTCAATTGGTCTCACACAATCATGTGATGCGATTTCACAGGTCAGAGTTCACCAAGCTTGAACTTTCTGACGCAGCGAACTTGCGTTTCCGGTCTGACGCATTTGCGTGCGTATGAATGGAAGTCTATGGGGAGAAAAGTGCAGTGTGACCGCAGCTTTACTCTGTGAACTTTAACAATTCTAACCATACCTGCCAACATTTGGTTTGTAAATTCCGTCATACGCTAATTTGCATATTACTGACGTCATCGCGTTCTACCATTTCTGTTTGTTTAACAGCCTATGGTAAATAAATGGGGTATTTTATATTCGCACTATGCTTTATGTAAGCTTGTCAATTTAACTAAGTTTATTGCTGTTGAATACAGTATATCATTATAGATGAGTAGGGAATTTGCAGTAATCGCTCAGACATAATAAACTCAGACAAGTTCTGAAACTCTCACTTAAAACATCTCTGATTGTGCAACAAGAATAAACGGTCAAATTAAATTGTTAAAATAAGGGAGAAGCAGATCGGGTTGACTGTACAAGGGAAATACCTTCAAACTGCCACCTGTTCTAAATCATTTGCCGTCGGTACGCAGAGAGGTGCTCTGCTCTCAGGCTGCAGAGGAGGGGCCAGCGGCATCACCCGCAGCTCGTTGAGAAGAGTAGGGGCGTACAGTAATGGACAAACGACAGTCTATAAAAATCGCCAGTAACACACAAAAAAGTCGCTAGATTTGTCGCTAGTTGCTTTTTTGAAAATTTGTCGCTAAGTTGGCAACACTGGCGCAAACTGAAGAGCGGGGAGCGGGGAGCGGGAGGGGTGAGAGGTTTGAGGAGATGGGGACGCGCGAACTGTAGCGCGCGACCGGAAAAGCACAAGCACCAAGTTTCAGCCCGGACTGTACCAAAATGCTGAGGAGCGGGGGGGCGGGGGAATTCCGGAAGTTTACCGGGAGACAGAACAATACGGGAGACGGGTCTGAAATACGGGAGACTCCCGGGAAAAACGGGAGTGTTGGCAGGTATGATTCTAACACAGGTGCAACCAATCATGAAAAAGGATATTTAAGATAGCTGATTGCTAGTTGTGCTTCTCCTTATTGTGAACCTGAAAGTAGCAACATGGGAACCTCAAAAGAACTTCCTAATGACCTAAAAACTAGGATAATTCATCAACATGAATTAGGAGAAGAATGCCAAAACTTATAATAAAGATTTAAAGTCTCCATCTCCACAATCAGAATTATAGTAAGAAAATGGAAGGCCACAGGAACACTTCTTGAGAACGAAAGATGTGCTAGACCAAGAAAAATAAAGGGATAGTTAAACTGATAGTTCCTTAAAGGGATAGTTCACCCAAAAATAAAAATGTACTCACCTTTTATTCATCCTCAGATGGTTCCAAAACCTTTGTAAATTTCTCTTTCTGCTAAACACAAAAGAAGAGATTTTAAAGAATGCTGAAAACCTGTAACCACTGACATCCTTAGTATGGAAAAAAGATTGAAGTCAATAGCTACCGGTTTCCACCATTCTTCAAAACAGCTTTTTTTGTGTTCAATAGAAGATAACTCAAATAGGTTTGGAACAAGAAAAGGGTGAGTAAATGATAATAGAATATTCAGTTTTGTGTGAAAGATCCCTTTAAATGCAAACTGAATGTGACTTTTATTTTGAAATTGTCAATTTGAGCTGCCAGAACCATTCTGTTATTTTCCACGTTAATTAATTTGAGATATTCCCAATAATTTTTAATTAGTTTTAATTCTTGTAGCACAAGGGCACATTTAATACAGTTAAGCAGTTAAACCTCTTTTGTCACAAGTTTAGTCAGTATCAAACAACAGCATACAATAAATAGCCAGTGTTGAGTGCTATTGTTCTTTAAAAGGATGAATTATAATTCAGTAACATACGTGTTGTTGTACCCCGGATGGTCGAGGTCATGACACACTGCTGCAGTCATCAAAATACACATGTCTGTCATAGTCAGCCTGTCCTACAACACAAAAAAGTTGATTGTTGATCTGTTCATAATGATTTTTATACTGTATATACAAAGTCTACCCCTATACCTAACCCTTACAGGAAATTTACATTCTCAAAATACTTAATTCGGTGTGATTTATGAGCCATTTTCCTCAAGGCAACATAAAAAAAAGTAAAAATTTACTTGTATTGCTATACTTGTCTTATAATTGGGCCACTTAATAGTGAGGAATACAAAGTACACACGCATACAGATCCACTTACCTGAAGGCCGCACAGGTGGATCATGCCATACATCATCTGACTGACGCAGAAGCAATGGCGGAAGTTGTGGAAAGGATTGTCACGATAATTTTCTTGAATCGCCAGCTTTTATTTTGGCAGATACACAGAAGAGTTTTAAGGTCTAATAAATATTGAGTTGATTCAAAAAGTCAAAAATACAGGTTTGAAAACAAAGTTAGTCCTACCAGCCATCTTTTGAGGGTTATGGGATTCATGTTAAACTCCTTCACCAGTCCAAGGTCATGATACATGTATTCCAGACAGCTGAGCATCTGACAACAACATCCAGTCAATTAACTAACAGACACAATAAATTCTATATACAGTTGAAGTCAGAATTATTAGCCCCTGTTTATTCTTTCCCCCAATTTCTGTTAAACGGAGACAAGATTTTTTTCAACACATTTCTAATCATAATAGTTTTAATAACTCATTTCTAATAACTGATTTATTTTATCTTTCCCTTGATGACAGTTTTCCCAGAGATGGGTTGCAGCTGGAAGGGCATCTGCTGCATAAAAAAACATGTGCTGGATAAGTTGGCGGTTCATTCCGCTGTGGCAACCCCGGATTAATAAAGGGACTAAGCCGAAAAGAAAATTAATGAATGATGACGGTAAATAATATTTGACTAGATATTTTTCAAGACACTTCTATACAGCTTAAAGTGACATTTAAAGGCTTAACTAGGTTAATTAGGTTAACCTGGCAGGTTAGGGTATCGAAAAAAAATATAGCTTAAAGGGGCTAATAATTTTGTCCCTAAAATGGTCTTAAAAAATTTAAAACTGCTTTTATTCTAGCCAAAATAACACAAATAAGACTTTTCCTGTAGAAAAAATATTATCAGACATACTGTGAAAATTTTCTTGCTCTGTTAATCATTTGGGAAATATTTTAAAAAGAAAAAAAAAATTCAAAGGGAGGCTAATAATTCTGACTTCAACATATGTCTTTGCTTAAGAGAGAGAGATCTTCACTTATGGGTGGGAATTTTCCCCTCTGATGACGTACAGTATAAAGAGAGAACGTCATTCAAAGTGTTCTGCACTGTTTTTATCAAGTGTGATTGTAAAAAAATATTTTTACCATTCTTTAAAAATAATTTTTACCATGAGAGGCTGGCTACATTCACACACTGTTGCCACAAAGCTGTGTTTAAACAATTTATAAATGTGATTTTTGCATAATAGATCCCCTTTTATAACCATTGATAATGCCTTTAACAGGTATGCTTGTTTTGATGTGTTGACTAAAATATTAAAGGGATAGTTCACAAATTTCCTAACTATTTACTCACACTCAAGTCGTTTTAAACATTTATGAACTTCTTTTTTCTGTTAAACACAAAAGAAGATATTTTGAAGAATGTTGGAAAACATTAATATCCGTAGCAGGAAAAAATATATATTTTGGAACTCAATGGCTGCTGCTTTCCAGCTCTTTCATTCATTCATTCATTCATTCATTCATTCATTCATTTTCTTTTTGGCTTAGTCCCTTTATTAATCCGGGGTCGCCACAGCAGAATGAACCGCCAACTTATTCAGCACGTTTTTACACAGCGGATGCCCTTCCAGCCGCAACCCATCTCTGGGAACATCCACACACACTCATTCACCCTCATACACTACGGATAATTTAGCCTACCCAATTCACCTATACCGCATGTATCGGGACTGTCTGGGAAACCGGAGCACCCGGAGGAAACCCATGTGAACATGCAAACTCCACACAGAAACGCCAACTGACCCAGCCGAGGCTCGAACCAGCGACCTTCTTGCTGTGAGGCGACAGCACTACCTACTGCGCCACTGCATCATCTCCAGCTCTTTTAATGATCTATATTTCAATATATATTCAAATATGTTTTGAACAAGTGAAGAGGGAGTAAAAAATGACAAACTGTTCATTTTTAGGTGAACTGTCCCTTTAAAGCAGGTGTAAAGTGCTTGATTATGTTTTGATTTTAACTTTCATTCATTCATTCATTTTTCATTCATTTTCTTTTCGGCTTAGTTCCTTTATTAATCTGGGGTCGCCACAGCGGAGGGAACCGCCAACTTATCCAGCACATGTTTTACGAAGCGGATGCCCTTCCATCCGCAACCCATCTATGAAGAACATCCATACACACTCCTTCACACTCGTACACTATGGACAATTTAGCCTACCCAATTCACCTGTACCACATGTCTTTGGACTGTGGGGGAAACCGGAGCACCCGGAGGAAACCCACGCGAACGCAGGGAGAACATGCAAACTCCACACAGAAACACCAGCCGAGGCTCGAACCAGAGACCTTTTTGCTGTGAGGCGACAGCACTACCTACTGCGCCACTGCGTCACCTCATTCATTCTTTCACACTTTTTTATTTTGGCTTAGACCAGGGGTGTTAAACTCATTTTAGCTCAAGGGCCACATGGAGAAAATTTAATATAAATGAACTTAAATGTGTTTAATAAATTTATACTGTTAAACATTTTCCTTTATTTCCAATAAAAGCTTTATTTCAGTTAGTACTCAAGTATTACTGTTTTAACTCATATTGAAAGTATTTTAATATTAGGTCATTTTGTTTTTTTGGTTTGGTTTATTTTAGTAGGAACTTGAACAAAAATCATAACCAAATTCATGTCTAAAACAAACAACAAAAAAAGATGACAAACCTCATTGTGCTCCCAATGCCATACATCAAACGTGGGCTTTTTCAGGGCATCTATCGTTTCCTGAGAAAGTGTGTACTGCACAAACACACAACAAAACAACGCATTACAAATGATTACAACAGTATCGCAAACATGTTATTTGATTGCCAGATGAATGAATACAAAAAGGATTGACTGATTGAATGATTTATTCATTTATTACCTTTGGGTAGTTTGGGACATCTCGTCTAGGTGACAGTTTCTTTCCATCATCAGTAAAGTTGTATTTGCAATTGCAGTTTACTCTGATTGCAAGAGATAAACAGTCAATAAAAAGAAATAAACTACATACAGTATATCTGTATATATTACTAAACTAAATTAAATATATATAAATAAATGTACCAAAAAATATAAAATAACACAAATAAAATAAAATGAAATATTAAAAATGTAATAAAAATCTAATAAAATATGAAATAACAAAATAAAATAAAATGTAAAATAATAAAAATGACATATAAAATAATACAAATAGAATAAGATATAAAATGAAACTAAACTAAATAAAAAATGTAGAATTAAATATACAATAAAATATAAAAAAACTAAATAAGATAAAAATAAAACCAAACAAAATAAAACGCAATAATTACATAAAAAATATATTAAATAATAAAAATGACATATAAAATAACATAAAATCAACATCACATCAAAAATAGAATAATATCTAAAATAAAAGTAAAATATAAATTAAAATATAAAAATAACAATTAAATACTAAAATAAACAAAATTAAATATAAAAAATAAAACAAAATATAAAGTAAAATATAAAATAACAAGTAAATAAAAATACTAAAATTAAATAAATTAAATAAAAGATAAGAGATAAAAATAAAATAAAATCTAAAGTAAAAGCAAAAGTAAAAATCAAGCAAAACAAATAAATAATAATAATAATAATAATAATAATAATAATAATACAAAAATAAAATAAAATAAAATAAAATAAAATAAAAAGGTCTCATACCTCACTGATCCTCTAGAGGTCATTTCATCCTTTAATTTCTTCAGGTCATTCTTACACTTCTCAATCTCCACCACTTTGAGTCCCTCTACTGTGAACAACACACACAGCATTAGTTCAGATCATCAGATATGGGTTTTGACATGCATTAGAGCTCATCAGATCATCACTCACGCTCCACTCTCTTCTCCATCATGGCCAGTCTGTTGGTTACTTCGGTCTTCAGCTCACTGATCCTGAAAGCCCTGAAAGAAAAAGCTCAATCATTACCATTACACTGACTTCAGTCATAAAATGTCATTTTTTACAGCATATGAGCATATACAGCATTTACAGTTCTCTCACCTGGTGAACTGCTCGGCCACCTGTGAGAGAACATTCTGGAGCATGTCTTCCTTTTCTGCTGAGGGGAATAAAAAGTTGTTACTTGCCATATTTTCATCTATTTGTACTTGACATTGGCTTTGGATAATTATGTGTATGTTATTATTATTTATGTATAACATTTTATTAGCTCTTCATTACCTCCTCCTTGGTTAGTGGAATGAGGCATAACCTTATATAAGTTGCTTGAAAATGAAAGTAAGAGAAAGAACGGAGGAAAGAAAGAATGAATCATTATCATTTTACAAGGTTATTCATTACATGAAATATTGTCATAAATAGCCCAAAATTCGAAATCCATGAATTTGAAATTCACGATTTATAGTGTATGACCTATTTTTACATATTAGTATTTAATCATAACTTAGTTTTTAGAGACTCTTACCTATCGAACAGACACTAGTTTTATTTATAAGGTGATGCATGTAAGTTTTTGACTCTTCTAAAGCATAAAAATACCATAATATGTAACTATTATATACTAATAAACTATATATTATATACTATCATATACTAATAAAGTATATACTATAAAAATAAACTAATCTCATCTAACTAAATTCATCTAAAAAACAATGCTGAAGTCAGATATTCTAGTTTTATTCGGCAGTAACAGCCTCCAAAATGAGAGGCAGATTCAGAGTTCCACATGAGCTGGTTATTAATTAGCAAATAATATAAATATTTTGAACATAAACATTAGGTGAGCAGGTTACATTGTAACCCCGTGTCCTAACAACAACACACTACGTGACGAGATTTGCAGTGATAAGCAATTTGGCTGCTTGCACCAAACGAAACGAGACAGAAATTTAAATACAGCCATTCAGAAGCACAGAATAGTGCACTCACTGCAATCCAACAAAGTGATTATATATATAATAAGTAGTTGTTTCTTTTAAAAATGTACTATGCTTAAAGAATGAGCACTAGCTGAAGTACAAGTATTTTATGAAAAAAGATGCTATAAAATGGCTAATAAAAGTACTAAAATAGATATTAATGTAGTTATAGCCTCTTAAGGCCCAAGGTGTTTTTTTACATGCATTTTTTTTTTTATTTCTCTCTATACAGTTAAAGTCAGAATTATTAGCCACCCTTTGATTTTTTTTTCTTTTTTAAATATTTCCCAAATGATGTTTAACAGAGCAAGGAAATTTTCACAGTATGTCTGATAATATTTCTTCTTCTGGAGAAAGTCTTATTTGTTTTATTTTGGCTAGAATAAAAGCAGTTTTACATTTTTTAAAAACAATTTTAAGGTCAAAATTATTAGCCCCTTTAAGCTATATTTTTTCAGTAGTCTACAGAACAAACCATCTCAATAACTTGCCTAATTACACTAACCTGCCTAGTTAACCTAGTAAAGCCTTTAAATGTCACTTTAAGCTGTAGAGAAGTGTCTTGAAAAATATCTAGTCAAATATTATTTACTGTCATCATGGCAAAGATAAAATAAATCAGTTATTAGAAATGAGTTATTAAAACTATTATGTTTAGAAATGTGTTGAAAAAAATCTTCTCTCCGTTAAACAGAAATTGGGGAAAAAATAAACAGGAGGGCTAATAATTCATGGGGGCTAATAATTATGTCTTAATCTGTATATACAGTTAAAGTCAGAATTATTAGCCCCCCTTTGATTTTTTTTTCTTTTTTAAAATATTTCCCAAATGATGTTTAACAGAGCAAGGAAATTTTCACAGTATGTCTGATAATATTTTTTCTTCTGGAGAAAGTCTTATTTGTTTTATTTTAGCTAGAATATAAGCAGTTTAAATTTTTTTAAAGCCATTTTAAAGTCAAAATTATTATCCCCTTTAAGCTATATATGTTTTCGATAGTCTACAGAACAAACCATCAATATACAATAACTTGCCTAATTACCCTAACCTGCCTAGTTAACCTAATTAACCTAGTTAAGCCTTTAAATGTCACTTTAAGCTGTATAGAAGTGTCCTGAAAAATATTTAGTCAAATTTAATTTACTGTCATCATGGCAAAGATAAAATAAATCACTCATTAGACATAAGTTATTAAAACTATTCTGTTTAGAAATATGTTGAAAAAATCTTCTCTCTGTTAAACAGAAATTGGGGAAAAAAAATAAACAGGGGGGCTAATAATTCAGGGGGGCTAATAATTCTGACTTCAACTGTGTGTATATATATATATATATATATATATATATATATATATATATATATATATATATATATATATATATATATATATATATATATATATATATATATATATATATACTGTAAGTTAAATATAGTTGCAGTTATATATACATGGTAATATATCATTATATAGTTTAATATAGGTAATGAATAAGTAGTTATCTTAAAACAAAAGTACTAGTGGCTAATGAATTAAGCATTATGACACAGACATTGTACCTTAATAAAAGGTATCTAAAAAAAAGAAAATACATACTAGTACGTTTCATAAAGGAAAATATGTCTTGGCATGTTTGCATTTGTGTGGTCTTGGATTAGAATCATTGCTTTAGTTGACATCTTCATCGTCTTTATGCTGAATTCTTACTTTGGAGTGTTTGCAGGCATGGTAGGGTCAATCGATATCAATGCTCCCTCAGAGTCAATCAGAAGTACAGCTGTGTTTCTGAAAATAAATGAATAAAAATAAATTTAGTTCACCCTCTGGTTTCACTCTCAATAATCCATGCTATATTTTCTGAGAAGGTACACACAACCTGGCAATATTGGATGATGAACAAAGAAGATCCCGAATGTCACACGGACTGCAGTGTCGACTGAAAATCACCTAAAAACATGAACGCTCATGAATACTGCGCAATTAAGGAAAACATTTCTTAAAGGGACAGTCCACCCAAAAAAGAACATTTCCTCACAATGTACTTAACATTTAACAGATTCTAATCTTTTCATCTGTTGAACACAAAAAAAGATATTCCAGCCTGATCTCATGAGGAAATGTAACTATTTTACGTTTTGTCGGAACAAGTTCAGTTGTACAAAAATGTACAATTTAAAAAAAGAGGCATGGCACCCAACCCCACCCCTAAACCCAACCGTCATTGGGGGATAAGCAAATTGTACAAATGAGATGAGACAATTTCATACGAATAAGCCCCTGAATCAAAAAGTTACAAATGATGTGTGATAGCGTTGGATATTCTGAAGAATGTTGAAAAAAATAACAGTCGTTAACTATGTTTCCATTTAAAGATGCAAATTAGACTTATGCACAATACTGCAATATCACACAAAACTGTTGCAAAAACAGCACTGTTTCCATCCAATGAGTCAAACTGAATAAAATCTGCATTTTCTGATAAACTGGCACTAAATATCAAAAGAAAATTGGAATTTGCTTCGGTAGAAGTCACTTTGGGCTTTTTAAAAAAATAATACATTACTGGCGCGCTGTAGAAGACGAAATGCAATAAACGTGCGGTAGCTTATGGAGGCGTGAGATCAGTCTTTGCGAGTGCAGTCGCACAGTCGCTCCAGATAATTCTGGGGGTAATCATACCAAACCACTCTGATGACAGACTTTGGCTGATGGATTTTAAAATGACTAAAACAACATTTCAGATGTTTTATAATATGGTGGATTCAGCTGCAATGGTTTGTCTATTAATGCATTTTTGTCATCACATGATCTGTGTAAAACAAAATCACATGACTTCAAGCTGGAGTTTATTATTTAATAAATGTGTTTCCATCATAATATATGCAGATTTTTATTAATTGAAGAAAAGGTTTATTTTAACGTTTATTTTAAAAGGTTATTTTAAACTATTTTAAAAATGCAGGATTCCACACAATTATTTCATGTTGCCCCAACACAAATCAAAGTTTTGTTTAGAAATGTGTTGAAAAAAATCTTCTCTCCGTTAAACAGAAATAAGAAAAAAAATAAGAAGGAGGGCTAATAATTCAGGGGGGCTAATAACTCTGACTTCAACTGTATTGATATCTATTTTAATACTTTTTACTCAAGCAGCAAAAACCTTTTTGGACTGTGTGCGCATAGGTTTTTTATGTGTACTTTTAATGCATCTTGGTGTTTCCATTTTTTTCATGCGATATTCCTAATATTCTGGAAGTCATTGGTTGTTCTCCAACTTTCTTCAGTAAATCTTTCTTGGTCTTCAACAAAAGAAACTCAAACATGTTTGGATCAAGTGGAGGATGAGTAAATAATGCAGAATTTACATTTTTGAATGAACACTCCCTTTAATTAACCACAAATGTAGTGACGAATGTGTTTTTGTAGCACTAGACTATCTTGAGCAGGGCTGAATTTGCTTTTGGCAAGTGCCACATGTGCTTGTGTGTGTCAAAGACATCTGCGACCCTCAACATATTTTTAACATAATGGCTCGTTTCCACTGACTGGTACAGTACGGTACGGTACAGGTCGGTACGGGTCACCTTTATCAGGCTTGCGTTTCCACTGCTAAAAGGGTACCAATTTTTTTTTTACCATTTTTGCTCGAGAAAATGTCTACAGTAAAGCTGTACGGGTCGCTCACATATCATATGAGAAGCACTTCTCACAAAACAGAAGCTTTACACACATAAATACCTGTGTATAAATGTTTATTATTAACTTTTCTATGAAGATGAGTTGATTATAACTGCACATCAATGACATACTGAAATACTACTGTAACGTCTGTAATTATATAAAATAAATAAATAAATGCAACACACAAAATGAACACATACAGACCCTTACAATCTCCGATATGTTACCAATTACAGAAAAACTACACACAGCATACATTTAGTCCTTATTAAGGTTCAAAACACGAAATATAGCCCACAGTCAGTGCAAACTTCTCATGATTAAATGTGTCTTTAATCTTCAGCAGCACGTGTAGCCTCTTGTTAGAAAATAATTCCATCATTCCGAGTTCATAATAGTCCAAAAGGTGATGTTAACAAACATGGCAGTTTATTTATGTTTGCTGATAAAATTATGTGCTCCTTTTTTTTTCGGCTTCTCCTTTGTTTTTTTGCACGTCAATCTCGCGCTTGTCAGTTTCTGACAGGATCGGGTTTCAAAAGCACGTCAATAATCAAGCGCACGTTATTATCATCAGCTCAAGAAGTTTGTTATTTCAAATATAGACGCGCACGCGAGTGCAAGCGAGAAAGCGAAACCGCTCACGCTTCAGACTGGCTCGTAAAAAAAAACTACAGGGCTCAGAGTAAAATCTGCTCTTTTTTTTGGCTTTGTAGCTGTTCATCAAGACGACAACAAGGTTCGTTTGATATATATAATTAGTAATTACACCGTAATCTCTTGGCTGTGTATTAATAGCGGTGTCTTTGTTTTCATTCTGGCTTGTTGCGTGAGCTTGTGACGTAATATGTCCCATATATGTCAGAAACATATTTCAACATATATGTCAGAAACATATATGTCAGCATAGGCCTATATGTCAAAAACATATATGTCCCACATATCAGAAACACAAATGTCAGAACAATGCAATCTCACAGCAATTCAGAACTTTTTGATTTAGTGGCTAATTCGTATGAATTCGTACGATCTAATTCGTACAATTTAGTTCAATTTGCATTTTAATAGGAATTAGCCACTAAACTGGCAAAACGTAAAATACTTACGTTTCCTCGTGAGATCAGGCTGGTCAGAAACATATATGTCAACATATATGTCAGAAACATATATCGTCAACTTGGAATTATAAGGTTCCATCTGCGTTCTGAATGATTTTGAGATGATGAGCTTCAAAGTTTTTGCATTCCATAGCAAACAGTGTGTATGTAACATTTGTTTTTCAAATAAAACGTCTTAAAATGTAAACAACTTACAAATAAAAAAAGGCCATGATGTAAATAAGTGGTCATTTAATAAGAATATGTCAATAACTCAATTTTGACAAAAATGTCAGATAGAACCTTATAATTCTAAGGTGAAAATATGTCAAAATATATGTCAGAAACATATATGTCAGAAACATATAAGTCCCATATATGTCAGAAACATATGTCAACAAATATGTCAGAAACGTATATGTCAACATATATCTCAACGTATATGTCAGAAACATATATGTCAACATAAATGTCAGAAACATACTGTATATGTCAACATATGTCAGAAACATATACGTCAACAAATATGTCAGAAACATATATGTCAACATATATGTCAGAAACATATATGTCAACATATATGTCAGAAACATATACGTCAACATATATGTCAGAAACTTATATGTCCAATATATGTCAGAAACCTATATGTCCCATATATGTCAGAAACATTTATGTCCCATATACTGTATGTCAGAAACATATATCAACAAATATGTCAGAAACGTATATGTCAACATATATGTCAACGTATATGTCAGAAACATATGTCCCATATTTGTCAGAAACCTATATGTCCCATATATGTCAGAAACATATATCAACAAATATGTCAGAAACATATATGTCAACATAAATGTCAGAAACATACTGTATATGTCAACATATGTCAGAAACATATACGTCAACAAATATGTCAGAAACATATATGTCAACATATATGTCAGAAACATATACGTCAACATATATGTCAGAAACCTATATGTCCAATATATGTCATAAACCTATATGTCCCATATATGTCAGAAACATATGTCAACATATATGTCAACATATATGTCAACGTATATGTCAACGTATATGTCAGAAACATATACGTCAACATATTTGTCAGAAACCTATATGTCCCATGTCAGAAACATTTATGTCCCATATATGTCAGAAACGTATATGTCCCATATACTGTATGTCAGAAACGTATATGTCCCATATATGTCAGAAACATGTCAACATATATGTCAAAAATATATATGTCAACATATATGTCAGAAACTTATATGTACCATATATGTCAGAAACATATGTCTACATATATGCCAGAGACATATATGTCAACATATATGTCAACGCATATGTCAGAAACATATATGTCCCATATATGTCATAAACATATGTCAACATATATGTCAGAAACATATACTGTATGTCAACATATATGTCAGAAATATATATGTCCCATATATGTCAGAAAAATATATGTCAATATATATTTCAGAAACATATATGTCCCATATATGTAAGAAAGCTATATGTCCCATATATATGTCAGAAATATATATGTCCCATTTATGTCAGAAACATATATGTCCAGGGGCGTAGCAAACATTTTAAAAGTGGGGGGGGGGGGGGGGGGGGGGGGGGGGGGGGGGGGGGGGGGTTGTCAACTGTATGAGATCCAATAGGTTACGTTTATATAATTATTAATTACCTGTTTCTAAATGGTCTGTCTCTAAAAGTGAGGGGGACGTATACCTCCCAGGTTGCTACGCCCCTGCGCATCTCTGTAAACCAATAGCATTCAGCTGCGCGGCTAGTTCCGCCTTTAGGTACTGTTTCGTGTTTGGTACCCTTTCGAAAGGATGCCGAAAAAGTGGTAGGGTACGGTTTGGTTCGTACCATGCCACTCAGTGGAAATGGGCCATAAGATGCTGACCTAAAAAAAGTGTCTGTCCTGAAATCAGTGAAATAACTAGCTTCATATGATATTACATTAAAGGGACAGTTCAACCCAAAATGTATTTTCTGTCAATATTTACTTACACTACTTACAAAACCTGTAAGGGTATAAAGATTTCTATTTTAAATCTTTTGAACTCCATTAATACGTTGCAGTTGGCAATAATAATAATAAATGTTTTGTGATCCCCAAAACAGCATATTATAATTTCTGAAAGATCACGTGACACTGAAAACTGAGTAATGATGTTGAACAATAAACTTTGCATCACAATTGTATCATTTTATACTGCTACAGTTTTTCTGCATTTTTGATCAATTACATACAGCCCTGGCAAACAAAAGAGAGAAAAAAGAGAAAAAAATTAAGAGACCACTTAAAAAAAATATATCTTATTTAATAAAATATATTTTGTTTTGATCTGTAAACTGCTCATTTATTCCAAATGTAATGTAAACATTGTCATTTAGAGTTTATTATTATTTTTGCATAAAATAAAAAGGTACCATATTTTTAGACAGATTTACATTCATTTTCAGACAACACAATATCAATGTTTTAACTTAAGAATTTAATATTTAGTGAAATAAGCATGAATTGTAATAAAAACAAACACATTTCCCCTTATATTTAAAAAAAAACATATAAATGATATTAAAAAATTGCTTCAAATAACTGTTTTCTTACAATGTTGTCAGACATTTACAGTATCTAATAAAACAAATGTTATCATTTTACTCAAACCCATACAAAATAAACCCAGTCTATCCAGAGACACTTTTCAAGTAATATATATTTTTTCTATATAGTTGTATGTTTATACACTAACAAAACCAAATCTTACAATCTTTTTTTTTCTGGGACCCTGGGAGTAAAAGTACTAGCTTTTGAGTAGCAATTTTTTCCCCATACTTTTATTTATTTATTTATTTACTTGTTTGCAGGATAGCATAATAATACATTTAACATACACATTTTGGACAGATTTTCTTAGATTTTAAAAATAAAACTGCTCAAAATTAAGACAAAATGTTGATAAACCACTTATATGTCAAACTGAAAAACTGACTTCATACATTAACTACAAGTTACTTCTGCCATCACTTGTTTACAGATACAGATTTACAGATTTGGCTTATAGAATTATACGTATACTTGTATATGTGACTGTCAAACACTTCTTAATATTGATCATACAAATATAAGTACATTTTGAGACTCACCCTTTGCACTTTTCCATCCACATCCAGATAAATAGTTTTAGGAGCATAAGATGAAGAGCTTGAGCCCATGATGACCTCTGATGAGGAAGATGATGATGATTTATCAGCAGATACACAAACTACTTCCTTAACTGAACCAGCAAAGTACACATACAAAAAAAAAAAAAAAAAAAAAAAAAAAAAACAAAACATGAAAATAAAAGCGCAATGTTGGTTAATACAGTTTGTTACAAGCAACTGCTGATTTGAGTTAGACATATTTTTTAGCATGTTTTGTTTTTCCCGATAAGATCAATCTTTAAAGGGATAGTTCAAAAAAAAAAAAAAACTTTTCTTTTGCTGTTGAACACAAAAAAGATATTCTGAAGAATGCTGTAACCACTGACTTCCATAGTAAGAAAAAAAAACTGGATGTCAAGAGTTACAACATTCTTCAAACATCTTCTTTTGTGTTCAGCAGAAGAAAGAAAGTCAAACAGGTTTTAAACAAGCGAAGCGTAGGCTAAGTAAATGATGACAGAATTGACATTTTGTTTTGGGTGAACTATCCCTTTAACCCTAAATCTAACCCTAACTTTAAGCCATTTAATCAAACGGAAATTATAGGTGAATAACAATGATCTAAAAGCACAAACGCTAACTGTAATCCTAAATTTACGGTAAACTAAATCTGATTGGTTGATTGGAATATGGTTCTAAGTTGATTCAGGAACATGTTGAACTTAAATCAGGTTCTTCCTGCTGATTTCCTAAAATAAAAGTTTAAATAACAGCACATAAATGAGCATTTGTCGTACCTCAGCGAGTGCCATTCAGTCGGAGATGCTGATGAAGGTGTTGGTCGCGACTCTGCTCTGCTCTTTTAAGTAGGCAATCATCATCATCGTCGTCATCGTTGCCAAGGAACCAAGCAAAAGAGAGAGAGAAAGCTGACTGTGTACTTCATGTCATCTACTGCTTGAGGAGACGAGCTTTGCCTGTTCATAGATGATCAAATTTGGTGTGGGCTTATATTTGTTAAATTAAATGTTTATTTAGCTTATTTTGAGGATTATTTGCTTTTTATATATGAGAGGGGTCTGGCTGTAGACTCGGTGCAGATGCAAATTTTTTATTTTTTTTATTTTTATTAATGCTTAAAGAACAACATTTAGAACAATACAAAAAGAAATGCAAAAGAAAAAAAATGTCAGGGGTGTACAGAACAAAACATAAAAAGGACAATGTGTAAGTATACATACAGAGAAGGGCTTTGTAAGATTACAAGATCTTGAAGGTTTCAAGTAAAAAGCGGTTTTGATGGCTTTTTTATTAGTGCTTTGCTTTATGTTGTTTGCATAATTCAATTAGTATAGGAGGATAAAATGGTTTTTGGCTATTAAATTTGAATCTGTGAATATGGTACTTTGAAAATATTATCAAAAGATTAAAAACATAGGGGAGAGCGGGGCACAAAATAACACTTTTTGGTTTTGGTTAAATAATGAACAAAGTAAGGGGGTTAGACAAACCATATTTTTTTTACCAACAACACACAAGCCTCTCCTACAAATGAGCACTGGCATTACGATCGCCGGACTATTGGTTTCTGCAGTATTGCCAAAAGTGCCAAGAGTAAAAATGTTACTATTTACCCCACCTGCGGGGCAAGTTGAAACAGACAGGGGGTTAGTTGTAACACATGCTTATAAAAGCAGATTTCACACAGTTAATTTAAATTCAGTTTACTTTAAATAGTAGCTATATTTCCTCAGTAATTGGCTCATTTCTTTTGTATTCTACATAGCACAGTATGTTTATTTATTTTTTTGTTTATTGGATAAACACATTTGAATCTATTTGCATTATTATACATTTATCCATTATTATACAATGCATTTATTTGCATTATTAGCAATAAAATAAATATTTTTTCTATTAAAACAATATTTTCTATTAAGAAATTTGGTAACACTTTACAATAACAGTACATGAATAATGATGTATTAATGTGCAAACTAAACATTACTTTATTATGAATTAATGATGAGTTAAGGTATGCACTAATCATGAACTAACTTGAACTACAACATGAGCCACATGAGTTCATGTGTGAGTAACGGCTACCTTAATTACTTGTTAGTACATGTTGTTAATTAATGTCTTAATTAACATTTAAGTTTAAGCTAAATGTAACCAACATGAACTCATGAGCTGTTAATGTATGATTATGTCATGACTTTACTTGGAGGGGCACATCATCATTAACTCATCCTTAACTATGAACTCCTGTTCATGCTGATGTTGACAGAACACTTTTCTATTGTTATTCAGTGTAAACTGACTAGTTGGACGTTCATAAGGAGTTCATGAGTAGTTAAGAATGGGTTAATGATGATGTGCCCCTTCAAGTAAAGTCACAACATAATTATATATTAACATATCATGAGTTCATGATGGTTAGATTAAGCATAAACTAATGTGGTAATTAATACATTAATTAACAAACAATCATGTACTAACAAGTAATTAAGGTAGCCGTTATTCACACATGAACTCATGTGACTCATGTTGTAGTTCAAGTTAGTTCATGATTAGTGCATACATTAACTCATCATTAATTCATAATAAAGTAATGTTTAGTTTACATATTAATACATCATTATTCATGTACTGTTATTATAAAGTGTTACCAAAATTTTTTATTTAAATAGTTCTCAACATTACACTCAAAATTCAAAAAAATATTTTGTTAGTTTAATTGATGTCCAACAGTGTGTGGCTTAATTGTAACACCCTGTTACAACTAACCCCGCTGTGTCATGTTTTCCTCAAAGCTGGCTAGCAGCCTCTGTGTGTTTTATACATCTTTTAACAGGGTTTCATCTTTTAGCCTAGAAGACGGTGATCACAACAATATAAGATTTTAAGTACATACTTTCACAGATTTTTAAAATAAAAAATATCGACTGTAATAAAAAAATACGGTAACGCTTTCTTTTACAACCCGCAAAGTACCGTGTAAGTACAGTGAAATAACGGTGTACTTTTAGTATAAGTATAATGAATGTATGTGTAGGTATAAGGGAACAAACTGTAATGCTTGGGTAATAAGGGGGTAACAACCAGATATTCAAGACTAAAAGTACCGCGTAAGTATATTGAATTTACGGTGTACTTTTCTATAAATTGCAAAGGAACAAACCCTAATGTTTGGGTAATAAGGGGGTAACAATAGGATATTCAACACGCAAAGTACCGTGTAAGTATACTGACTTTACAATGTACTTTTCTATAAATTGCAAATGAACAAACCATAATGTTTGGGTAATAAGGGGGTAACAATAATATACTAAACACGCAAAGTACCGTGTAAGTATATTGAATTTACAATGTACTTTTCTTTAAGTATTGTTTACATATAAAGAATTATACAAGGGTGGTGACAACCTAATGCAACCTGCAAACACATGAGTAAGTGCAATAATAATAGTACCCTTATTTTTGGGTTTTATATGGGGTGTTTAATGAATAAAAGGTTTACAACCCGTGAAATTATGAAACCCTATTGTATACTGTATGTATTTTAAATCTGCAATTCAATATAAAAACATATTTCTATACACAACTTACCTTATGAATGTTTCGTCGATCTCACCACAGCCAGGAATGTCTGAACATCACTATCAACAAATAACTTTGCATGATATAGCTAGACCTACCGTCAGGGTTCAGTGCAGATTAAAACAGGCTAGCATTACTGCTGTTTGCAGGAGGGGTGGGGGGTCTTACTGTTCAAATATACACTTGTGCGTTGAAGTCCAGCTTCTTTCCCCCTTGTTCCCTGTGTTTAAGGGTAAATACAGTATTTGTTCCCCCCTTGTTCCATGTAGTTAAAGGGTAAATACCGCATTTGCGGGTTGTAAATTAAAGTGAAGCATTGTTCCCACCTTGTTCCCCCCTTGTTCCCTGTAGTTAAAGGGTAAATACCACATTTGCGGGTTGTAAATTAAAGTGAAGCATTGTTCCCTTCTTGTTCCCCCCTTGTTCCCTGTAGTTAAAGGGTAAATACCGCATTTGCGGGTTGTAAATTAAAGTGAAGCATTGTTCCCACCTTGTTCCCCCCTTGTTCCCTGTGTTTATGTCACAATCACCAGCGATCTTCTCCCTTAAGATCGCTGGTTTACATGCACATTCACATTCACAATGGACTACAAATCCACCATCATATGGACTACATCCCCATACATGCAATACTCTGACATCACACACAACCGGTTCCACATCTTCACTGATTGCATCCCACAGCTGAAGACACTCAAGAACTGATTACACACACTACATAAGCAGAACATACACTCACTCCATTGCAGAGTCTTGTTACCTGTTCACAGTCACAATTCCTAGCGTTACCTAGTCTTGTTCTTTGTGGAACTCAGGTGACGGCTCTGGCCTTTCGTGGGACTCAGGTGACAGCTCTGGCCTTTCGTGGGACTCAGGTGACAGCTCTGGCCTTTCGTGGGACTCGACTGATCAACTGGGGACAGGAGTATGGGTGATGCCAGCATAATTGTATTTATGAAGGGAACAGCAAGCCCCCTTGCCGGCGGGGCTTTCTGTCTATTGCCCCCCCCCAAAAAAACATTTAGGGGTCTCCTCCACCTCACCTACGGTGAAGGTTGACCCAATGGCTCGTAAAGCCACATCTAGGGCTTGCTGGAAAGACCCCCGAGGACCATAACGGATGAGGGTGGATTTTAGTGGTTCATTTAGTCCATTATAGAAAAAATCAATAAGTATACAGTCCAGGAGAGTTGTCTCATTGGCAATGTCCAGAAAAGAAATTATATGGTCCTCGAGGGAATTCATACCTTGCCTAAGTCTGACGAGACGTCCTGCTGGATCCATGTTGGGCCGAGTCTTCTGTAACCCCAGGTAAGATGCTGACAACAGATTGCGGATCCAAATGCAGGCTTTATTTAAAGATATGGTCAGACAAGCAATGATCAACACAGGCGCAAACAGATGTATGAGGGCAATCCTGAATCGTGGTCAATGTAGCAGGCAGATGGTCATAAGGCTGGCAGCAGACAGGGAGAAATCAACAATCAAAGCGAGGGTCCAAACACGGCAAGAACAAGACTAGGTAACGCTAGGAATTGTGACTGTGAACAGGTAACAAGACTCGGCAATGGAGTGAGTGTATGTTCTGCTTATGTAGTGTGTGTAATCAGTTCTTGAGTGTCTTCAGCTGTGGGATGCAATCAGTGAAGATGTGGAACCGGTTGTGTGTGATGTCAGAGTATTGCATGTATGGGGATGTAGTCCATATGATGGTGGATTTGTAGTCCATTGTGAATGTGCATGTAAACCAGCGATCTTAAGGGAGAAGATCGCTGGTGATTGTGACAGTTTAAGGGTAAATACAGTATTTGTTCCCCCCTTGTTCCATGTAGTTAAAGGGTAAATACCACATTTGCGGGTTGTAAATTAAAGTGAAGCATTGTTCCCACCTTGTTCCCCCCTTGTTCCCTGTAGTTAAAGGGTAAATACCGCATTTGCGGGTTGTAAATTAAAGTGAAGCATTGTTCCCTTCTTGTTCCCCCCCTTGTTCCATGTAGTTAAAGGGTAAATACCACATTTGCGGGTTGTAAATTAAAGTGAAGCATTGTTCCCACCTTGTTCCCTGTACTTAAAGGGTAAATACAGCATTTGTTCCTCCCTTTTTCCCCTGTAGTTTACAGGGTAACTCTTGAAGGTAGTGAAATAAATATACAAACACACAATATATTTCTCTACTTTCTAACCTTTATTTTACTAAATAGGGATTTTGAAACACTTCATCTTAATCAAACATGGTCTCGTCTATCATTGCCTATACTCATTCATTCATTTTCTTTTCGGCTTAGTCCCTTTATTAATCTGGGGTCGCCACAGCGGAATGAACCGCCAACTTGTCATTTTACGCAGAGGATGCCCTTCCAGCTGCAACCCATCACTGGGAAACATCCATACAGACTCATTCACACACATACACTACGGACAATTTTAGCTTACCCAATGTCACCACATGTTTTTGAACTTGTGGGGGAAACCGGAGCACCCGGAGGAAACCCACGCTAACACAGGGAGAACATGCAAACTCCACACAGAAATGCCAACTGACCCAGCCGGGCCTCGAACTAGCGACCTGCTTGCTGTGAGGCGATTGTGCTACCCACTGTGCCACCGTGCTGCCCTGCCTATACTCAAACAACAAAATAACACATTATTTCCTTCCCCCTTTTTCTGGCATCTCTTGCTTGGCTTCCTTTTTTCTGCTCTTCTCCGTAGCTTCCACTGAGGACTCTGATGGTGAGTGGCTGATGGAATCCCATGGGTCTTGCTGCTCTGCATTTAATATAAAAAATATGAATAGATATAAAGGCTTTTAGCAAGCTATACATGTTCCTTTCGCTGTTTAATATATTTGTGGGTGTTGGTTGTCCAACAATTTCACACACTAAACATTTACAGATACCATATGGATACTATACATTTCTATTAAACAAAACTACTATCATCAGACCATATGGGAGATTGTGATAATTTATAGTGATAATAATTTAAGCGCAGAGGGGAAAAGTTTAAATGTACATGCAGGCATTGTAGACTTTGAAGTAAAGATTATTTGCAGTTCAGTATATATTCAGTATATATTTAAATTCTGTGTTACTTAGTAATTGGTGTACATTTTAGATTTTGGGTGAACTACGCCTAAGGTTAGTTTTTGATTTAAGTAAATGTCTTAACCCATCATTAGTTCTTAATAAAGTAATAGATTACATAATAGTATGGTTGATGATGTACTGTTATGGACCCTTTTCACATTTCCGGGTTTCTCAGCAGCGAGTGCAGTGAATGGGAAAATACAACACATATTTTTTATCTTTTTTCTCAAATAAAATAAAAACTTTACGATGGTGTTTTCTCGACATTTACAAAAATAAAAAAATAGTGTGAAACTGATAACGGCACCAAGAAGAGAGAATAACATCTTATTCACTGTCCTGCCCATAGACACTATTTGAAACACCTCCCATATTATGTAATTATATGCAAACATTATGTAATACATACATAAATACAAATAAATGTTATTTATAAAAGATTAAATATTAAAAACTCAAGGATTTCAGATGCTGATGACTGTTAAACTCGTCATAACAGTATTGTGAAAATGGTACAATGGTTAAAAATAGGAACAAACATCAGATAGAAACAAAAAACCTAAACAAACACTTCTATGGACATAATGTCATAAAAATACTTGTTTTATTTACCTCGCGCTGCCGTCTGGGAAAAGTTTTAAATGTACAGTAGGCTACTGTGCAAGTGTTAGGCTACTAGTAATTTCAGGGTAAAAAAGAGGATCAAAGTCGGTTATTTCTATATTTTTCTGTAGCATGTCAGTTTGAAATATCAATTTACATTTCCAAATATTATTTCATTAGCTGTAATTAACGTATACAGTGAGATTATTGTCTGCACACTGAGTCTGACAACAGCCAGTGCTCCACACACACAGAGATTTGATTTGATCATCATCCAGACTGTCTGGAATGACATGAAGAAACTGAGACAAACTAAATCCAGAAGAACTTTGGCAACAAGATGTGCAAAAAAACTATGTAAACGACAGTAAATACTGGTAAATATTCGCTGCTGGCCGTTTAGATTCGGGCATGAACTAACGTTAACGTTACGCTAAAACTAATGGAAAATAAAATAAATATAATCTGGTTAATACACAATTTCTAATCGTGACAGTGGCTTTTATTTACTAACAACGATTTACTTACATGTGTTACATGGTGACGAGACGAAGCCATTCCAAACAAACGTCCCAGAAGTCTGAGCAAAACCTCGTGGTACTGCAGTTTGATTCGGATCTTTAGAGGCTACTTGATTCACAACTCGTTTGAATCAATGAATCAGTAGGGGTTCACCTGAAGTGATAAAATACCGCGAGATGGACTGAAATGCACACGTAGCTGTCTGCTGTTGTCGCGATACTTTGATGTCACACTGATCGGTCTGTTGACGAATCAATTCAAATTCATTCCCAGAATTTCCTGTTCACGGCAGTACGAGGACGGCAGCGCGAGGTAAATAAAACAAGTATTTTTATGACATTATGTCCATAGAAGTGTTTGTTTAGGTTTTTAGTTTCTATCTGATGTTTGTTCCTATTTTTAACCATTGTACCATTTTCACAATACTGTTATGACGAGTTTAACAGTCATCAGCATCTGAAATCCTTGAGTTTTTAATATTTAATCTTTTATAAATAACATTTATTTGTATTTATGTATGTATTACATAATGTTTGCATATAATTACATAATATGGGAGGTGTTTCAAATAGTGTCTATGGGCAGGACAGTGAATAAGATGTTATTCTCTCTTCTTGGTGCCGTTATCAGTTTCACACTATTTTTTTATTTTTGTAAATGTCGAGAAAACACCATCGTAAAGTTTTTATTTTATTTGAGAAAAAAGATAAAAAATATGTGTTGTATTTTCCCATTCACTGCACTCGCTGCTGAGAAACCCGGAAATGTGAAAAGGGTCCATAACAGTACATCATCAACCATACTATTATGTAATCTATTACTTTATTAAGAACTAATGATGGGTTAAGACATTTACTTAATCAAAAACTAACCTTAGGCGTAGTTCACCCAAAATCTAAAATGTACACCAATTACTAAGTAACACAGAATTTAAATATATACTGAATATATACTGAATATATACTGAACTGCAAATAATCTTTACTTCAAAGTCTACAATGCCTGCATGTACATTTAAACTTTTCCCCTCTGCGCTTGAATTATTATCACTATAAATTATCACAATCTCCCATATGGTCTGATGATAGTAGTTTTGTTTAATAGAAATGTATAGTATCCATATGGTATCTGTAAATGTTTAGTGTGTGAAATTGTTGGACAACCAACACCCACAAATATATTAAACAGCGAAAGGAACATGTATAGCTTGCTAAAAGCCTTTATATCTATTCATATTTTTTATATTAAATGCAGAGCAGCAAGACCCATGGGATTCCATCAGCCACTCACCATCAGAGTCCTCAGTGGAAGCTACGGAGAAGAGCAGAAAAAAAGGAAGCCAAGCAAGAGATGCCAGAAAAAGGGGGAAGGAAATAATGTGTTATTTTGTTGTTTGAGTATAGGCAGGGCAGCACGGTGGCACAGTGGGTAGCACAATCGCCTCACAGCAAGCAGGTCGCTAGTTCGAGGCCCGGCTGGGTCAGTTGGCATTTCTGTGTGGAGTTTGCATGTTCTCCCTGTGTTAGCGTGGGTTTCCTCCGGGTGCTCCGGTTTCCCCCACAAGTTCAAAAACACGTGGTGACATTGGGTAAGCTAAAATTGTCCGTAGTGTATGTGTGTGAATGAGTCTGTATGGATGTTTCCCAGTGATGGGTTGCAGCTGGAAGGGCATCCTCTGCGTAAAACGACAAGTTGGCGGTTCATTCCACTGTGGCGACCCCAGATTAATAAAGGGACTAAGCCGAAAAGAAAATGAATGAATGAGTATAGGCAATGATAGACGAGACCATGTTTGATTAAGATGAAGTGTTTCAAAATCCCTATTTAGTAAAATAAAGGTTAGAAAGTAGAGAAATATATTGTGTGTTTGTATATTTATTTCACTACCTTCAAGAGTTACCCTGTAAACTACAGGGGAAAAAGGGAGGAACAAATGCTGTATTTACCCTTTAAGTACAGGGAACAAGGGGGGAACAAGGTGGGAACAATGCTTCACTTTAATTTACAACCCGCAAATGTGGTATTTACCCTTTAACTACGGGGAACAAGGGGGGAACAAATACTGTATTTACCCTTAAACACAGGGAACAAGGGGGGAACAAGGTGGGAACAATGCTTCACTTTAATTTACAACCCGCAAATGCGGTATTTACCCTTTAACTACAGGGAACAAGGGGGGAACAAGAAGGGAACAATGCTTCACTTTAATTTACAACCCGCAAATGTGGTATTTACCCTTTAACTACAGGGAACAAGGGAGGAACAAGGTGGGAACAATGCTTCACTTTAATTTACAACCCGCAAATGCGGTATTTACCCTTTAACTACATGGAACAAGGGGGGAACAAATACTGTATTTACCCTTAAACACAGGGAACAAGGGGGAAAGAAGCTGGACTTCAACGCACAAGTGTATATTTGAACAGTAAGACCCCCCACCCCTCCTGCAAACAGCAGTAATGCTAGCCTGTTTTAATCTGCACTGAACCCTGACGGTAGGTCTAGCTATATCATGCAAAGTTATTTGTTGATAGTGATGTTCAGACATTCCTGGCTGTGGTGAGATCGACGAAACATTCATAAGGTAAGTTGTGTATAGAAATATGTTTTTATATTGAATTGCAGATTTAAAATACATACAGTATACAATAGGGTTTCATAATTTCACGGGTTGTAAACCTTTTATTCATTAAACACCCCATATAAAACCCAAAAATAAGGGTACTATTATTATTGCACTTACTCATGTGTTTGCAGGTTGCATTAGGTTGTCACCACCCTTGTATAATTCTTTATATGTAAACAATACTTAAAGAAAAGTACATTGTAAATTCAATATACTTACACGGTACTTTGCGTGTTTAGTATATTATTGTTACCCCCTTATTACCCAAACATTATGGTTTGTTCATTTGCAATTTATAGAAAAGTACATTGTAAAGTCAGTATACTTACACAGTACTTTGCGTGTTGAATATCCTATTGTTACCCCCTTATTACCCAAACATTATGGTTTGTTCCTTTGCAATTTATAGAAAAGTACACCGTAAATTCAATATACTTACGCGGTACTTTTAGTCTTGAATATCTGGTTGTTACCCCCTTATTACTCAAGCATTACAGTTTGTTCCCTTATACCTACACATACATTCATTATACTTATAGTAAAAGTACACCGTTATTTCACTGTACTTACACGGTACTTTGCTGGTTGTAACAGAAAGCGTTACCAAAAATACTTTTATGCTAGAAAAATGGTTTCTCCTGTGTTTCTCATCAATAATTGATGCCTGCCGACACTGTGGTGAAAACCTCGGAAGCATGCCATGCTTAACCCTGAGCAAATACCTTAAAACTCCGCGTTACATTTAACCCCGCGTTACTTTGTGCCTCGCGCTCCCCTATGCTTCCTTCTCTATTTTTTTTTGTAGTTCAGAAACCCCAAAATAACATGTTGGTACTCTAAACGGAAATTTGGCAATAATTTGTCATTTATGAAATTGGTCATCTCGTACCATATTTTCTTCGAGAACTGGCAATTCCAAAAAATATGCGGCAGTTTCTGGCTGTGACAAACAAAATGAACAGTTTTTAACTATATCCTGTGTAAACTTGGAAAGAAAATGTTTGACAGGTTAAAATGTATGCAGAATTTTAAATGAGACCTCTTTAAATTTGTTTGTATGCTTTTTAATGTGCTCACCTAACCCCACCCCTCACAGTGACGTCACTAGCTCCATTTAGTGCATTGTGACTGACATTCAGGGCTTGACATTAACTTTTTTGATCACCAGCCACTGTGGCTAGTAGTTTTCCAACATTACTAGCCACTCGCCATTTTCACTAGCCACAATTTTATAGTTGGGAAAATATATTTTATACACATAAATATGACTTTGACATGCTAAAATTACTTGATTTAGATGTTGCGTTTTCTCCACATGCCTCATTCATTTCACTTTGTGTGTGTCGTGTATGAGCTTGCTAAATGTTCATGAGCAAATGGGTCATGGTTTCATAGTATTACAATTAGTTTTTATTTCACATAATTTTCAGAGCTCAAAATGAAGGATTTACCAAATTTATCTCTGACCACACCAAACATAAACAATTCATTATTTCTTAGCCACAAATTTTAAATGTGTCAAAACAAGCAAAATATAGCTGTTTACTATACTTTTTATTTAACAAAACATATGCACAGTAATCTGTCCTGGCTAAAGGTCCAGGATCACTAGTTAACTACATATAAATGGGGAGTAATCTCCCATTAAAGCAATGTTATTGTAAAAAATGATAATTAAACCACATTACGCAAAAGAAAGTAGGAAATAAACATACCGTGTGATAATGAAAGGATTATAACACACACGGTTAACGTTAGACCCATAAAAAAATGTTCAAATAATGGTGAAAGTGAAAGAAACCGGTGCTGCTTACAAAAATACAAATCTGGAGCTCTTGAAAGCAGCAAGACTGTGGGTGCATGTTCATCTCTTTTTGTCTAGTCTATTTGAAAGAGAACCGATCACATCAGCTGTGTTTCTAGACACAGTTGCTCCACGCAAGGAAACGAGAGCGCGCACGCGTTTTAAACAGTCGCGCGCATCACCTCAGCTGCGAGAGATCATCCTCTCATTCGGTATTCATCTGCTTTTTTTATTGCTCACGCGAACGCAATTATTTTTGTCAGTCGTGTTGCTTCTTAATTCTAAGATCGCCTTTGCATGCATATTGGACCATCCTTATTGTCGAACCCTGCTTTTATGAATTATTATCCGGGAAAATAATTTTCAACCAGCCAACGTGGCTAGTGGGAGTGTCTGTCTTACCCGCCACCACTGAAATCTACCCGCATTTGGCGGGTTGGCGGGTGTTAATGTAAAGCCCTGCTGACATTGCATCTCTGAGCGATGCAATCTCAGCTTGCATCATAAAGGCTGCATCCAGATACTATTGGAGAATACTGCTGTAAATATTCACTAGCATGTTTAAAGATTAAAGGGTTAGTTCACCTGAAATTATATTAGGCTACTCCTCACCCTCATGTCGTTTTAAATCCTTTTTAATTTTTGTTCATCTTCAGAATACAAAGTAAGTTATTTTAGGGGAAATCCGAGAGCTCCCTCATCATAGACAGCAAAGTTTTCATTCAAAGTCAAAAACTTTGACACTAAATTTTTAAGTAGCACAATAAAATATAAATAAACAATTACTAAAACAGCTAATAATACTTAACAATGCATCCAATTTTGTTTTTAAATTTTTGTCATGTTACAGCTATTTCAAAATGGATTAAAGTCGCTTTTTTTTTTCAAAATTCTAAAAACAATACCCCATAATGACAATGTGAAAAGTTTGTTCTGAAATCTGTAAACCCCATTTGTCCTGAAATGACCCTCCTTCGATAACCTCTAAAATAAAGAAATAGAGGAGCAATATTTAAATTAATTCATTCGTTCATTCATTTTCCTTCGGCTTAGGGGTCGCCACAGCGGAATGAAACACCACTTTAATTTCAATCCTCAAAATTATTCACCACAAACTCTGTGACTGTCCAGGTTTTCCCTCATTGGTGTGCAGTATTTCATCAGCAGGCATCACTGGTTTTTGACTAACGTTCATTCATTCATTTTCCTTCAGCTTAGTCCCTTTATTCATCAAGGGTCACCACAGCCGAATGAACCGCCAATTTAATTTCAATCCTCAAAATTATTTTGCATGAAGAAACAATCTTATCATTCCCCACAAACTCTGTGACTGTCCAGGTTTTCCCTCATTGGTGTGCAGTATTTCATTAGCAGGCATCACTGGTTTTTGACTAAAGTTCATTCATTCATTTTCCTTCAGCTTAGTCCCTTTATTCATCAGGGGCCGCCAAAGTGGAATAAACCGCCAACTTATCCAGCATGTGTTTTACACAGCAGATGCCCCTTCCAGCTGCAACCCAGTACTGGGAAACATACACACTCATTCACACACACACAAACACACACGCCACAGCCAATTTAATTTATTCAATTCACCTATAGTGCATGTCTTTAGATTGTGGAGGGAAACTGGAGCACCTGGAGGAAACCCACATGAACACGGGGAGAACATGCAAACCCCACACAAAAATGCCAGCTGACCCAGCCAGTGACCTTCTTACTGTGAGGCGACAGTGCTAACCACTAAGCCACAGTGCCGTCCCTTTGACTAAAGTAAAAGTTTATATTTTTTAACAGTCCAGGTACATGCATATGTGTAAAAGGTTTTTAGCAACACAGTATTAATAAAAGTTAAAGCAGCAGATTCTTGTCGTGTGTGTGTGTGTGTGTGTGTGTGTGTGTGTGTGTGTGTGTGTGTGTGTGTAGTTTTTCTGGTGTAAAAATGGTTTCATAGATGGTGGGTCAAAACTGACCCATAAGACAGTCATTGTATCCAAAATGTGTACATCCTTCATGAAAATAGAAAATAACATATATAGTTTTTCAAATGTTGATGTCATTTTAGAAAAGTCATCAAACCTTAACATAAAATACAAAACCAAACATATTTTAGTTTTTTTTTTCTCTGCTGTTAAAATAGTTCATGGGTCATTTTTGACCCAAAAGCCTACAGGAGGATTAAAAAGAAACACCACACATGTGCATGAATATTTCACAGCCTTTGCTCTATACTTTGTTGAAAAACCTTTTGCACCAAGTACAGCCTGATGTTTTTGAGTATGATGCTACAAGCTTGGTACAGCGATTTTGGGCATTTTTTCCCATTCTGCTTTGCAGTACCCCTCAAGCTCTATCATGCTGCAGGGTTCTTGCACCATTTTAAAAGTAAGAATTAATGCTTTTAAAGACTTTAAGACCACAACAAATACAATTTAAGACCCAAAAATTTCATAATTTCTTTGGAATATATTCTAAAGAAATTATGAAATTTTTGGGTCTTAAATTATATTTGTTGAGGTCTTAAAACAAGTCTTAAAAAAGCATTATTTTTTACCAAAAATGTCATAATTTCTTTGGAATAGGTTACTCAATTTATTGCCTCCTACAATGGAAATCAAAACTTGAAAGTTTTTCATTTGGTATCAATTATGTGCAATGTGTAAACTCAGTAAGTAAAAAAAAAAAAAAAAGCAAAACTACTTTTCTTTGAGACCTTTTTCTTTAATTTTTTTTGTTCCTTTGTGATGTAGAACAGAGCCAACATAACATAGATAAGTTGGATTACACTAAACAACACAATGCCTGGTATGAAGGAACCATATACTGTAGATTAGAATACTGAACATTAGCTCAAAAATGAAAGTCCTCAAAACAGCCTTTCACAAGCCAAAATGTTGTGCGTGTGTCCTAAAAGTTTGAAAACCCCTGGTATGGAGAACCCACAGTACCTCTGACTTTTAGGTGTATGGCGGTGAAGTGAAACTTGTTATAGCCGACTGTGAGGTGGCGTCTGAACTAGTAACATCGTTAGGTCGAGCTGCAAACAATGTTTTAAGGATTAACCTGGACCCGCTATGACTAGCTGTTGCAACGTACAGCTGGTGCTTTTCTCCTTTCATGTGCGACTCGATGGCTTTGAGCCCCATGGTCACCTCACCACGACGACAACCGTGTAATGGCAGCAAGCATGTGCAAACCGATGTCAGCGTCTGTAGCCGACCTACCGTAATAAGCTAATAAATCACGGAGACTGTCATTTCACTCCTGTTTCACACATACTACATTGATCAAATATTAGATGTTTTACGGTGGACCACTGTGCTTCCGGCTAAAAATGTAATACCTACAGCAACTTTACGGTAAATTTAAGACCTCAATTTCCCGGATTTTAATTTAAGACTTTTTAAGGACCCGCGGGAAACCTGTGCTGGACTAGGAGCGACAGTTCTTAGTCATGTTCAGATCTATGTTCAATCGGGTTAAAGTCTTGACACTGGCTGGGCCACTCAAGGATTTTCAGCACTGCCCTGTAGCACCTCTTTTGTTATCTTGGTGGTGTGTTTAGGGTTATCCTGTTGAAAGGTGAACCATGGCCCCAGTCTGAGGTCCAGAGTGCTCTGCAGCAAGTCTTCAACAAAGATGTCTCTGTACATTTCTGCATTCATCTTTGCCTCAATCCTGACTAGTCTTCCAGTCTCTGCTGCTGAAAAACAAAATGATGCTGCTCCCCCATGCGTCACTCTAGGGATGGTATTAGGCAGGTGATGAACAGTGGCTGGTTGTCATTCAGACATGACATGGCATTCAAGCCAAAAAGTTCTTTAAAAATAAGTTTTCATCAGACAAGATCATTTTGTTTCTCATGGTCTAGGAGCTCTTAAGGTGCACTTTCGAAAACTTCAGGTGGGTTGTCCCATCATGGAATTTGGCCACTCCACTATACAGGCCTGATTGGTGGAGTGCTGCAGACATGTTGGAAATGTGCACAAGTAATATGCCTTTGAATAATACAAAAAGGCTTATGAGCAGAACACAATCTCCAAAGTCAAACATGGAGATGGGCATGTCTTGGAATGACTTATTGCCGTTGGATGAATTGAAGGCTTGTAGCACAAGGCCATGCTTATTGGGACGCTGAGGTGCATAGACTTCAGATATATGACCTTTGGACTTTCCAGCAGCACAACCACCTCAAACAATACATTCAAATCCACTGAAGCTTGATTTAGAGATTATTCTAGTGTTTTTGAGTGGCCAGGTTTAAATCTCATAAGTACATTTGATAGAACTTGAAGAATGCAGTTGCAATGTAAAAACCTTAAGGGCGTACTCACACTATGCTATCCGAACCATGCCCAGGCACGTTTCCTGGATCGTTTGAGAAGTGTGAGTGCTCTAAATCGGGCTCAAGCAAGGTTCACTTGGCCGGCCCTGGCTTGGTTGGAAGAGGTGGGCCTGAGTGCGGTTCACTTGGGCTCAGGCGCGGTGCGCTTGTGTGTGAGTGCAAAACTATTTCATATGTGTTTATTAATCATTCGTACTGTTCAATGAACGCAAACTGTCGTAGTTTATTAAAGAAGCAAACCCCTCACTGCACGACAGCTGCACCTTCAGCAAGCCTCCTAATTCCTGCAGCACGAGGACTTTATGATTGTTTATGAGCGTCAAAAGTGGCTGATCTGTTCGGCAAAATATTTAACTGTGTGTCATCGCATATCAAAAGACTTAAACGATATAACTAAAGAAATCTCCACTGTGCTGAGCGAAAGCGCTTACTGAACAGCGCATCATCAATGACGCAAGCGTGCCCAGGCCCGAATGTAATGTGAGTGCGGGCCATTGGGGGAGGGGGGAGGGGGGACAAGCGTGCTTTGGCCCTGTTCTACGCAACTGTACATAGTGCGAGTACTGTGGGTTTCTGCCTGAATTTTGCCTACCCAAATTCAAAAGCTTCCCAAATCCACATGCAGAGGTGTAAATGCAAAAGATTGGTATCATTTTAAAGAAAACCCTTTGAAGTTTAATAAAATATTGTTGAAAGTGACGAAAATAATTGTATATGCTGTCTGTGTTAATAAACCCCTCCAAAAAAAAGAGGCACTTTTTTTTGTTTTTTTTTTGTAAACTTAAATTTGAAAGTGTACCTTTTAGGTTCTGTGCAGTCTAGCTTGCTGTAATTAATTTTGGTGGTTCCTGCACATATCAGTAATCATAGAAAAAAAAAAGAAAAATGTCTCTATCATAATCTATGCAAAAGTTCTTCTATTCCAACTACTGAGAGAACGCAAGCACTTATTGGGGTATTGGGCCAGTACGAATCTTTAAAATTTAAAGAATGCGGAAGTAAATGATTCACGGACCCGGTACCAGAGTTTAGGAGGTTCCAGACAATCAGTTTATTAATATTTTTTATGCTCAAAATATATTTCCAACAATTTTAAAATAGTTCACTTATGCTTTTCTTGAACTATCATCATTAAATTGTTTACGACAGCAAAATGTCACGCAGAACATTTGATTTGATTTTAATTTCGCAACTGTAATGCAACTGTAATGATTTTTAATGAATGCCAGCATTTCAAGTAGCAAAATAAAACTTGTATAAATGCATACAATTACAATGAATATTTTCTTTTGCTATTAAATGATTATTTTTGTTCAAATAATACTGTTATTGACAAGTTAAAAAAAAACATGAATAAATAATTGCTTAATTACTCACAATTCAAACTTTTAAAATAATAAATGCATGACTAATGGCAAACGAACCTGTACATATAAGAATCATTAAAGTCAATTATAACATTGTTCTGCAGAACTGACTGTTTGCCTTTCACATGCATTTTGATATTATCAGCACCCTTAGGCTAGAAAGCATTTAACAGTAATGCCTCAGAATAAAATGCTTGCAGTTACCTGGTATTTTGATAAGGCTGAGAGTGACTAAATGAAGATGCCGTCAATATCAACTGAAATGCTCATTCAACTTGGACTCACCTAATAACTGCTTCAAGGAGTTCACACTTAGCTGATGATTGATTGTAAAGCCTGTTTTGCATGCTGTCCTGGGAGAGAGCCCTGAGCTCAGAAGATCCTTGAGCCCTGGGGTCCCTCACGTTAGCAGGGCGAGAGGGGAGTTTGAGCTCAGGTAGATCTCAATGAACTCCCCCGCTTATTTATGACTAATGACAAATTAGGTAGTGCTATGGAGAGATATAATGCTGATTAAGAGCTTGTCTATAGTGCCAATTTGGTTTGGTCAACCTATGTAGCATGTCTTTGGACTGTGGGAGGAAACTGGGAGAACCCGGGTGAAACCCACGAGAACATGTAAACTCTACACAGAAATGTCGACTGGCCTATCGGAGACTTGAAGCAGTGATATTATTGCTGTGAAGCAACAGTGCTAACCACTGGGCTGCCGTACCACCCCATCAAGAAAAAAAGGGAGGAGGAGTAGGGGTGGAAAGGGGGATTCTTCAAGATGAAGACACTGAGGTATGAACCTCTGGTTATTTATAGTGAGTTGGGAATCATCCGATTGGTGAATCATACTTTAGTTAATGCGGGACAATCAGCACGTGATCCTCTCAAAATTAGTTTATAAATAAACTTCACAAAGAAAAAAAAACACTTGAAATTGTGGGTTGATGTGTGAGGTTATGAAAGATCACTCAGACACTGCACTGATGAAAGGACAAAGCACTGATGGCATATTTTAATACCAGAAAAAAGGTATATTTGTGTTAAGATGCAGCCATTAGAAACATCCTGTATGAAAATAAAGGCGCTCGGTGATCGTGTTGCGCTGTGTGTGTGTGTTACTTGCCTAGCGCACAGCTTTGTTCTATTGTCAGTATAAAAAGGATGAAAGTCTCATGTTACAATTTTCATATAAAATAACCCTGGGGCATAAAAAGGCTTGGTGTGTTAGATCAATCCTTGGTCCCTTTTTGTCGTTACGCTGCAGGTAATTTTCCATCACAGGTGTGATATTCTCTTGTTCCTCAGATCTCTTTGAACCTGAAAGAAAAGAGCAGATGAAACCACTGCAAACACATGATGCTAAATTAAACGCTTCCCTATTAATCAGCAGATTGTCTTAATGTCTTTACACAAACCAGTCTCAATAAAAATAATAATAATAATACCAAGCACCTGCTGGTTTGACGAGTATTAAAAGCAGCTATTGGTGACCATTAGTCTAATGAATGTTTTTAATGCAGCAAAAAAAAAAAAAAAACTGCTTATCTTTTAAAAATAAATAAAGACAAGGGAATACAGGCAACAACAACTATTTTTTTATAATGCATGTCAGGTTTTGAGATTTTGGACTTTTTGGTTTTCAGTCAATATAAGAATGTGTTACTTTTATAGCACTTCTATCAACTTGTGTCTGTAGATTTCTTTTATAATATGCAATTTATAAAGGCAATAAGGGCTGCATGATATTAGAAAAATCTGACATTGCGATAATTTGTTTTGCCACCATATGAATATCATTTCAATAGGTGATCTGAACAGCTCTATTTGGAAAGCATGTTAATTTAGATCAACTGGGATGATAAAGTCATTTTCTATGCAGTGCATTGGCATAAATTATAATAAAGTACAAGCAAAAATAAATAAATAAGAGTGCTTTATGGTTTTCTGGAGAGTCTTAACAGTATTCCAGTACAGAATTTACATTTTTCTTTAGTATGCAGATTGACTTACATTTTATGTTCGTGGCTGTGTATATACTTTACATGTTTGTTGCATTGTTTTTATTTGTTAATTTATTTATTTTTTATCTAAAGCCTAACCAGGAACGAGGGCTGTCAATTAGCTTCATGCTATATGCCCCATGTACTCGGCATCGGTTGACTTTGTATAACAATGTCAAGTGTATTGTCCCTGTTAAACAAAAAAATAAAAATAAAAAAAATACTAAAAATAAAAAAAATGTAACAAATAAAATGTAAAATAGTCCTCATTGTATAAATAATAAAAAGTAGTCATACTTAATAATATCTTTATCTTTTAATCAATTTTAAAATGAGTCCTTTTCTCCTACACTGAGCAATAAATCCCCGCTTCATTAGCACTTACATACACCAAATGTAACAGATTTATTAAAGTTTTAATTTAAATAAAAAAAAATAAAAAAAAAATTTATATACACACACACACACACGCAAACAAACACAGGGGTATGTTCACACACAATTTGGCTGCTTGTATGCAACATTGTACTCAAAACAGAGGGGGGAAATAAGTGAATTGTTTTTGGTCATGTGTCAGAGTAACTGATGGTTCATTTATCTGTGGAAACACCTGATAAAAAATAAGAATAAGCCAAAGGAAAGTGAGAATAAAAGATTTTCTAAAAATTTTTTTTTTGGGGGGTGTTAAATAGTTTTGATGAAGTTTAAAAAATTTTTTAATCAGTTTTTATCCTCAAAATATATTTATAACAATATTATAATAGTTCACTTATGCTTTGCTTGCACTATTTTCATTAAAAGATTTACGAAAGCAAAACGTCTTGCAGAACAATGAATAATTTTGAATGCAACTAATGTTTTTGATGAACTTAAATTTTTGCTATTGTTGCTAATAATTGTGTTGGTTCATAAATATACTGTCATTGACAAGTTCAAAAAATACATTAATAAATAATTGCCTAATTACTCAATTCAAACTTTTAAAATAATGAATGCATGACTAATGGCAAATGGACCTGTACATATAAGAATCATTTAATTCAATTATAACATATAAAACAAAATGAAAAAATCTAAACTAAATTAAAAAAAGAAAAAAAAAAGTTTTTTTTTTTTTTTTTTTTTTACAAAAGGGTATGTTCACACATTTGGCTGCTTGTATACAACATTGTACTCTACAAAACAGAGGGAAAAAAAAGTGATTTTTTGGCCTTTGACAGCCTTTTTTTTTTGTTGAAGTGTTAAAAAAAAAACCCTTGTAAAATCCTGACTTTACAGGTAAAAAAACAAAAGCAAATAAATACATTTTGAACACAACTTAAGTGTGCAAATTAGTATGCAATTAAAAAAACTTGCAATATAAATTTTTTTTACACAATTGTTTATGATGATGATAATAAGTTTTTTTTACACCCCCAATTCGAATCAAGGTTTTGATGGAGTCAAAAAAGGGACTGACAATGACAAGGGTGTCAGAGACATAATGATATTGCTCTCATACATCATTTTTTGCCTGGACACACATAGGTTTCTGTCAGTCATTTGGGAAAATGGTGAAAACGAACAAATCCCAAGGCGGGTCGCAACCTCGCAGAGCAATTGTGATTGCCTTGCAAGCACTAAAATAGCTTCCAATGAATCATGCTGAAAGCAGAAAGGCCCAATTAGCTCGAGTACAGCGTCACTTTGGTCATGACCGTTTTCATTTTTAGCTTCCACTAACATCAAGTACACGTTATGGCAATCAGCATCACACCGCACATTCAAAGGGCACCAGCTGAATATAGAAGGGTAAAAATAAACCTTATTTAGACTTCTGTATATAGCATCACCACAAAAAAAAAAGTCACTTAAAGCAGTAAATTATGTTCAATTGTAATTAAAGATGACAAACTCCCATCAAAGAATAAAACTTTGTAATGTACATTATTGAAAAAAAAATCAGATTGAGAACAATTAGAAGGAATATGCATAAATGGGGCCACATAATTCAATTTAAAAGTAATTACTTTCAAAACTTAAACCACTAGAAATTCTGAAAAATGTTTCCGGCTGCTCTTAAAATCAAATAAAAAAAAAAAACAGTAATTGTGTAAATATTCTTGTAAGTTTAAATCTACTTAAAGGACTGCAGTGTTCACTGTCAATTGATCCTTTGTTATATTTAATTCTTTACTGACACCTTTGATCAATTTAGCACAATAATAAAATAATGCATTTTTATTGTCACTTAAAACAAAACTTAACTCAAGGACTTGAACAAATGAACAAAACAGTAACAAAAAATTATCAACTAAAACATCTTGAAAATGTAAGAGAAGTAAAAACAGAGTGTGATAAATGTTTTCTACACTGTAAAAAGCGTTTAGTTTCTTTACTTATAATAGTGAGTAAACCCTACTGTAACTTGGAACTGTTAAGTTTACTCCACTTGAATTTTTTACAATTATGGACAGTTCATTTACTTAATTCTAATAATTCTTTCTAATAATTTGAGAACTTTCTTTAGTGTAAATATAGTAGGGTTGCAACAAATCAATAAAAAAAAAAAAAAAAAAAAAAAAAAAAAAAAAAAAAAAAAAAAAAATCGATAATAAAATTTGTTACTACTTTAAATAGACTACGGTGTGAATACAGTGAGACAACACATATTTATAACCAGCAAATAACAGCAATAAAATAGTAATATTATAATTAGTCAATGTTGTGGTTTTCAGCAAAAGGCTAATAATTTTATATTGGTACACTAAGGAGTGAAAGATTACATGTTCAACCTTGTTTAAAAAAATATATACATATTTATAACAATAATAATAATAATATTTTTATACAATATTTTATATTTGACATATTTATATATCAAAAAATTCTGCTGATTAACATCTTATTGTCAGCATGTTTATGTCGTAATTTAATAATGTGAATAGGAGTACAACACTTGTTTTGCTTTTTGTTTATTTACATTTTCGATCTTTAGACAAGTTTCACTGTTAAAAACAAACTTTGTTTTTCATTTAAGGTTTTAAATATCAGAAAATTAAAGATCATTAATCTCGATACATGGCAATCATTTAATCTTGATACAAGTATACTTTTAAAATAAATATTACCAATTTACGGTTTTATATAGCTGTAATAAGCAAAATGAAAATGAAGCAAAGTGAAATCAAATAGAAAGAATATGATATTGGGTGCATTGATACGAATCACATGAACCTTTGTAACATTATAAATCTTTACTCAAAAAAAAATAAATAAATAAAAAGCAAAAAATTATTTCTTCCTTTTTAAACTATTAAATAATAGTGCATCATGGTTCCCCAAAATATTAAGCAGCAAAAACTGTTTAACTTCAATAATAATAAAAAATAAATTCTAATAAGCACCAAATCAGAATATCAGAATGATTTCTGAAGGATCAGGCACAATGAAGACTATAGTACACAATGCTGAAAATGAAAGGTTCAAGACACCCTGGGGTACTTTTTTTAAAAAAATTGAACAGATTTGTGTGTGTTGAGCATCAGTTAAGACAACATTAGCACCTGTCCATCTTACGGGTTTAAAATAATTTTTGGGGCGGGACCAAAAAACGATGACGTGCGATTCTGCTAGTGAAGTGATGACGCATTGGTTTCTTCTCATTATTTATAGCGGAGTTTTCTCATCCTATGAGAAGACCCTGCTTCTTAATTATTCACAACTGCACATGCTTTCCGAATGCAAGGCAGACCTGCCAAGCTGTGAGACCAAATGACCGGGTGAGTCATGAATTTAGCCGTTCATGAAGGGCCGTAACGATATGTGTCTGTTTCCATGATTCACAGGGTTTGTTGCATGTTTTTCCCCACGATGCTGTCAGGGGCGATACAGCAAAGCTGTTGGTTTGCAGCAAGCATTTTTGTCAGGAGAGGTGTAGAATGGAGAATGGCGGACTTTGAATGGTAACGAACTCAACTGATAAAAGACAGACGCATCGCCTATATTCATGCTGCTGTGTTCGCCTATGTTTAAAATTCTCTGGATTACTGGCAGGGATAATGGTTGGAATAGACAGGGAAAGAGACCTGCTGCACTGCTATCCACTGTGTCTGCATTCAGACCCGGGGATTGAGGAGGAGAGAAGCCTTCCTCATTTATAGTGCTTATTTTTATAGTGATTTAACAAATTGTGGTTATGTGTATATAAAATTACGAATAACAAAATGTAGCAGGATATTAAATGACTGTTTATTTCTTAATATTTTAACTCTGTAAACTATAAAATCATGGGTCTCCTCAGGGTTTGTCTCATTTTGGGAGCCAACTGACAACAGTCCTCCCCCTCTGCTCGCAGCGCTCCACGCCCATTATGAAGCATTTTAGGTAGACTTGAACCAAAAGAGGGGGGTTTCATGGCACTTTAAATTTTGCCACCACACAAGTGAACAGCAAATATATATTGAAAAAAAATAAAATAAAAACCTTATAAATACTACAAACATTTCTAAAATGTACTATTTGTGATTGAATCTAAAAATAATCAGAATAAGAGCCTATTTTTTCACTTTTAGCATATATAGTACATATAAATACTTTAAGGTGCTCCTTACACATGCTAATAAATGCACTGAACAGGAGTGAGTTATGAATGTTCACCCTCTCTGCCTTGTAGTGTATCCGCACCATCCTCTGATCTCCTTATAGACCAGTCTGGACAGCAGCTACACAAATGACAACAACAGGAGATCATTAGCTTGCAATATATTGGAGACCATTTTTGTAATAAATAATCATTATAATACACACCAGACAGGCCAGTACATCAGCAGCAATGAGCATGTAGAAGACGTTGTTCCAGCCGGTGGGAGAGATCAGACCGGCCAACAGAGGCCCGACAGCGGCACCTAGAGGACGTTCAGCACATTAGCACACACATGACCACCATCCCGGGCTACAGGCATGTTTGCAAAACAAACACTGGCTTCTAAGTGTTACATTTCAATTTACTGTCAATACGCTTTAATAATATTAAAAGCCTCCTGGCAGTCTAAACAATGTTTTTAAAGCAAGACACTACAGGCAAAAAATGCACTGATCAGTATTGAGATGTTAGGCTTTTTGGCTTTCATAAAATGTGTTTCTGTTTGTCTGAAGTAAAAATAACTTCCAAAATACACATAGGTGTCTATATGTTTTAACTACAATGGATATTTTTTAAAAGCAAATTCTCAAAATGAGTTTTTTCTCCTGTAATAAGGAATACATTTCCAATTCTGCAGTACTTAAAGTTGAAGTCAGAATTATTAGCCCCCCTGTATTAATAGCCCCCCCTGCTTATATTTTTCCCTAATTTCTGTTTAACGGAGAGAAGATTTTTTTCAACATATTTCTAAACGTAATAGTTTTAATAACACATTTTTAACACATTTATTTTATCTTTGCCACAATGACAGTAAATATTATGTTACTATATACTTTTCAAGACACTTCTATGCAGCTTAAAGTGACATTTAAAGACTTGACTAGGTTAATTAGGTTAACTAGGCAGGTTAGGGTAATAAGGCAATTAGGTAATTATATAATAATTATAAGTTATTATATAACGATGGTTTGTTCTGTAGACTATAGGAAAAAATATATACAGTTGTAGTCAGAAATATTAGCCCCCCTTTGAATTTTTTTTTTTTTTTTTTTTTTTTTAATATTTCCCAAATTATGTTTAACAGAGCAAGGAATTTTTCACCCCAAAAATAAATAAATAAATAAATAAATATATATATATAAAATATATATATATATATATATATATATATATATATATATATATATATATATATATATATATATATATATATATATATATATAATTATGAATTTTAAAATGTAAACATACTAAATCCAAATTATGACTTATTTGACTTGCAAGCTGATTGGAAAGGATACAACACACGCTATAGTGAACTGTGAATGCATTAACATTATTAGTTCATTGTGTTAATTCTTGCCTTATTAGCAACATGTCATCATGTCATAGAACAAAGAACAGCTAAACAGGTTGCAAAATAAAAAAAATATTTATAATATACATGCTGATTCAGTAAGCAGTAGGATATTAGTGTTGTCACCATACTAGAATTTGATACCAATCGGTACTGAAATTTTAAAAACGTCCATTTCTCGCTAACATGAACGCGTTCTTAAACAGCACTGATTTGCCATTGTATTTACGTGCTCAACAGAAATTATTCTGATTGGCCGTGAAGGTCATCAGTTAACCAAAATAGATGTTTTTATAATTTCAGTACTGATTGGTATTGAATTCCAGTGTCGTGACAACCCTATAGGATATACTATACTACAACCCCATTACATTTAGTTGTACAAAACATCTTCAGACTTCATCAGTCCTCACTCATTTCTGCACATAAAATAGTGTACTACTCATAGCTAATACACAGACTCCGTAGTTTTTCACGATTCCACGATCGCTGAATCCAATGCAAAATCAACAAAAACTCGCAAATGTTTGCGATCCTGCATTAATTGCAAAATAATCACAAAAAAATATAAATAATCTCATAAATATACCAAACCATATTATCAAATTATATTACTTCAGTTTGCAATGAATTGTTTTACATGACTTTGCACACGCAGCGTACGTGATGTATTTGAGTGTCTCTCGAAAAATGACATCTCACCTGCGTCCTCACAATCATTACATTACATGAAAGTGGGGAAATTGTTTTGCAGCCTGTGCAGTGAGCAGACGCGGATGAAGCACGAGTGATTTACATGAGAATTCAATGCAAAGACTGGATTAGGCATCCTGTGGCGCGAATTGGGCATTTCACACGTGTCAGACTGCAAAATAAAGCGCCAGCAAACATCTATCAAACGGAGCAATGGAACAAACAGAACAGCAAGCAGCTTAGAATGGTGGAGATTGGTTCAAGAATGACGGCCACTGGACGTGACCGAATTGAAGGACATTATTTGTGCTTTACATGTATGGCTGATATTATAATCTGCGTAAATTCGCTAAATGTTTTTGTTTAACTCTTCACCTGCAGTTAATGAGAAAAAACATCCCTGCCCTTGACAAGTTTTACGGCAATCCATGTTTTAGGTGTATTACGGTAGGGGAAGCCTTCTATAAATTTTTTCATATATGTTTATATATAAAAAAATATATTTAAAAAATGGTGAAAAACTAAGGGGTCTTAATACAAGACAATGTGTATTTGACTATTAAGTAAGCAGCATGAAGCTCAAAAGAAAAGGTATCACAATTTCAGCATACCTATTGATCCAGTGCCGTCAATAATGGCGGTCACAGTGGACAGAGCTCTGGAGTTACCTCTCAGACACTCGTGGGTTCCCTGGAAGATCCCAAAGCATTAAGAAATTTACAACAGCACGTGTAGCGTTACAAAATAGCTTATTGATCAGTTATTGACAGCAGGACTTATCTGTGTCTATTTAAAGCTTTCCTTTTATTTATTTTTTTCTGTCCATGTGTAGAGTACATGGAGTAAAGGTGCCCGGCACTTACTAGGTCAGCAGATACAGCAGTGGTGATGAGGGCGTAAGGTCCATTCACGAGAGCACCACACCACAGCAACATGCCTACAGGTTACAAAAAGACAAATCTTATTTGTGGGAATCAATATGGAAACTTTTTCAATGATCATAAGAAAAAAAATTAAGTTATATGAAAACCTATTTTAAAGCAACAGTTTGGCCAGAAATGTTAATTTTGTCATAATATAAAATAAAATAAACAGTTATTTTAGTCCTAATTAAATTAATAGCAATCAAAATTTAAGAAAAAGTATTATAAAATGTCATACACCATACAATTTCTTGGGATACATGCTTGGATTTGGTAAAAAAACAAATAAATAAATAAAATAAGCAACATCACCAAATATATCGTTGAACTGTTGTATAAACACAATAATACACTCGTAGCAGTGCGATATGGCTGTATATCGGCACTGGTGGGAGGCGTGCTTTAGCTCGAGGCTGCAGGCCGAGTGTATGTAGTGTATATATAGTGTATATATAGTGTATACTGTACTATATGTATGTGAACATGTTTATAAAGCTAACGCTCATGACTCAGAAACAATATATTAAGTATAGTTAAGCAAGTCATTTGCTTAAAATTACTTTTTTTTTAATCACAGTCAATTTACTTGGAAGTTCTATATCTTTTTTGTCACTTAATTGTGTTAAAGCTTGAGTAGTTTTAGTATTAGTTTCTCAGCTTGATTTCAAAACAACATCAAGTTATTGGCATCAAATCGATTTGAATGATTTGTCATGCTTGATGTCAATTTGACATGTACAAATTAATGCCCTTTTGACAAACAGTATTAGAAATGTTGGTAAGACTCTATTATATAAAGTGTTACCGAAATGTCTTATTCATCTGAAAGCTTCAATTCCAATTTAAAATTAAGAGTTTCTAACTGTATCAACTAACTAAAATCTTGACTTATGATTATTAGTCCTTCTGCATACCACCATTTTGAGAAACCAATATTAATAAAATAATCTTTGAAAGCCTATTTTCATGTAAAAAAAATACTTATATATAATATTAAAGTCATAATTATGAATAAAGAAATGTGTAAAATTATCAATCTGCAATATCATTTGACCACACAAGACAGGAAATAATAAACTGAATGAATATTATAAATAAATATTTTGTATTGCATATCCATTTATCTTGATTTCTCACAATTTGTATACTTTTTTCAAGGCGAGTTGAAGTGAGCACAGACAGGGCATCCTATTAACTTTCTCTTAAAAAAAAAAAACAGAAGGGGATATACATCATTAGAACACCACCAGAATGAGTAAACAAACACTGTTCATTTCATCTGTTCAGTTTTGGGTGAACAAGCCCTTTAAACCCTATTTTAAATCAGCGTTGAAAAGATTGAGCTTTTCTGTCTACAACACACACACACGACAACAAAAAATGTAATAAATAATCGATATGCTATACTCACCAACTGTGGTTGGCAAGCCATTCTGGCCAATCTTATTGTACAGGAACAGCTTGAGAAATAAAGCCAAACATGAGTCAGTAGCAGTTCTCGAAGGAAAGGCAAAAGATGCCCATGTGTTCTTAGCAGTTCACAGGTAAACTCCAACTCGAAGGTGATGTGTGAACAAGATTTCAGATGTCTGCAAACACTTTGAGCAAACTTCAGGATGTGCTGAGAAAATTTGACATTTTGTCACTGCAAACTAGCCATTTTTGTCTTTGCTTTGCTCAGGCTAATAGTTATCTAGGAAGCACAATCAGCCACCTTAGCAATTTTCCATCCAAATATGTCAATTAGATTTTTCACAAAACTGAAATATAGCATAAAACATTTGTGAAGAAAGGACCGTTTCCATCCAACGAGTCAAAGAAAACAACATTGCCACTACCTGATAAACTGCTGCTAAATATTACAACAAAAAAATTAAATTGTCTGCAGTAGGAAAAGCCAAGGTGTGTTTTTTTCCCTCAAATAAATTACTTGCACCTCAAAAGGTGTGAGATGCTTTTTGGGAGTGCAGATGCTCAACATAGCTCTGTAGGAAAAATACTGAATGATGGGTTTGGTTAAGGGATTTTAGAATGACCAAAACAATGTTTTACAATGTGATCGGTCTGCTTGTTTGTTATTGGTGTCCCATCGCCCTATTTTTGTTATTACATGATCTGTTAAAACAAAACATGACTTTATGCGCATGCTGGAATTTAATTGGTAAATGTGTTTCTATTGTAGTTAATGTGCATCGGATACAAAGTTTATCCTTAGTTGTGTGCGTACATTTTTTATGCACATTTTCAAAATGTATGCACATTTTGCCCTTTCGATCTAGCATTTTATGTTGTGCATATCTAAAATGTGCATAAAAATAGGTGTGTGGAAACATAGCTAGTGACTACCCAGGTTCCAAAAAAATTAAAATAAACCTCCTAAAATGTTGTGGTCCATAAAGCTTAGTGAGGGATGAATGAAAGTGCACCTGTTTTAATGATGTTTTAAGCACTCAACTTTTTCAAATTAAGCTGCAATATCTTGCTAAAACAGAATTGTTTGCATTTTGTGAATATTTTATGTACATTTTAGTTAAAATGTCAATATAAAAAAAATGCACCTCACCATAGGAGCAGCAATGATCAACATGGCACAGCAAGTGCTGGCTCTGCCTCCAGTATAATCAGATACTAATCCAGCTACGATGCCACCTAACACACACAAATACATTTTACAATCTTATAAAAAACAACAACAACACACTTATCTCTGGTTCAAACTACCCAATATCAGACCAATATTAGTAAGATCTGTTTGACTTTGAGTATTCATTTGGTTGCAAGAATCCTTTAATATTGCATATCGTAGGGCTGCACAACATTGGAAAAAATGTGATGTTTTGTTTTTCTGCTATACATTTAACAATATGAATAATTTCACTAGATTTGGAAATAATTCATAATTTTAGACTAATTGGGATGATTTCTGTAGGGCAGTGCATCCGCATAAAATAATATATACACTTAACAAGCATAGATAAATAGATTAAAGCAACAACAACAACAACAATAACCCAGAATGTTTTCTGGTTTTCTGGAGAGTCTAACTGTATTCAGGTACATAAATTGAGTAATTAAATGTAAGTAAATAACACTATAGTCTTCACTGTATAAAAATAAATACAATTAATCTTTGTTAAAGCTACAAATGTTATAATTTCTTATACACAACTGGTTTGCATTGTACAGTCACAGGCCTTAAAAAACCATTAAATTAAATAATTTAATGAAAAACTTTCACTCTATTAAAGTTAAACTTCATGATGAGTCCACAATGTATTGATATTGTAACAGTATCATCATAATTATTTTATTATTATTATTATTATGTGATATCTGCTCCTTCTCTGATCATTTTTAAATCTAGACACTATTTTTTATTCTTTAGCTATAACATGCGTGTAGATATATTTGTAGTTTCATAGCCTAGATCTGTTTGTACATTTGTAGAGCACTTTGGATCAATTTTATTGTGTTTAAATGTACTTTATAAATAAATGTTGAATTATTCAATCCACATTTTGTCTTTAAAACACCTTTTTTGATATATGTTTTGATCCACTTCAAATGTTGACTGCTGCACTTCAAATATTTACTTGCTTACCCAAAATTCCTCCAACGTCGAACAACGTAGACAGATCCCCAGCTTTTTTAGGATCAAAATGAGCTATGGAAGAGAGCAGAGAATGCTTTGTGACATTATATGGAATTGTTTGACTGTTTATTCATTCAATGGGATTGAGTGAATAAGAGATAATCTGTAGAAAGATTCTTACCAATATTAGCGATGTACAGAGGAAGCCAGTAGAGGAAGGTGTAGCTGACTAACTTGGCAAAAAGCAAACACAACGAGAACTCCACCACACCCTGCAAAATAAAGACAATGCATTACACAAGAATGACTGAGAAATTAACTTCTGTCTTTATGACAGCTGAGCGTAACAGTTTCTGCTCTGTACGTCGCTAGACAAATTTGCAACACGACGTCGCACAGTATCCAATCTTACTCATTCAGATGAATTGCTCATTCGAAGCATCCCTTATTGAATTTGCTTTTTTTTTTTGCAAAGGTTTCCAGTTTCTATTTGCACCTAACACTTATGATTCTAGATTAAATATTAAACAACTAATAAGTGGTTCACAATTCTCAACATTTTTGGGGTTTATTTCCTAATGTCACATGAGCTCTCTAATTAGATAGATGTTTTTTTATAGTGAGGATTAAATTGTGTATTTTCACGCTTTCACACTAGATAGCTTAGTCATGAATGAACAAATCCATCAATCAATAAAGCATTTGTATGAAAATAATTATAATAATGTGTATATAAATTAAATCTATCCATCTATCTATCTATCTAGTAATTTTTTTTTAAATTTATTTTAACGTCAAGCCTCCCTTGGACAGGTGCTGAGAATTGTCAAGTCTGCTATAACACTTAAATATGATGTGCACATGATGTGTGTAATTGCGATGTTCATGTCAAATAAACCAAAATCAAAACACTAAAAGCACCAGAAGGTTCAAGCAAGTCCCTGTCTCAATCGATGATTCATTCAGGAAGGAAACATTAGAGTATTGCTGCGAGAAGCACAAATGTTCTACTGCAGCTGTGTTTTGGCAAATAATTTGGATTAAAAATGTAACGCATCCAATATTAATATTTTGTTTTCTAAACTGGTCTATAAATCAGTAATCACACTCATGCTGATATTCTCAAAAACGGGACTCAAGTGTGATATAATTTAATCTGCAAACACTGACTGGAGTCCTGTTAATTTTAAAGTGAAAGCACATTGAAAAAATAACAATTTTTCCTCCTCAATTGGTTGTAAACTTTTATGAACAAAAGATATTCTGTAACATTTAGTAAACAAACACCATAAATCAGCAATTGACATCATAGTAGGAACAAAAATACTATGGAAGTAGCTATGATTCCATCTACATATTTTAATGCATAAAAAAAAAAAAAAAAAAAAAGGTTGCTGGAAATGCCAAGATGCACATACATTTTGAAAATGTGCATAAAAAAATAGAATACATAGGATAAACTTTTAATTTGATGAGAAAAAAATATGTATAAACTACCATGGAAACGCTTTAGTATGCGCATTTAAAAAAAGTCATGCAATTTTGTTATAAGCAGTGGTGTAAAAGAGTACTGAAAAAATCATACTCAAGTAAAAGTACCATTACTTGCCTAAAAATGTAGTGCAAGTAAAGTAAAAGTATCTGTTGTCTGTATGAGTAAAAAGTAGCCCTTATAAAAGTACTCAAAATATTGAGTAGTGAGTTTTATGCTGTGAAAAGCAGCTGCGTTTACATGTAATTTGTGCATGTGTGCGTAAACGTAACATTCTGTAGTGCATTACCTTATTGCCCAGCAGGCACACAACATCATAAGTCGTTATTATCAGGTTCGATTTAGGTTGTGATGTTGGTCAAAATTCAATATCTAGCCAGCGTCCAAGGAAAACGTTATTTAGATGATTAATAACGACTTCAAATAACGTTGATATTTGGTTGATTTTAGGTTGTTATAAAGTGACCAAAATCCAACGTTGAGCCAATATCTTAAACCAACGTCATATTGACGTCAAATACTGACATTTATTTATCAGGCATGGCAACCAAAATCCAATGTCTGATAGAAGTCATAGTGGTAATGTCCACACAACATCAAGCTGTAACATCATTAGACGTTGATATTTGGTTAATTTTAGGTTGATTTTAGGTTGGACATTGACATCAACCCGATTTTCATTTCCAAACAAAATGCAACGTTCCCATGACGTTAGGGTACAACGTCAATCTGACGTCATGTTGACGTCCTGTGCCTGCTGGGTGTTTAAGGCCATTTCGATCATCATAGAGTAAACATCCGTCATATTTTCATCAGTGACATGCATCTAAACAGTCTCTAGGTCATTGTGGGTAAAGATTTTGGACATCTTCTTGGACCTTTTTTTAATGCTTTCAAACAGTTTGCTGCATTTATAAATCGCCCACGACTTGAGGTAGATCATTATGATGCGATTTACCTTCTATGTGTGATTTGATTGGACAGAAATCACAGGATTAATTTTTCTAATTGCTGTTCCTACTGCAGCAAATTCCATTTATACTGTTGATATTTGCCTCCAGTGACGATTTAGTTCTCTTTGACTGGATGGAAGTGCTGCTTTATTCGCATGTCTTTTAGGCGATATTCCAGTTTTGCGCATCAAGGTAATTAGCATTTTTGGGTGGAAACATAGCTAGCAGCTGTTTCTAACAATCTTCAGTGCATCTTTCTATATGCTCATAATATTATGACTAAATCATGGATTGATTTTTGGTAACTTTCTGAACTTTGAACAAGGTGGGATTATTGCTGTCTATGGATGACGAGGGAGCTCTCAGATATTATTTAAAATATCTTAATTTGTGTTCTGAAGATGAACGAAAATTTTGGTGGTTTGGGACGACATGAGGGCGAGTAATTAATACCAATTTTAATTTTTGAACTAAACGCTTGGAGAAAAAAAAACAAAATCCTGTTTTTTGTTTTTTTTGTTTCATATCTTTAGTTATTGACATACTCCATGTCAGTATGAAAATAAAAAAAAAACAAATTATATAGCACAACTCCATTCCCTACCTAACAGTAGTTTTTTATGGTGAGAAAAAAAAGAAGAAAAAGAAGTTTGTGTTGGTGCAAGGTGTTAGTAATTCTGGCCCATAATCTTGTTAAACTTCAGTAAAAATTATTTAGTTTGGAAAGCAAAAGCAATATTTTTGGTATCCAAGAATCACAGAAACTTCACAGGATAAAACCATCCAGAATTACGAACACATCAGGTCAACTCAATCTCTTAAAAATAAGACTAACAGCTGCGGTTGTCCAACTGAGAATAACAGGCCACTCACAGGAATCCTGAGCGCTCCGCAGAAGCTGATGGCTTCACTGTGATCCTCCACCGGCTCCACTGCTGTAGACGTGTGACTGTTGAAGATCTCCTCATTAGTGGACGAGTTCCTCAACAGAGGCTCCTCCTCCACTTTCTCCTAAACACATTACAGCCTATTAGTGTTACAACAACGAAGGTAAAACTGTGTTTGTTAAAGAAGACAATGCTGGAATACACCAAATAACTTCCACAGATTTGATTTTTCTCCCAGTTTGCAATCATTAGTCAACGCTAGCTGCTGCAAGTCACAGCTAGCAGATTTTAGGAAGTCGAAGTCGATAAATTTCACAAGATCACAAGGGTTTTTTCGCACAAACTAGTTTCTCTGAGTCAATCTGATCTAAATGGATGTGTTATTTCACTTCACTTTTGACGCTGTTCATAATTTACACAGCACTGAAAAAAATTATTCATGGGATTTACTCAATTTTTAAGATAAGTGGCTGCAAATGATTTAAACAAACTAATTTAATTTAGTAATGTTCAACTAAATTTGTTTGTTTAAAGTTAGCTCATATAAATTGTTTGCAACCACAAAAAAAAAAAATAGTAAGTTCAATTAATCTTTTTTTCAGTGAGGGTTAACATAATTTATCATTAATATTCATACACTTGGGTTTCACACTTTATAACCTTGAACATTGGGTTAACGTCCTCATTTGCAGTGTCAATGACTGGACAAGCAAAGTACGCCACTTGTTTACATACTGACACTCGGATTCTCATATAACATAATGCCAACTGTACGATCAAGTTTTTCCTGAATTCTCAGTTTCTCCAATTGCTGTGTTTTTCGACAATGCTTTTTTTTTTATACCCGTCCTCAAATGCTAAAATAACTATTGCAAAACACAATGGGGTAGTAACTGTTCAAAGAACCCCTGCTTAAAGGGATAGTATGCCCAAAAAGGAAAGTTACCTCATCATTTACTCTCATTCATGTGGTTTTAAACCTTTATGAGTTTCTGTTTTCTGTTGAATAAAAAAAAAAAAAAAAAGATGTTTTGAAGAAAGCTGATTGCTGGTACGCATTAACTACCACAGCAGGTGAATAAACTATCAATGGGTGGCAGCTACCAGCATTTTTCAAAATATCTTTTTTTGTGTTCAGCAGAAGAAAGAAACTCAAATAGATTTGTAGAACAAGTGAAGGGTGAGTAAACGATGGCATACTTCACATACTCTTTATGTGTTGTGTCAAAAACTTCAATGACCACAGAAGCCATTTTTTTTAGCTTCATACTGTACCAGAAATGTTTAATTTCTTGAAAATAAAAAATTTGTGTTTCAACAAGAACTTTAGACTGAACAAGTATAGAAGCAACCATCTAAAAGTATTGGTCAATTGCCTCTGCTTAATAATCAAAACTGATGAGAGTGTGACCGTTAGGTACGCCAACGGCTGAGGCGATTCCTCTGAGCAACATGAGCACCCGAATGAATAAATGTAATAGTTATGAGTATAGACAAAGATTCAAACATTCTTATAAATTCTTTAAAAAATTAACAATCATTAAAAAACATATATATATATATATATATATATATATATATATATATATATATATATATATATATATATATATATATATACACACACACACACACACACACACATAATTTGTTATTTGTTTTAATATTATTTTAGCTGTTTATGGAAAGATAGTAACACGCAAGGACTCTTCTGCCATGCCATTGGCTGCCGTCGTTGGACCAGTGGGTGGAACCTTATACTAAATGTTTACTATACTATACTAAATACCTTATACTTTGATGTATACTAAATATACATCAAATAAACATTTGGTATTTTGAGCTGATTTTAGAATGGGGTTTACACTTGTTACCTACAGAGATGCACACATATACAGTTGAAGTCAGCATTATTGGCCCCCCTTTGATTTTTTTTCTTTTTTAAATATTTCCCAAATTATGTGCAATTTTCACAGTATGTCTGATAATATTTTTTCTTCTGGAGAAAGTCTTAATTGTTTTATTTCTACTAGAATAAAAGCAGTTTTTAATTTTTTAAATACCATTTTAAGGTCAATATTATTAGCCCCTTTAAGCTATATTATTTTTCGATAGTCTACAGAACAAACCATCGTTATACAATAACTTGCCTAATTACCCTAACCTGCCTAGTTAACCTAATTAACCTAGTTAAGCCTTCAAATGTCACTTAAAGCTATATAGAAGTGTCTTGAAAAATATCTAGTAAAATATTATTTACTGTCATCATGGCAAAGATCAAAGAAATCAGTTATTAGAAATGAGTTATTAAAACTATTATGTTTAGAAATGTGTTGAAAAAAAATCTTCTCTCAGTCTTCCCAAACAGAAATTGGGGAAAAAAATAAATAGGGGGGCTAATAAATCTGACTTCAACTGTATTTTTTTCCAGCTAATACTGATCACTTTTTACAATAACAGGTAATCACTAGAGCCAGTAGAGAGCTAAAAGATGAGAAGAGTGCATCACAAGCTGTTTTCTCAGTTGATGGGTACTTCTGCTTTCAGTTCCCAGACCTGTTTCTCCACCAGTTTACTGTAGTGTTAATTTCATTTTCATTTATTTAAACAGGTTAAATGCACAATGAGAAAAAAAAACCCCACAAACTGAAAGCAACTAAACAAAAAAAAAAGCTTTAGTAAATCAACCTCAATTATAAAGGTGCACAGAATGAAAGTAAATTCTCCTATTCTCCTATCTCTAGCACAGAGAACTCTGGGATCAGTTGAACTTTTTAAAAAGCATTTTTGGTCAAGCATTTAATTAACAGTATGGTGAGCTGGTTTTACATTGGTGTTTCTGTATTTGGATCTTTAACTTGTTTTAAATGTTTTCTTTTATTGTAAAGCACTTTGTGACTCTGTCTGTGAAAGGTGCTATATAAATGGAGTTCAGATGCAAAAGCCGATAAACACCTCTTCCGCCAAAAATGAGATAAGCATTCACTCAATGTCATTTATGCACATAGTACACCATCAACAAATAGATTTGCTTCTAATCATCCAAATCCCAGCATCAGCGCATTCAGAAATAACAGTTTGTTGGCTAAAGCCGCTAAACGCCACTTGCTTTTGTTAGCAAAAGCCGATATATCCCGAGAACCAATCAGGAGGTGCGAATCGAATGTTTTCAATGTAGCAGCGCGCTGATACGCCGGCTTTTATTAAGAGACTGTTTTATTCCACTTTCGATTTTAAAACAAAGTTTGATGAACTGAATGAGCCTCTCCGACTGTCAGTGAAAGGCAAATGAAAACGTCCCTTACCTCAAAATAAGAAAAAGAAAACACAATGTACAGTCATAAGTGTAGCATGCACTCATAACGTTTTTTTGTGCAACGACGCTACTTTGAATGAGTCCGATTTACTATATATTAAACGGCAACTGCGTTTCATGAAAGACAGAGTTAAGATGCCACTCATTTTCCCCACGTGGATGCTATGAGGATAAACAAGAGACCAAGACCTTAAGAATGGTGAGAATGAATGAATGACAGCTTCTAAAATTGTCTGAGAGACATCCCCTTTTTGGCCAGTAGACCTGCCTTGTGTTTTATTTGCTAATTTAAGCTATTTTTTAAAAGATAAATATAATGTATAAAACTATACATTATTTGTATTACTTCATAATACCTATACGTCTGATCAGCTTTTTAAATTAATGGACAATGCACAGATATTGAGGTTTCACAATGTTTTTACACTACATTATTTGAATCTACCAAGCTTAGTTTACAATGTTTACATTGGTCTACTTACATTAAATCTAAATCCCAAATATCAGAAATGACAACAGATAGTTAAGATTTAATGTCAGTTTTAATGTTATTGATTAATGCATTTACTTAACAGATTTCACTCATTCATTTTCCTTCTGCTTTTTCCCTTAATCACAGCAGAATGAACCGCCACTTACTTGACGATTTATATATTTTTAATTTTAGGTGGTTTGTGTAAAGTGTTTTATTTTGGTAAAATGATTTCTAATTGCATCTTTAGTGATTTTTTAACTAATTACATGGTCTTGTCTCAATAGGTGGATTTAGAGGTTTTTGCAAAAAAAGCACAAGTAGATTTAGCGGACACAAAAGAAAATCTACCTTGTTAAAAACCAAAGAATTGTCTAAAGTGATTTATGAAAAAAAGTTATTTTATTTTCTAGCTAATAACCTTATCATTGCATATAAAATGAAACTTCTAAACCTAATTATAGGAGCCTGATAGAAAATGCTCATTTACAAGAAAAGAGGTCTGATAGATTTAGAGGGTTTTGCATCTAAACTTATATGGTGAATCACCAAAGGTTATGCAAATATTACATTTACATGCAAATTTTTATATTGATTATAATGAAATGGCGGACAAAGAAGTGTTAGGAAGATTTTCATATGATTAGTTTGCAAATAAGGCTAGAATAATTAAGCTGCAATTCAGTCAGTAAATCAACTGCAACCTGCAGGTATTAGTCACATATCAACAGCCCCCCAAAAAAGAAAATGAACAGGGTGAATACAGCTTAATATAAAGCCCAAATATGCTGCATGAGCAAACCAGTGTTAAAACCGTTAGTGAACTCACATGGTGTTGTGGCGGAGTACAGTTCACATCTTCAGGTTCTGTAGATGAGAAACCAAGTCACCATTTACGCAGCAAAATTTAGTTTTTGCAAAAATAAAGATTATTGCCATATCGACTTCCCTGACTATTTCATAGCACAAACAGATTAAATTTACAGACATTAACAAGTTAAAATAAGGCTTTTCTACAATAAATAGGTTTATAAAAATTAAAAAGACAGCAACAAAAAGAGATTAATAACAATAAAAGACACCAACAACAATAAATAATACATTAAATAAAATCTAAAAGTTTAAGAATTACTTTTGATTAAAATAATCTACCATATTTGAAAGACTCAGGTTTAAAAATAATTCCTTTAACATCTCTCCAGATAAAAATCGTAGTCTGAAAACATAAAAAATAGAGTATTGCAAAAGTACGTTTAACAGTTATTTAACAATATCGTGTTATTTAGACAACTTGACATCTATACATAATTTAGTTGTTTAACAATATTGTCTTTCCATTGTTTTTATTCAACTTCAACATTGAAATAATGCATTTAACTAATTCAAATAATCAAGTTTATGTGCAAGTGACTTTGCTGTCCTTGCTTCTGTTTCCCTGCATGCTTCCCCTTCTGCTTCCGTCTTTGTGAACAGCATGCATGCAGAAACACGCAAAACTCCCTGTGACTGAACATGTGACTTACTTTCAACCAGAAACAAAAAGCAGATGACTCCAGTGGAAGCGATGATGATACCAGGCACGATGAAGGACAGACCCCAGGCAGACGACACATATACTCCAGCAATAAGAGAGCCCAGAATGTTTCCCACTGAGGTGTGCGAATTCCAGACTCCCATGATGAACCCACGCCTGCATGAGCAACAAAGCATCAGGAGAACTTAGTAAACAGCCCTATAGCGCTCTCTTTTCACCTGCTATTAACATGCATATTTAGTGATCTGATCACAAATAGCTGGCTGAGATGAATTACTGCTATATTAAAGGCATAGTAGCCCCAAAATGAAAATGTACTCACTATTTATTCACCCTCAAGTGGTTTCAAACCTTTATGAATTTCTGTTGAACAGGAAAGAAGGTATTTTGAAGAAAGTTGAAAACCTGCAACCATTGACTTCCATAGCAGGAAAAACAATGCAGTGGAAGTCAGCCTTTTTTTCAAAATATCTTCTTTTGTGTTTAATAGAAGAAATAAACTCATAATGGCTTGAAACGAGGGTGAGTAAATGATGTCCAAATTTTCATTTTTGGGTGATCCCTTTAACATGTTCAAATGTTGGATTTCATTAACACCCTTCTCTCTTCTTTTGTAGCTCAGAACAATGCATGAGCACTACTGAAGTAAAAGTTTAAAAGCATCTTAAAAGCAAGAGGAAAACAGGATGTAGATGCCAAATTCGAAAGTAATCTTTGTGTTTTTGTACAATGTAGTGAAAACCACATTTCATAAGGATCAAGTGTTAGGTTGGTGCTCTTGTGATCAAAATTGGTGTTCAATTTTGACCACATTGCCAAAGCTATTTGACTCAATCCATTTTTGACCACTTGTAGAAATTGATGAAAGTGGACAATCTCTAAATGTTTCATAATTGTATTTAGCATGATCTACCTGTGATCAGACTGACCAGAATTGCCTACATGGTGTACAATGGGGCTTACGATTCAAGTACCTAAATATAAAAAAGGAATCTATTGAATTGCTTCTTTTAAAGCGCAATATACAATCAAAATCGACCCATTAATGCACCACTGTTCAAATTTTAGGGTAATATTTTGTTTTAAAAGAAGTTTTTCTGCTAATAAAGGTTGTTTTATGTGATCAAAAACACAATAAAATCCATTATTGTTAAATATTATTAGAATTTAAACTTTCCTTTCTATTTTGAAACTTAATTTCTGTGATGAAGCTGAATTTTCAGCACTAATTGATTTCATTTTTCAGAATAAATATTAAAGGAGGTACTTGCAAAATGCAATCGGTAATCAGTCTGGCCCCTAAAAATAAACTACAAAAAAAAGGTGTAATATCATCTGTAGGGCACTAGGAATGAACTACAAACTTTTAGAATGCAGAATAAAAGGTTTATTACAGTATCTTGTCTTCTACAAGAATTGTGTAATGTGTGCACAAGTAGAATCAAAATATAATTTGAGAAAGTTTATGATTTTTTTTTTGCACTGTGGATGTAACTTCCACTCCATAAAACACAAGTCAAACCTTAACTTTAAGTTTAGCCTTTAAAATGTAAAGCAACATCATTTTAAAAAACAAAACAAAAACAATTCCCTCGATCCAGTTGTAGGATCTAGGAGCACTGGTAAAAGAAATGTTTAATGAAGAAACAAGATTTGTATTAAGGATATTATTAATGGTTGCAAAAAAAAAAAAAAAAATCATAAGAGTACATTGATTGGAAGAAGGTTCTCTGAAGGTGGCTCAGTGGATTCAGATTCAGGTTTATGTAATGGAGAAAATGACTGCATGTCTACAAATGAAGACTGATATTTTTCTGAAGAGGTGGAAAAGTATTACATATTTAGATATGTATATTTAGACGTTAGTTAACCTATCATCAATGTAATTTGAGATAACTACAATGTAACTTGATGTACACATGTTTCCCCTGAAAAGTAATTCGGATGGCAGTACCTTTTATTTATTTCTTTATATTGTATAATTTTTCTTTTTTTATTTTAAAATTGTTATAATATATTTTTTTAATTCCCTCATCTGTAAGGGATTAAACTGTTGGGGAATATAAAAAAAAAGAATATATTGAAAAATCATAAATAAAAAGCAATAAAAAAAAGAAGCACAATTCAAAACTTTTCTTTTTTTTTTTTTAATCAATAAGGCATTTTGGGAGTATGTGTGTGAACATCTGCATGTAATTAAATTTTTTTGGGGGGGGAAATGAGGAAATAGTTTGCACTGAGCAAGCAGTACAAAATACAACAGTCACTTACTTTCCCTTCCCAAACCAGTTCCCAACACACGCCACGACTGCCGGCCAACCTGTAGTCTGAACCAGCCCATTTAATGCCTGTAAAAGAGAGAAGAAAAACAATAAAAAAACTAAATCAGCAAGTCTGATGAGCACATGCCTTAGACATGTTCAAGAAGCAAAGTAATCCGCCTGATTCAGTCATGTGCTGTCCATGTGACTCACACCAACATGACTCGAGATTTACTATGAAATAACTCTGGGTCAGTAAGACTGGACTACAACTCGCTAGTAAAAATCCTCAACATGATGTCTGAAAACACACTGATATGCTTTTTATTTGCAAACATGCAAAATGTTTTCGTTTTTCTTTTGAAATTTGCTCCTGAAAAGAAATGTGACATTTAAAAAGAATCACTTCTGTTATTTTGGTTTCGCTTTAAAAAAAAAAAAAAAAAAAAAAAAAAAAAAAAAACCTGTTCTCTCTCTGGAAAGTTTTCACAGACCAACACACCTCCCGGGTTTATACGGTTTGTTTGATTTATAAAGGAGAAGTATAGCGTACCTGAACCAAGCAGTAATACCACAAAGAATGGATCTGCCAGTAAAAACCCAAGCCAAACAGAGCAGTGAAAAGGCCGCTGAGAAGCATCCCTGAGCTCAGGTAGTAGCGTAAGGGCAACCGCTCTCCGAATATCCCACTGTAAAACATTTCAAAACCAGGTGTCACACCTCAAGCAAAACACATTTAACATATTTAAACAAACAAAGAATATCCAGCATCATACCTAAAGAACATGCCAATAGCATAGGCAACCAGAAAGCAGTTGTCCAGCACTCCAAACAGGTTCTGGTAATTTTTGCCATCTGAATTAAAAAAAGAAAAAAAAAAAAAAGAAAGAGATTATTAATATACCACTCAAAAGTACTAGGTCAGTTTTTGTGTGCATTTTACTCTTATTAAACAAGGACATTTAATTGACCAAATCTAAAGGATAAAAGTTATAATACAAGTCAATAAATGGTGATCTAAAAAAAAAAAAAAAGACATTTGCTGCTTGTTCAAACTACTTAAATTGAGTTGAAACACAATGCTTGAGTTTTTTTAGGGGGGGACAACTTAATTGTTTTATGTTCAATCCATTTAAATTTGTCAACACTAATACAGTACGTGTTAAGTTTACAGAAATTAAGTTTATTAAGTTTACTTAATACCTTCGTGCTGTCCAGACACAAATCAATTGTGTGGAAGCAAGCATTTTTATTACAGTTTAAGAACTTCGATTCATTAGAATATCATAAAAACAGCCACACAGTACACAGTTTTAACTAGCAAATATATTTATCATCATCAAATCAGAATTTTAAAATGATTTCTGAAAGATAATATGATACTACACACTGAATAAATTAACCTTTTCCCAAAGGCTCCTATGAGATTAGGCATTATAGCTACAATACATTTATTTTTTGATGCATACATCACAACAGAAATGACAAAACCATCAAAGTGGAAATTAAAATGAAATATTTTGTTTATTAAAAAATTTTGTAATTACAATTTGACCCTGTGCAGAAAAAAAAGGGGCACACAAAAAAGATTTTTAAAGTATAATTGTTTAAGTATACAGGCAGTGCAGAATTATTAGGTAAATGAGTATTTTGACCACATCATCATTTATGCATGATGTCTTACTCCAAGCTGTATAGGCTCAAAAGCCTACTACCAATTAAGCATATTAGATGATGTGCATCTCTGTAATGAGAAGGGGTGTGGTCTAATGACATCAACACCCTATATCAGGTGTGCATAATTATTAGGCAACTTGCTTTCCTTTGGCAAAATGGGTCAAAAGAAGGACTTGACAGGCTCCGAAAAGTCAAAAATAGTGAGACATCTTGCAGAGGGATGCAGCACTCCTAAAATTGCCAAGCTTCTGAAGCGTGATCATCGAACAATCAAGCGTTTCATTCAAAATAGTCAACAGGGTCGCAAGAAGCGTGTGGAAAAACCAAGGCACAAAATAATCTGAGAACTGAACCATGAACTGAGAAAAGTCAAGCGTGCAGCTGCCAAGATGCCACTTGCCACCAGTTTTGCCATATTTCAGAGCTGCAACATCACTGGAGTGCCTAAAAGCACAAGGTGTGCACTACTCAGAGCCAAGGTAAAAAAAGGCTGAAAAACGACCACCACTGAAAAAGACACACAAGCTGAAATGTCAAGACTGGGCCAAGAAATATCTCAAGACTGATTTTTCTAAGGTTTTATGGACTGATGAAATGAGAGCGAGTCTTGATGGGCCCGTGGCTGGATCGGTAAAGGGCAGAGAGCTCCAGTCCGACTCCGCCAGCAAGGTGGAGGTGGAGTACTGGTTTGGGCTGGTTTCATCAAAGATGAGCTTGTGGGGCCTTTTCGGGTTGAGCATGGAGTCAAGCTCAACTCCCAGTCCTACTGCCAGTTTCTGGAAGACACCTTCAAGCAGTGGTACAGGAAGAAGTCTGCATCCTTCAAGAAAAACATGATTTTCATGCAGGACAATACTCCATCACACGCGTCCAAGTACTCCACAGAGTGGCTGGCAAGAAAGGGTCTAAAAAAAGAAAAACTAATGACATGGCCTCCTTGTTCACCTGAGCTGAACCCCATAGAGAACCTGTGGTCCATCATCAAATGTGAGATTTCCAAGGAGGGAAAACAGTACACCTCTCTGAACAGTGTCTGGGAGGCTGTGGTTGCTGCTGCACGCAATGTTGATGGTGAACAGATCAAAACACTGACAGAATCTACAGAGAACAAAGGAAGATATTCTGAAGAATGCTGGCAACCAGCAGCCATTAATATTCATAGTAGAAACAAAAAATACTATGGATGTCAATGGCTGCTGCCTTGCAAAACTTTTCAAAATATCCTCTTTTGTTTTCAACGGAAGTAACTCAAAAAGGTTTGAAAAAAGTGGAATGAGAGTTATTTTTTACTAAACTATTCCCTTAGGGCAGAGGTCACCAATCTCGTTCCTAGAGGTCCAGTGCCCTGCAGGGTTTAGCTCCAACTTGCCTCAAGACACCTGCCTGGGTGTTTCAAGTATACCTAGTAAGACCTTGATTAGCTTGTTCAGGTGTGTTTGATTAGGGTTGGAGCTAAAATCTGCAGGACACCGGGGCTGTTTTTTCAATTCCAAGAACGCAGAGAACGTACTTGCGTTCTAGTTAAGACCGGTCTTGCTAGGTGTCCTCGGAAGGATGAACTCGGGAGACCACAAGAACAGAGATCGCGCGTCCTGTGGGAAATGAGATGCTGTGTTCTTCCTGATGCTGACTTGATACGTTTTAAATTGAATATTATTTAAACATTACAGCATTCATACAACGATTTATTGTTTTTCCCCTTTTCAAAATATATACTATGCATAAAAACATTATAAATACGTTTCACAATGTAAATTAAACAGATTTTAACACGAATTTCAGCAAACAAACACCCTTAATGTGTTTATTCCTTTATTAAGATGTCCATGATAATGTTTATATTCACCGTTTCATTTAGGGAAACTCCTGAGGTAAATAAGTTATATCTCTGAACTTTAATAATAAATCTAAATAAAATGCTGCGCTTCCCACCTCCAGTCGCAATGACTTCTGGGACTTCTAGAGCGAGATCGGTGCTCAAGTATCAAGAACACATCCTGGAAGTTTTAAGCATCCTCTGTTCTTGCGGTCTTGAGTATTGGAACTGAACTTTGGCAGCTGATAATGATGTTACACGAGAACACAAGGACGCAAGACCGCTGAAGAACGCATATTGAGAAACAGCCCAGACCTCCAGGAACAAGTTTGGTGATCCCTGCCTTAGGGCATAGGTCTCAAACTCAATTCCTGGAGGGCTGCACCGTTTTTCTCCAATCCAAACACAGCTGATCCAAACAATCGAGGTGTTCAAAAGAGTCATGAACACCTTCATTAGTTGAATCAGCTGTGTTTGATCAGGGTTGGAGCAAAACTGTGCAGAGCTGCGGCCCTCCAGGAATTGAGTTTGAGATCTATGCCTTAGGGGTTTTTTAGACATGTTTTTATTTTAAATCTTTTTAAAAATCAAACTCACCGAAAGGAACCCAATCGCACCAGGTATCATTGTCGGTGATGTTAATATTTGCTGGATGAACAACATTTGAGCAGTTTCTGTGCAGTTGGCTCTGTCAGAAAAAAAATACAACAATGCATTTAACACACCTTGTAAAAACAAAAAAAGCTATCCTATAACTTGTCTTCTGCTCAGGTCAGGCACATCAATGCTATTAATGTTTCAACTTTTTTATTACCTTGACAATACTGATAGGCTTCCGAGAGAGGTGGTAGCTGGTGTAGAACAAAAATGTGAGGAAGAGGATGGAGAATCTGTACCTAATTATGAAGAAATTGGTTAAACAAGGATTTAAAACTCAATAAAAGCAACACAAGTGGTTAAAATGTGCAAAATGTGGGGTTGTTAGCATTAAGTAACAGCCAAGCAATGATAAAACTGAACCACATTACGTGGGCTTACAGGAAAACGCCCTTACCTAAAGCAAACTCTCACACACTGAATGCTCTGTGTTTTTTTTCTATGCATTTCCTGTTAGCTCACAGTATACCTCAGGTTGCAAAAATGAAGTCTTTTAGAGTTAGATCAGTTTAATACAAACTTGAAATGTAACTGAATATTCTTAAGATAGACAAATTGCACACATTTTAGTTCTCAACAGAATAAGTAAATATGCTTTCTTGATCAAATAACAAAGTTTTGAATTAAAGATGCTTAAATATGACTGAGGTTAAGTTGGTTTTATATTCGGACATTTGAAATGTCTCAATAATATAATTTCAGAAAAGTATTCTTTGTAAATTCTATATAGATAAATCATATTAGCAGCCAGTGACTATCAAAGTACAACACTGTTCAGGTAAATATTAGTGATTGTGTTGTTTTGGAGTCATACATGCCATTTCAGACCCAATATTCAAAGTACAATATAGACACCTTGTCACAAGTTGTCACCTTTTAAAAATGATTGAGGTAAAGTTGGTTTTATATTCACACATTCGTTCAGAGACAACTTGTGACATGCTCCCTTTGTTTTTACCATAGTACTTTAAATATTCGGTCTGAAATTACAAGTATGACTAGGCCCACACGGAAATTTCCGCAGGTTTTAAGCCCATAATTGAGTCTATTTATTTACTTGTGTAAATGCATGTATATTTATTTAGTTTTAAAATTAGTTTCAGTAATAACATTGACTAATATAAAAGTGTTCATTTGATTTATTTACAATACAGTTTGTAAAGTAATATTTTCTGTCTGTTAGTAGATATATTAGAGATTTGCTTTGTTTACCAAATAAGTGGATCTAGATGGATTTGCATTGTAAACATTAAATAAAAGCTAAAAAGCTATTATTTTATTTCATATATTAAGTTTTTAGTTAAGATACTTCTAAAATCATTCCACATAAATCTGCAGAGTTTTTGCAAAAATGTCAGATTTTGTTTGGCCTGAAGTATGACTTCAAAACAGCATAAGCACTCTTTAATTGACTGTGAACCATGTTGTACTTTGATAGTCATTAACAGCTAATATGATTTCCCTATTTAGAATTAGCAAATAATACTTTTCTGAAATTATATTATATTAAGGAGAAAGTCAGAATGTGTGAATATAAACATCAACCTTACCTAAATAAAATGATTGGAGGTAAAGTTGGTTTCATATTCGCACATTCGTTCAGAGACAACTTTCTCCCTTTATGTTTTTACCATGGTACTTTGAATATTTGGTTTGAAATCACAAGCAAGTATGACTTCAAAACAACATAAGCACTCTTTACTTGACTGTGAACTATGTTGTACTTTGATAGTCACTGACAGTTCATTTGATTTCCCTATTTAGAATTAGCAAATAATGCTTTTCTGAAATTATACTATTAAGGAGAAAGTCAGCATGTGCGAATATAAAACCAACTTTACTTCAGTTTAAAATTGAACTAATATTCGAATGTAAAATTAAGTTTACCTCAATTTAAATATGTAGCATAGCTGAAAACATCAGACCTATAGATGATTAATGAGGAACCTTTAAATAGCAGTGCTAAATATCACTAGTACTATCAAAAATCAATAATAACATCACGAAACAGGCTATCTGAGAATAAAAGTACCCTGTGTTTACATAGGCCCGTCTACTCACCAGCTGTCTCTTGAGAAAGAGGTAATGAGTTTGATGCCCGGAGCTAGAGACCTCATTGTTTTATAGATGTTGTCCCGTATAAAAAAGCGTAACTAAAAAAATCCGGCGTTAAAAACTTAAGACATAAAAAAATCCCATTTCTATTATGACTTATAAAAGCGTAAACACGGATTAAAATCTATAATACACAACGAAACTAGCTGACTAATCGCGTTTTACTACTCAGCTTGCGTTAATTCTGCACGACCTAAATCTACTACGAGTCCACATAACCATGTTCGTTAAAAACCGGCAGTCATAAACCAGGCGTGTTGCATTTAAAGTCCCGGAGACGTGTTTTTATTGCCTAATTCCATGACTGGAAAAACATCAAAACGCTCTAAATTTCCAAAGTGTGCCATGGTTGCCCTGACTGGAGGTCCGTCTACGTTTTAGGCCGGTTGCTATTAATACCCGTTCGTCTGGTCTACAACATCACATGAGAATTCATCGATCTCTAGCTCGGCCCGTGCTGTTGGTCGCCATTCCAGTGTTTTTTTCCACAGCCACTGGTGTGAGTGACTGCGAGCGGCATACATTGGATCTGGCGGCGTCAACATGTGATGCGGGGTGACGTCATTTAACCCTTCGTTATCCGGCTGTCTGATTGTCAGGTGGTCCCTGTGTGACTGGGATTCTATAGCTTTTTCCCTACAGAAATGAAGTCATGAGATTTTAAGACAACATTACGATTCATGGTAGCTAAATGGTCATGTGATATGGAGGAATACAAAGAGAGTAAAAAACTATCTGTTATTTTTTAATTTAATTAATTTCAACCAATTTCTGTGTTAGAGAAACTCTTGTTTCGTAATAAAGGAGGGGTTCAAGCCATTTTAACATTTCATTTGTAATATGTTACTTGTTTCACACTACCTATTTTATATAGTAGTATTATTCAAATAATTTAGCAACTCTGTTTGGACGTTTATGATTCTTTGATGTTAGTAACGTGACATACAGGTAACAAATAAAGTTCATAAAATATATATTTTTATCTATTATCCTCTTACTCATGGTCATGAGCTTTGGGTCATAACTGAAAGAACAAGATCTCATATACAAGCAGCCGAAAGGAGTTTCCTTCGCAGGGTGGCAGGGGGCACCCTTATAGATAGGGTGCTTCTCCACATCGAGAGAAGTCAGCTGAGGTGGCTCTGGCATCTGTTTCGGATGCCTCCTGGACGCCTACCTAGGGAGGTGTTCCAGGCATGTCCCACCGGGAGGAGGCCTCGGGGAAGACTCAGGACATGCAGGAGGGACTATGTCTCTCGGCTGGCCTGGGAATGGCTCAGGAGGAAGTGTCTGGCCCCTGTGACCCCAGAAAAGCGGACGAAAATGAGATGAGATTTTAAATTGATTTATTTCCATTTCACTGATTTTATTAACTAGTACTCATAAACTCTCAAACCGTGCACCTGTACTTCCACCAGGAAGTAACAGAGATTGAAAACCAGCTGTTTAGAGCAGGGGTGCCCAAACCTTTTCTTATGAAGGGTCAAAAACCAAACTTGATTGATGGAGGTGGGCTGAAGTTAAATATAACAAACTGTATTACGTTAAAGTTGCCATGGTAACTTCTTAATTTAACTTCTTAATTTAATTTAAAGAAAAAATACTTTAATCGTATTAATAACTATACATATATTTTTTACATTTTATAATGTACTTCTTACAATATAACCATAAACAATCTTATTTATAACACAATGGATTTCAATGTTTTTTTTTTACTAGAATATGTGTCCTAATAGGGTTTTTAGCAACATGCCACACATGTATATTGATCAACAAAATGTCTAAAAAAAAATCTGTTTTAGGGTTTTATGACCCTTCAAAAATCCGATTAATTCAGATAAAAATAAATAAAACATTTAATTAAAACATTTAATTTCAGTTTTGCTTTTTTTGTAGCTCAGCAATTAAATAAACAAAAGGTTATGTTAAATTAGAAATGACGATCTCTATTTGAGGGATTCGCCCAAACCTTCCCCATAAATTGTCTTCATCTGATTGGTTGGCCAAATCAAAGGTTACCATGGGTCAACTTTGACCCACGGGCCCTAGTTTGGGCATCTCTTGTTTAAAGAAACCCTGGTTTAGTTCTGTAATAAAGCAAGGGTTTAAGCTGTTTTAACATTTAATATGTTACTACTAGCTGTTTCACACTACTTATTTTTTATACTAGTATCCTTCCTATTACAAGCAGCTAAATTGCTTATCTGTAAGTGTTAAAATATATAAAAATAGTACTTATTATATACAAATTCTTATTTATTAGATATCATTGCCCATAGACATGAGTACTTATGTAGATATGTACTTATAAAGCAGATACTATTAGGCTTACCTATTTTCTATATAAATAGACCTACACTTTTTTTTTAGCTACTAGTATTCGTAATTTTACTAAAATTTTTTTTACTTGAACTATACTGTGACCACTTGACTCATAAAACAACTAGCAAAAAGCAGGTGTGACTAAGAATTGTTGCTAGTAACAATTTAACAAGTACTACTTAATAAAATAACTATCATCTGTTAAATAAGTCTCATATTTTTAACGATTCTACCTGAAAAACAAAGCTTTGATGATGCCAAAACACTTTCCTGACCATTATCATGTACTTTCAGGATCAACCAGCTTCTCTTTCTTTCTTTCTTTCTTTCTTTCTTTCTTTCTTTCTTTCTTGCTTCCTTCCTTCCTTCCTTCCTTCCTTCCTTTCTTTCTGACATTCACAGCATCAAAGACTTGAACACTTAGAATTATTTGAAAATGGAAGATATTATGGCTAGAGTTTCATAGCCAATTACATCTTTGGTGTCTATTAAGTCAGAATTTTGAGCCTGTCATTTTTTTTTTTAAAATAGAAATGAATGAGCCTGCAATGATGCTGCATTGGCCCGGTCACATTTTTTTCTGTGATGTCTTCAATAAATTCAGGATTTTTTTTTTTTTGTTCCTGGTGTAAACTCGAAAAAGTATTTAAACTAAAACCACTGTTTCATGTTGTATAGCCTGTCTTATGTGTATAGTTAAGTATCTTATAGTATATGTTAGTTATGCATATAGGTTTTCAAAAAGCTCTTAAGTCCAGTGTTATGTTTGTATTTATGATTAATTTATGTAGCACCGATGTCCTGCGAGACATGACATTTCATTCCTCTGTATGTCCACACATTTAGCGGAATGACAATAAAGCTTGACTTGTCTTGATGTTGAAGACTAACCAATATGTTGGTGATTACATTAACTTGAAAGTTTGTGAAATGAGACAAAAATGTAGTGCAGTTTATGATTTTGTCATTTGGGAACCGATTGGATTGTTGGAAGATGGGTGTTGCTAACAAAACAGAAGAAGATTGATGAATGGATGAATGCAAGGCAGAAATGAAACACGCCTCTACAGCCCTGACGTAAAGACATTCCATGTGACCAGAAGTGAAGCAAAATCATTTTGATGGAGGAGGGAAGGTTTTTGAAGTGCACAGATACATCATTTATAACAGGCACATCATCGATCCCAGTTGTAAGAGCAACAAATAATAACTTGACTTGATCAGTTGGAAAAGTGGCAGAAGGTAGATTTTTCAGATGAATCATCTGTTGTACTGCACCCCAATCAACACAAATACTGCAAGATCTATTGGAACCCACATGGACCCAAGATTCTCACAGAAATCAGTCAATTTTGGTGAAAGAAAAATCATGGTTTGGGGTTACATTTAGAATGGGAACGTGCGAGAGATCTGCAGAGTGGATGGCAACATAAACCGCCTGAGGTATCAAGACATTTGTGCTGCCCATTACATTGCAAACCACAGGAGAGGGCAAATTCTTCAGCAGGATAGCGCTCCTTCTCATACTTCAGCCTTCACATCAAAGTTCCTGAAAGCAAAGAAGGTCAAGGTGCTCCAGGATTGGCAAGTTCAGTCATCAGACATGAACATTATTGAGCATGTCTGGGGTAAGATGGAGGAGGAGGCAATGAAGATGAATCCAAAGAATCTTGATGAACTGAGCGTCCTGCAAGAACGCTGGGAGTCATACACAATGACAGTCTGTTTCCACTGCACCATGACTTTATATTGTATACTGTACAGGTACATTATTTCTGTTAAGTGACAAGACTTTTGTCTAAGCAAAGTCAAACGTTACTGTCCTAATTAAATAATTAAAAGTCAAGGCATGATCATATTTTATTTTGGTAAAATATGCGTAATCTAGAGGCCTTTGCCTTTCATTTAAGTCACTTCTGATACCAAATGATCAACTAGAAGTTATCATTTGTTGTTCCTAAAACTTGGATAGGCAACAAGAGTTTTCTCAGATAGTGTATACATAAAAATATAAGGAGAGTAAATTTTGATTTCATGCCGACTTTAAAATAAGCCACTTTCCCACAAAAGCAATTTATTAAGCGTAGTGAAGCATCTCCTCTATTGACATCCATTAAAAATCACTAATTATGTTGTAATTATTATGTATTGTTGTAATAATTTATTATTCTCATACCACTTTGGGCTTCACACTTTCAAAACCACTTTAATACAGCAAATACACATCACTTTTTCACAATTTTAGGAAAAAAACTGTGTATATGACATATTCGAATTCGATAAATGTATTGAGAACAATAATCAAAATAAGCTATCTTTCACAAAGTAATATAGGTCCTTATCTACCTTTTTGGTCATTGATTCAGATTTTAATATATAACAAATACAATTTAATAATTATTGATGAATAAAAACTGACTTTCAGTGTCCAGTCTGCATGAGCATGATCCACAAACTCGTGGTCTGGATAAAGCAAACCAGCTTTGAGCTGCACAATTTTTTTCAACTCACAAGCATCTGCTTTTCATCAACATATCCTAATTTTCACCAAACATTAGGATGTTGCTTTCTGGAAAGGAAATAAATACTTCTTATTTCCAGAGACGCAGACAGAAAAAAAACTCTGCCATTCACTTGCGGACTTCTCAACCTGAAGCATGTGGTCAGGAACATTGGCTAATAGCTGAATACGTGTACAAAGGTCACATACACATTTAGGTGTTCAGAGAAACCTTGTGACACTATAAAGAATCAAGTGGTCGAGTTTCATATTTTAGTAACATTTATTAAAACAGTTAAAATGTAATTCACAGTGAGGTATGTTGGTTTATTTAAAATGGTTCATTAGTGCAAATAAAAAAAAGATCACAACATAAATGTTAAGTCAATACAGCAAAACGTGTTCAATATTGACTCTTAAGAAGAATACAATCACTTTCTGTGTGACTGGAAATCCGGAGCGGATGTCTTCCAGGTGGATGAATACTGTCCTCCTTCCTTCAGATCACAGCTTAACAAGACAGACTGTAGAGCCTGAGCATACGCTGCAGAAATCAATCATAAAATAACCAGTAAAATCAAGACTTGCCCTAACGTCTGTTTCGGAAAAGGTACAGTTGAAGTCAGAATTATTAGCCCCCCTTTGAACTTTATTTTATTTTTTTTATATTTCTCAAACGATGTTGAACACAGCAAGAACATTTTCACAGTATGTCTGATAATATTCTTTCTTCTGGAGAAAGTCTTATTTGTATTATTTTGGCTAGAATAAAAGCAGTTTTAAATTTTTTAAAAACCATTTTAAGGTCAAAATTATTAGCCTTTAAGCTATGATTTTTCCCCGATAGTCTACCGAGCAAACCATTGTTATACAATAACTTGCCTAATTACCCTTTCCTGCCTAATTAACCTAATTAAATCAGTTATTAGAAATGAGTTATTAAAACTATTATGTTTAGAAATGTGCTGAAAAAATCTTCTCACTGTTAAACAGAAATTGGGGAATAAAATAAACAGGCCGCTAATAATTCAGGGGGACTAATAATTCTGACTTCAACTGTCCATCCTTTGGCTACGATTATCTTTGTGTGCTTAACTGTGCTTTAAATATTGCTAGTATCCTAAAAAATAACTTACAGATACAGACTTCAAAATAATACAGTCAGTGTGATATTAATGAAAATAAGGACAGGACTTTTTGCTGAGTTTGTGAATTAAAGGTAATTATGTCTTAAATAATTTTCACTGTCTAGCACCAGATTGATCATTTCACTTCATAAGATCTCTATATCTCACCAGAGCCATTGGGTATTAATTTTACCTTGCCTTTATATGCTTTTTTATGATGTGTTTATTAAACTTTTACAAAAATAGAAGGATAGCTTTACAGGAAAATAGAAACAAATATTATTCCCTTCCTCCATAAACAAACTGAAATTACAAATTACACACAAAGAATACATAAATAAATATGAAATAAATAAAATGCATAATTAGTGTAAATTATGTATAAAATATATGTTGAATCGTTCAAATGTTGAAATGACCCATCGAATGTACACATGCACATGAACAAACAAAAATTATAATCATATAATCCACAGATATTTACATAATACACTTAAATAGTTAAATTCACTCTGCTCTGTGCTGGTAGTCACTGACTTATGTTTTATAAATTACCAAAGTCACCTATATTGCAGATAAATGTCATCTATGAACAGCAAATGTTCTTTTTTGGATGAACAATCCCTTAAAACTTGATTTCTTCTATAATACATTTTGAAATAGCATTCAAATAATTGTCCAAAATATTAAAACTCTTATCACACATTATTTTAAAAGCATATTATTTCCACAGCAAGTACTCTTTTTTTCCCCAAGGTATGATTAAGTGTGTTTATTTTTCACAAGGGTATTTAAAACTTGTTTTCATATTGAAAAAAGGAAGTTCCAATGATGAACTAAATCCATGATTTAACTTCCCGATGTCTGGTTATGTATGAAAAATATGTACCTCATTTATTATACATTTGCATGGAAAGTGGAAAAAACAAAAAGAATATCAGTTGTGACAGAGGCTCCACATGCATTGTTGGTCAAGTCATGATACTGTGAGTAAAATCATTTCCCATCTAGGAATGATGTGATAAGGTTTCCAGTAACTCAACCGCAACCAATCAGAACAATTTTGAAGTTCAATCCACAGTAATGAGGAGCAGAATTTTGTGCCAGTGATACAGTTGAAACCAGAAGTTTACATACACTCTAAAAAAGGAACATAACAATTTTTAAAAAATATGTCTGATGGTAAGTCATACTAAACGTTTACTATTTTAGGTCCGTTAGGATTACCTAAATGATTTACATTTGCTAAATGCCAGAATAATGAGAGAATTTTTTTTAGAGAATTGTTTATTAATTTCTAGACAGTCAAAAGTTTACATACATTTTTTTTGTATTTTTTTAGCTTTGCTTTTAAACTGTATAACTTTGGTCAAATGTTTTGGGTGTCCTTCCACAAGCTTTTTACAACAGTTTGAAGGAATTTTGGCCCATTTCTCCTGACAGAATTGGTGTAACTGATTTGTTTGTTTGTCTTGCTCGCACAAGTTTTTTCAACTCTGCCCACAAATTTTCTATAGGATTGAGGTCAAGGCTTTGTGATGGCCACTACAAAACATTCACTCTGTTGTCCTTAAAGCACATTTTAACTAATTTGGCAGTATGCTTGGGGTCATGGTCTATTTGGAAGACCCATTTGTGGCCAAGTTTTAATTTCCTGGCTGATGTCTTGAGATGTTGCTTCAGTATTTCAACATAATGTTCTTTCTTCATGATGCCATCTATGCTGTAAAGTGGACCAGTCCCTCCTGCAAGAAAACAGCCCCACAAGATGATGCTGCCGCCCCCATACTTCAAAGTTGGGATGGTGTTCCTAAGCTTGTAAGCTTTCCCCTTTGTCCTCCAAATGTAACACTGGTCATTATGGCCAAACATTTCAATCTTAGTTCTATCAGACTACAGGACATGTCTCCAAAGATTATTCTTTTTCCCAGTGTAATTTAGCAAATTGTAATCTGGCTTTTTTTTTGTTGATTCTGGCTTGTTGATTTTCCCATGTTGTCACACAAGGAAGCGGTGTGTTTGAGGTTTTCCTTAAATATTATTCTACAGTTGTGCCTCCAATTAACTCAAATGTTGTCAATCAGCCAATCAGAAACTTCTAAAACCTTGACACCATCATCTGAGCTTTTTCAGAGGCATAATAATCTTATTGTATGTAAACTTGACTTTCAAGAAAAGTTATAACAATTTCTCAAAAAATATCTCTCTCATTATTCTGCTATCAAGCATAACAGAAACAAATTTGATAATACTAACTTACCTAAAAGAGAAAAAGTTTAGTCACATTAACATCTGACTTTTTTTTAAAATGGTTATGTGCCTTTTTATACAGTGCATGTAAACTTCTGGTTTCTACTGTATATCACTGTGGCTGGGTTGTCTGTCAAAACACCATAGAAATAGGAACCAATCAAGCAAGCAAGCAAAATAGATGTATTTGGTGTTGTATTTTGTGGTTTTAACGTATATGAAAACAGGCAGGAATTAATAACCTCTGATTAAACAGATGAGTTTTTGAGGTTTATTGGCATTCTTTCAGTAAGAGCTGAGTGATATGACACCATGCATAAAAGCAGATTAAATACTTATATTCAGAAATGTACATGAGTTTGTTGCCTCATTACAAACATATTAAGCAAATTTCACAACATACAAGTTAAACTAAATAGACATTAGGCCTATTTGTGTTGGGGAGGACTGGATAAATTTATAATCCGTCCTTCCTGAATTTTGCATTCTAGCAAGCTGTGATTAGATTAAACCAGGTTCCATGCCTGGTTGCATTGCCCAAGAGCTCAATAATGCTGCTATTGTTTTCAAAATAAGAGTCCAAATTGCATTGTAAGTATTAATACAAGTACATAAAAGTATATTTATAAAAAAAAAATCCAATATGAGTTTGGGTAATAGGCCTGAACAATTAGTTTGTTTGCTAGCCTTTGACAATCGTTTTCCATATATACTTAATTGAAACACTGAAGTAAGCAATGTTTTAAATGTTTCTTTTACAAACAGTAGCCTTTTGAGAATATTGTAATCTATTATAAACAAAACATAGGATGTAGCCCAATGTTTCATTTTCACAGGTTGGAAAATGTAAAAGATATTCACTTGTAAGCATTGTCTGGTATTGTTTTCAAAATAAGTCCCACTTACAATATTAAGTATTAAAACAAGCTAAGATAAACTAAAAAATAAGAGTAAAAAATATTATTGTTATAATCTCACTTGGAAACCTTGTTGTCCAATCAATTGCTGCTGGGGCATGCATTTTAGTCATCCAGTGTGGATCGTCAGAGTTTTTTGTTTTAACTGGCCTGTTTTAAACGAGGAATTTACACTCACAGGATTTACATGGGAAGAAGAAAATGATAGTGTATGAAGCTCACACTATGTCTTTCAATGTACAGAACTCTTATTATTCAGCTATGCCTAGGTATATCCAGATTTTCATTCTGTGGCACCTTTAATTTAAGAATCAGTAGAATATAATTATTCTAAAATTAACAATGAAATCAAGTTTACCTTTTGGATTGTTATAGAAGATGCAGTTGTTGGCGCAGGTCTCAGGATTGCTGTCCCAGAAAGTGTCTCCACAGCAGCACAGAGCAGGCAGCTCCACTTTGTCTTTCTCCAACTTCTCCTTCATTAGAGCCTGCATTGCCTCAATGTACCTGTCACAAAATGGTCACATGCCAGACTGATCTAAAGTACAGACCAAAGATTATCCTTTATCCTAAGAAATGCATAAAAAAATTTACATTTCAAATAAACACTAAATTAATCAGTTCTTTTGAACTTACCCATCACCAAAGAATAAAAAAACTGCAGAAGTGTTTTCAACAATAATGATAACAAGAAATATCAAATTAGCATATTAGAAAATGTTCTTAAGGATTGTGTGACAGTGACTATTTTCACAAGTCATTTTTATGTTTGCCATGTTTTTTGTTTACATTACATCTTTTGTTTCTGTCACAATTATATGATTCTGGATTGAATTTCCCAAACAACGACACATCTCTGAACTGCCATAGTACAGTGCATTGTTTAAGAATGTGTTTTTTTGTAATATGCCAAAACAATGGGGTATATGCAGAAGTATGTTGAAGGACTTTGAATCTTTCAGTACCCTGGGTCAAATGCTTCCAGTGAACTGTATGCCATTACAAAATCGGCGTGTTTAAGGTCTGTTCCCCTTCGGGAGGGGAACTTCAATGCTATGTGGAAAAACTTCCACTCTGGGGATTTCGTCAGAATCCAATCATCTGAAAGAGTATAAAAACGGGCCAATGAAATGCCAATGAGTTGGCGGCGTCAGCGTGCACAGCTGTCTTGAATGACAATCAGCCTGGCATAAAAGGCTAGCATGTGCTCAGCAACGACATCCTTTTCGCTTTCAGAGCCTTTCACGAGCTTCTGAGAGAGTCTATGAGGGTATCTCCACCTGTGTCTACAGAGAGAGATCGAGAAGCAGCTTCTCCCGGTCCAGAGCGCGTATACGCAGTGGCAGATGGTCGAGCTGGGTTGTTCTCCCTTGCCTGGCGTCCTTTGGGTCCGGTCCTCCAAGAGCGGTATGTATATAGGAAGCAAGTTTCCTAAAAGAGCAACACGGTTGTGCAGCGCGTCTTTTTCAAGACGTCGCTCCGACCGTGCGTTTCTGGTTGCGGTGGTTTCCTGTCCCCGGATGATGGGCACGAGCACTGCGTTTCATGTCTGGGGGTCCAGCATGTTGATGCGGTGCTCGCGGGCAGCGCATGCCATCATTGCGATGTCATGTCTGCTGCGCAGTTAAGATCGCGGCTCGCTCTTGCAAAAGAGCGACCCACCCCAGTTGTCCCCCGCACTGCGGTTGGCACTCGGGCAGATCTGAGGGTTTCAGTGGGAGTAAATCCGCCGCCCTCGGGCTCGCGGACCTCTCGCTCCTCCACGCGCTCCATCCAAGCTTCAGGTGAGAGAAGCGTTCCATCCTCGGGTGGTCGCCCTCTCACTTGATGACACCGAGGATCAGATGTCCATCGCTGCATCGGAGGATCGGCTGTCATTGTCTGATGAGGATGCGAACCCGCTCGCTCCCTCCCTCCGGGGTGGAGAGCACGGTGTTGGCATCTAAAAAGCAGACATGATGGCCGTGCTTTCCCGGGCTGTTTCGGCCATGGGTCTGGTGATGGTTTATCCCCCAGCCCCGCGGCCGGACCGACTAGATGGGTGTTATGTGGAGGATATAAGAAGGCAAGACCTTCTAAGCCTTCTGTCCCCTTCTTCCCGGAAAGTGCGCAGTAAGCTCATGCAGTCTTGGAGGGCACTTTTTTCTGCCCGATCTGCGTGCGCTTTCATCCTCACCATCCTTGGAGGGTTGGTTGTCATTGTCTGATGAGGATTCGAACCTGCTCTTTTCCTCCGGGATGATGGGCGTGGCGTCTAATCCAGAAGCAGACTTTGCAGCCGTGCTTCCCAGGCTGTTTCGGCCGTGGGTCTGGAGATGGTTTATCCCCCAGCCCCGCGGACGGACCGACTAGAGGGGTGTGATGTGGAGGAGATAAAGAAGGCAAGACCTTCTAAGCCTCCACGTCCCCTTCTTCCTGGATGTGCACAGGAAGCCCACGCAGTGCGCTGCGTGCGCCTCCGCCCTCACCATGCATGCTACGGCCACCTACCAGCGCTCCCTAGCGCAGGCGCTGGCCCAGCTGCGCGGGGATGGTTCCGACCCAGGACTGAGCATGAGCTCCGCACAGCAATCGACTGAAGTCGGCTGTGTGTGCCCCAGGAAAGGACGATGGTAACATTAGTGGCCCAGGAACGCCACCACGGGCTAAACCTGGTGATCTGCGTGATGCTGACAAAGTTCGCTTTCTTAGCTCACTCATATCCCAGGCTGGCCTGTTCGGCGACACCGTCAGTGAATTCGCCCAGGAATTCACGCCGGTGAGCGAGCAGTCGGAGGCGATGGGTAATACCATCTCTCGGCGGGATCGTAAAACCGCTCCTCCCCGCCGAGCCATCCACATCCACTGCTTCACGCCGAGAGCGTCCGCCTGCGGCTTTGCTCGGTCGCCCCCGCCTGTGCCTCTGGCCAAGCGGCTGCGCCGAGCATCTCGCAGGCAACCAGCGCTCCCCGCCCCAGGGCGCCGCTTAGTTCGGTAAACGAACCGCGAAGCGTCCCTGAGACGGGCCATCTGGAGAGGAGGAAATTTGCTCTTTCCCCGCTGGAGGGCGGGGCTCTTCTTCTAAACAGCGTTAAAAAACGCTATCAAAACCTCAGAGAAAGAGCATTTTTTCCCTTCCCCGGATGTGACAGCCCGAACACTGCCAGTCTGGGACGCTATGCTTTCCAGCTCGCAGGATCGGTGCACTTCGCCAGTGGCTCGCGGAGCGAGAGAGAACGGTCTCCTTTCTCTCCCCCTCCCAGCCCCACCACTGGAGTACGGGTGCGAGACAAGAGTGAAGCCGCATGTCTCAGCTCGCTCGCCGTCTGCTCCCCCGGAGTCATACGCGGCGAAATCGCTGCATTCCATTTTTCCCCGCCGAGCTCAACCGTGCAGCCGCTGCGCTCTCACCGCAGTTCGCCTGGGAGAATGGAGGCTCCACCCCCGACTGTCCAGCTGTTATGGGTGCGTTCTGCGCACTGGCTACACAGCTGGCCCCGGGGTGTGCGTAATACGCATTTCTCCATTGAGCCTACTCGCACAGATGCTGTGTAAAGTCAGGGAGGACGAGGAACAGGTCTATGCATTGCGCCTCTCAGGCCCAATCAAACCTGTATTCTAGCTCTCTCCTCGTGATGGCCCCTCCCTAGCATGTCCCCTGGAAGAAACTTCTTCTTTGGGGACAGGCATCGCTTGGCACCCGCGCCTAGTTCTATGGACATCACGTGTGTCCCATAGATGGAGCGCGGAGGACTTAGGTGACCTACCGTTAGGTGGTTAACACCATCACTCAGGCCTAGAGCACCCTCTATGAGGCATGCCTATGCCCTGATGTGGAGTCTATTCGCTGTGTGGTGTACTTCTCTCCGAGAAGGAAACCCCAAACATGCCAGATCAGTGTGATGCTATCCTCCTTCAGTTGGCTGGAGCCAAGGCTGTCCCCTCCGCACTGAGGGGTTGGCGTGGCGATCATCCCCGCTCTGAGGATGCGGCGATGGCGACGCGCTGGGAAAGCATCGCCTCATCATCCAGTCCCCAGAGGCGCGAGACGTGGATATATATCCTGTCCCCTCTCTTACCCATTTGAAGATCTCTCTTAGGAGAGGTCTGCTCGATCACTCGACTCAGTATCTATATGATTTCTGTCCAGGTAGACAGCTCTGCTGGTTGCGTTGGCATCGGTCAAATGGGCGGGTATCTGGAGGCATTTTCGGTCAGCGAAATGTGCCAGCGTTTTGGGCCGGCCCACTCTCACATTTACCTGAGACCCCGGCCCACCTAGGTGCCCTAGGTTCCTACAGCGCTCGTTTAAACTATGTAGTGAACCTGCAAGCGCTGCCCACGGAGGAGGCAGACCCAGCCCCTTATTGCTGTGTCCTGTTCGCGCTTTGCGTATTATACGGACCATACTCAGAGCTTAGATCCTCTGAGCAGCTCTTTATCTGTTACGGTGATCGGCAGAAGGGAAGTGCTGTATCTAAACAGAGGTTGGCCCACTGAACAGTGAATGCCATCTCCCTCGCTTATCGAGCCAGGGCGAGCCGTGTCCCCCAGGAGTGAGAGCGCACTCCACTCGGAGCGCGCATCCTTTTGGGCGTTAGCACGCGGCGCCTCTCTAACAGACATTGTAGAGCTGCGGGCTGGGCGACACCTGAGCATTTGTGAGATTTTATCTTCGAGTGAACTGATTTCCTCACGAGCGGTGAATGAGGAAAATCAGGTGTTAGGTGTTGTAAAACGCTTGCTGCGCCTTTCTCTCTAACACAGAGATACGTGCGCTTTTCTCGCTTTGTCAGTTGAGTTCCCCACTCGGCGAACCCTGCAGAGTTCCTCCGAGGCCCCCAGCATCTGACTCAGCGGAGGAGTCAAATGTTGGCCCATTACGTTGTAGGTATGCCCGCTGGTCATCCCGCGTTCTGGGTATAGGTGCCTGCTATGTGCGATCCCCGCTGGCGATCCCATACGCTCACTCAGCCACGATGTAGTCCCCCCTCCTAGGCGGGCTCGTGTCTTCCCTCCCCGCTAACCACCTCTTCGTATGTGCACTCCCCCTTCTCAGGGCTAGTCCATACGCTATTTGCCACCAGGTCTCCCCCTCCGGGCAGCAGGTGGCCTCCGCAGCGTCCTCCCTATCGGGACTGAACGCTTTCCCAACGTACTGTCGTTTTTAACGAGGTGTATTTTTACGACTCCCCGAAAAATATATCTAAACCAGAAAAGGTAAGTAAGGTAAGTAAGGGCCAGGGGACACGTTGGAGGACTGTGTCTCCAGCGATGCAGGTGCGCTCGTACTGCTGCGTGGCGCGCCCTTCACTGGAGACATGGTAAGGTTCTTTCGTTGTGGCGCTTTCCATAAATTTCCCCATAGTGGAAGTTTTTCCACATAGCATTGAAGTTCCCCTCCCGAAGGGGAACGCTCTGGTTACTAAAGTAACCCTCGTTCCCCGAGGGGGGGAACGGAAATGCTATGTTCCTTCGCCACAACGATTGTCCCTTAGCTGTTGAGTGTGAAAGCCTCTTCAGCTAGAAAAGGATGTCGTTGCTGAGCACATGCTAGCCTTTTATGCCAGGCTAATTGTCATTCAAGACAGCTGTGCACGCTGACGCCGCCAACTCATTGGCATTTCATTGGCCCGTTTTTATACTCTTTCAGATGATTGGATTCTGACGAAATCCCCATAGTGGAAGTTTTTCCACATAGCATTTCCGTTCCCCCCCTCGGGGAACGAGGGTTACTTTAGTAACCAGAGCGTTTTCTTTAAAAATCAGTGATCTTCACTGTCTGATTGAAATACGACAAAGTGGGTCTCAGATTGTACAAGAAGCACTGCATTAAGTTACATATTTTTGTGCCATGTCTTTAAAATATGAAAATTAATTTTACCCCATTATTTCAATGGAGTTTCTGCACTAGCCTGCTGATCCTGACGGGCACTTGCATGTAAATGGCTTTTTCATCTTGTTTTTTATGTTTGAATGCTGAATGCTGAAGTCAACTGATTATATTTTAATTACATTACAACGTCGATGCAGTAAAAGGAACCGTATAAATTTGAAAAAAGTAACATTAACCGTTTACCGGAAGTTTATCGGTATGGGAAGAAACACTAGCTGTGCATAAGCCCTATTAGCTTGTTTGCTAGCTTTTGTCAATCTTTGTTAGTGCATAACTAACTGAAACACTTAGGTAAACTAATGGTCCTTTTGTTTTAGAAACAATGTTTCTTTTATAAACAATAGTCCATTGAGAATATGTATACAGTATATGTGTCCCTGGACAGATGTTAAAATTGTAACATATTGTAAGTTGATGGTTATTTCTCTGATGCTGCCAGAGACAGAGTTCCACTCCTGTGCAGCTGTAACTGAAAAGGCACCCTGACCAAAGTCACTTTTCCAGAGTGGGACAATACAACTCCACTCTTGTTGGTCTCTGTGTGGTGTTCCTTAGGTTTACAAACTGACTGAGAGGTGACAGACCATGGGCCCTATTTTAACGATCTAGGAGCAATTTCAAAGCACACGGCGCAAAAGCATTAAGGGCGTGTCAGAATCCACTTTTGCTATTTTAAGGATGTAAAATTCTGCTTTGCGCCGCGGCACATGGTCTAACAGGGTTGAGCTTATTCTCTTAATGAGTTATAGGTGTGTTTTGAGAATAAACCAATCAGAGTCTCATCTCCCATTCCCTTTCAGAGTCAGTTGCGTCGCGCCATGGCGCATTTGCTGTTTACATGGCAGACTTTGTAAGTGGAAAAACTGAATGCTTCACTAGCGAGAAAACAGTTAAACAGAGCATCTGCAGCGTAAGAATGAGAGAATGAGCCTCCTCATTCTTTACTTTCACTCTCGTGGATAAGGAAACGTGTTGTATGCACAGACATCCATTACCCTACATAATTTCACTTGTTATGCGCAAAGATTTGTTTCAAAACTATTTCTAAATTCAGTTCTAATTTCCAGCAAACGAATAAATGAACAATAATTACGAAGTGTGGTCAAAAAACTAAGTTATATCCAAATACACATGTTATGCCCCATATGGTCTAAAAGCTGACAGGTGAGCAAATCTAAGCTTGTTTTTAATAAAAAAAACATATAGCATATAATAAATAATACTGATAATAATAATAACAACAACAACATTATACAAAAGCAATTTGTCATGAATAAACTGAAAAAGCCCCGCGAGATGAAGAAGGCATGAAGGCAGTAGTTTTTATATTTATGTAGGCTAGAAAGTAATAATTTTTGTAATATTTTAATCCTTTAATTCTTTTTTATTTGTAAGGATATTTGCGTATTGCTCTACATCCTGTGTGTAGTAAGCAATGTTTAAGCGAGTCGCACATCTAACGCGCTCTGCGCTGGACTTTTAGACTTTCTCTTAGCTGGTCTATTAAACAGTCTATTCTAGTTTCTTAAAATAGCAACACACCAGCAACGCGCCTTAACACACCTCCTTTTTTAGACCAGAACGCCTATGGGCGCACATATGAGCGCAAATGCATTTGCTATTTAAACAGCGCGGTGCAAAACGTCAAAATGACACTTGCATCGAGCTGAAACTAGCAAACAACAATTGCGTTGCGCCTTGCGTATGATAGGGCCCCATGAATGATTTTATAGATCAGACAAATGTTTAAATACTTAATGACATTTTCCCATCTTAACAGTTTATGTTTTTGTAAAGTGGTACAATGGTGATGTCTTTTTATCCAGTATTTTAATTGTCTGTTTGTATAGTGACTCTATGGGTTTTAGCATTGTTTTTTTTTTTGCCTTTGGCCAGGTTGTTAGGCAGTAGGTTATGTGTGAAAAAGTCACTGAGTGCATGAATATTATAGCTGCCTCCAGTCATAAGTGTGACCTGAGCCGGAAATTAGACATAATGAATTTGACATAGTTACAGACCTTTTTAATTTGTGATTTAAAGTTAATTTTGAGTCAATTAGGACCCCAAGATATTTGAATCAAACAGATGACATCTGTTTGATTATTTGCTATGTTTGGTTTTGAAAAGTACATTGCAAATATTCATTCATTTATTTTCCTTTGGCTTAGTCCCTTATTTATCAGGGCCCAACAAGGAACTACAAACTATTCTGGCATATGTTTTACACAGCGGATGCCCTTCCAGCCGCAAGCTGGAAGTAGTCCAGTAATAGTCAGGAAGAAGTGAAAATAGTCCATATTGTTATCTATAAACAAAACATGTAGCCAAATGTTTCATTTTCACAGGTTGGGAAATATAAAAGGTATTCACTTGTCAGTCATAAAAGTCACCTTTCTTCACCAGTGATGGCTGCATTTGAAATTACATAAATGTTTTTAGAGTGCACCAAATAAGAATGAAGCACAATTGTCAATCTGAAGATCTTTATAACAAAACTGTTATAAAAACAACTTTCAAAGCAAATTGCATACAATGTGAGCAAGTCTACTTTAAGTTTTATTTTAAATCTACCAAGTAGACAGTGAAGTGTTGGAAAGGAGTACAGCATAGGGCTGTGTTTCTCAACCATGTTCCTGGAGGACCACCAGCTCTGCACATTTTCCATGTCTCCTTCATGAAATACACCTGATTCAGATCATCAGCTCATTAGCAGAGACCTGTAATGGGTGTGAGAGACAAAGGAGACCTCCAAAACATGCATTGTTGGTGGTCCTCCAGGAACGTGGTTGAGAAACACTGGCATAGGGGATAAATCTTAATGGAACAAAGCCAGGAGCTATGCTTTAACCACCAGTCTAGAGGTAAAGTTCCAAGCACACAAGTTTGCAAATGTTCGTTGGAACAAAGGATTCAGGATCGCTGAATTACTTTATGGCAGTAACTACAGAACTTGCAAGCTTGCAAGCGATTGATTAATTTGAATGTAGTCTTTACATGAATGCTTAAATTAGATGTAATCTATTGACGAATTGCACAAATACATAGTTTCCTGTTGTTTGCACAAACTATTCTCCAACTATTGGTAGTTTTCTTTGTTTTAATGAGCAGACTTAATAATTATTGACTTCAAATCTCAAATAGGAAACAATGAAAACATGAAGCTTTGTGCTGTGTGGTTTACTTTTGTCAAGCAGTAAAATTGCTTTTATCAGAGGCCAAAACAAACCATCTTTGAGGACTGATGGCATGTTATTGATCTTTTTTTGTGTCCATTCTGCAATACAGCAGTCTGTTCCACTTGTCATACAGAAAAACACAAAATCTACATCACTGCTTAAACGCAGCATTTTCCACTTCTGTTTTTTAATCAGATGCAGTGTTTATGTGACCTTTTAATCAGATTAGAAACAGTCTACACCACCATTTCCAATCTAATCGGAAGTTAATTTGGGTTGAGTTTAGTCCATTTACTACTTGATTCTTTGATAGAATTTAAACATAGTGACAGAAAATGTGAGTAATGGCTGCTGAAAAACAGCTTCGACATCACAGCAGCTTGGTGAGAAATGAAAAGCCACAAACAGCCACATGCAAAAAAGCAAGAAGATAGGATCTACTGTATGTCCTCGATTGATGTTTATGGCTTTCCTCTTTGAGTGAGAATGATGTTAATAGCTATTCTCTTACCAATAAAGAGTACTACTGGCAGTGGAAATGCAAGCATCACCAGCATTACACATAGCAAATTGTACTGTACCAGAGGCAGACCAGGACAACATTTTAAACCGGGAAAAGTTAATGAGGGCCAGATGACCGTCAGCACACCAATAAATGTCCCGGTGCTCCCTATGGCCAGTCCGCCCCTGTACTATTGAACAAGCTATTGTTTTAATAGAGGGCATAAGGACTCCCGTTTAAGTAATAAACATGTTTTTACTTTTATGGTTTTAGTTAACTATAATAACCCTGCATCACAAAAAAAAAATTACATAAATTTATTTTTATATATAATTTATATATATAAAAAAATTACATAATTTTTTTATATATAATATCTTTTTTTTCTGAATGAATACTCCAAATTTAATATTTTTTTCAATATGTGATGGATATACAGTGGATAAATAAAGTCTACACACCTCTGTTAAAATGCAAGGTTTCTGTGTTGCAAAAAAAAGAAAACACAATAAATAATTTTAGAACTTTTTCCACCTTTAAATGTAAACTACAACCTGTACAACTGCATGAAAAAACAAACTCAAATCTTTTAGGTGTGGGGAACAAAAATAAATAAATTAAATAATATGGCTGCATAAGTGTGCACACCCTTTTATAACTGGGGATATGGCTGTGTTCAAAATAAAATCGATGACATTCAAATTCATTTTAAATAGGAGTCAGTATACACCTGTCATCTTTTAATGCGCATTTGATTAACCCAGATAAAGTTTAGCTGTTCTAGTAGTTGTTTCCTGACATTTTCCTAATTTCATCTTACAGCGAAAGTCATGGTCCGCAGAGAGTTTCCAAAGCATCAGAGGGATCTCATTGTTAGAAAGTATTAGCAAAGTCCCTTTAAGGTAAGTCATTTCACTCGGCGGCCATATTTGAAATGCCTCTCGGGCAGTATGTTTGGGCATTCTGTTTGAATGGGGAACATAAAATTCTCCAAAACTACCTACCAAGCTTACGATTACATTTTATATTACGAAAAACCAATAAAATTAAACAACAACTGTCTAAGCTGTTTCATTTCGAAATGTTCAAATCACACAAAATCTGCAGAAACTCACGTCTGGTCCGAGCCCCTTTTCCAGAGAATTGTCATTCTATAGCGATCACTGATTGGCTCCTGTACTAGAAGGTGGGCTTTAGTTGTGATATAGTGATCGCTGATTGGCTCCTGTACTAGAAGGCGGGGCTTCATTCGCCATATTGACAGTTACACTTTTCCCCATTCAAAAGTATACAAGTGACATGTCTTGTGTATTCTATAGTCTTTGGTATCAGTCAGGAGAAGGGTACAACATTTTTTCCAAGGCATTGGATATATTATGGAACAGTGAAGACCGTCATCAAGTGGAGAAAATATAGTGCAACAGAGTCATTACCGAGAACTGACATCCCTCCAATATTAATGAAAAAACAAAGAGAAAACTGATCAGGGAGGCTTCCAAGAGGCCTACAGCAACATTAAAAGAGTTGCAGGAATTTCTGGCAAGTATTGGCTGTGTAATACATGTGACAACAATCTCCCGCATTCTTCATATGTCTGGGGTAGGGTGGCAAGACGGCAGCATTTTCTTACAAAGAATATCCAGGCCCAGTTTTATTCTCCCAGGTGCAGGTGGAAAAAGGTGTTATGGACTGATGAAACCAATGTTGGACTTTTTAGTCATAGTTTCAAAAGGTATGTTTGGCGCAAAAACAACAATGCACACCACCAAAGCAACACCATACCCACAGTGAAGCATGGTGGTGGCAGAATCATGCTTTGGGGTTGCTTTTCTTCAGCTGGAGCTGGGGTCTTAGTGAAGGTGGAAGGAAATGTGAACAATGCTAAATACCAGTTAATACTAAAAGAAAACCTTCAGGAACTTCATATTACAGGATGATAACGATCCAAAGCACACATCCAAATCAACAAAGGAATGGCTTCACTAGAAGAAAATTCAAGTTTTGGAATGGCCCAGCCAGAGCCCAGCTCCGAATCCTATTGAAAATCTGTGGGGTGATCTGAAGAGAGATGTCTACAGGAGGTGTCCTCGCAATCTGACAGATTTGAAGCATTTTTGCGAAGACGAGTGGGCAAATATTGCCAAGTCAAGATGTGCTATGCTGATAGACCCCTAAAAAAGACAAGAGTACTGTAATAAAATTAAATGGTGCTTCAACAGTATTATTTTAAAGATGTGCACACTTATGCAACCAAATTTTGGATATTGAGATGTATGCATTATCTGAAAGTGAAATAAATAAGCCTCCCACTGATGTGTGGAGGATTTGTTAGGATAGAAAAATATTTGGCAGAGAAAATCTGAAATCTGAGGGTTCAAAAAAAATCTAAATACTCAGAAAATCAGCTTTAAAGTTAAATCAAGTTCTTAGCAATGCACATTACAAATCATTACTAAACAAGTTTTGTTTTATACAGTAGGCTATTTACAAAATATCTTCATGAAACATGAATTTTACTTAACAGTCTAATGCTTTTTGGCTAAATCAATTATTTTGACCTATGCAATGTATAGTTTCATCTTGCAGTAAAAGTCATGGTCCGCAGAGAGTTTCCAAAGCATCAGAGGGATCTCATTGTTAGAAGGTATCAGTCAGGAGAAGGGTACAAAAAAATTCCAAGGCATTGGATATATTATGGAACACAGTAAAGACCGTCATCATCAAGTAGAGAAAATATAGTACAACAGTGTCATTACCAAGAACTGACATCCCTCCATATTAATGAAAAAACAAAAAGAAAACTGATCAGGGAGGCTTCCAAGAGGCCTACAGCAACATTAAAAGAGTTGCAGGAATTTCTGGCAAGTATTGGCTGTGTAATACATGTGACAACAATCTCCCGTATTCTTCATATGTCTGGGGTAGGGTGGCAAGACGGCAGCATTTTCTTACAAAGAATATCCAGGCCCAGTTTAATTCTCCCAGGTGCAGGTGGAAAAAAGGTGTTATGGACTGATGAAACCAATGTTGGACTTTTTGGTCATAGTTTCAAAAGGTATGTTTGGCGCAAAAACAACAATGCACACCACCAAAGCAACACCATACCCACAGTGAAGCATGGTGGTGGCAGCATCATGCTTTGGGGTTGCTTTTTTTCAGCTGGAGCTGGGGTCTTAGTAAAGGTGGAAGAAAATATATACAATGCTAAATACCAGGTAATACTAGAAGAAAACCTTCAAGCTTCTGATAGGAAGCTGAAGATGAAGAGGAACTTCATTTTCCAGCATGATAACGATCCCAAGCACACATCCAAATCAACAAAGGAATGGCTTCACTAGAACGTGTTCAAGTTTTGGAATGGCCCAGCTAGAGCCCAAAATCCTATTGAAAATCTGTGGGGTGATCTGAAGACAGCTGTCCACAGGAGATGTCTTCGCAATCTGACAAATTTGAAGCATTTTTGCGAAGACGAGTGGGCAAATATTGCCAAGTCAAGATGTGCCATGCTGATAAACTCCCAAAAAGACAAGAGTACTGTAATAAAATTAAATGGCGCTTGAACAGTATTACTTTAAAGATGTGCACACTTATGCAACCAAATTTTGGAAATTGAGATGTATGCATTATCTGAAAATGAAATAAATAAGCCTCCCATTGATGTGTGGAGGATTTGTTAGGATAGAAAAATATTTGGCCGAGATAAAACTGAAAATCTGAAATCTGAGGGTTCAAAAAAAATCTAAATACTCAGAAAATCAGCTTTAAAGTTAAATCAAGTTCTTAGCAAAGCACATTACAAATCATTACTAAAGTTTTGATATATACTGTACAGTAGGACATTTACAAAATATCTTCATGGAACATGAATTTTACTTAATAGTCTAATGCTTTTTGGCTAAATCAATTATTTTGACCCATCCAATGTATTTTGTCTATTGCCAAAAAAATATACCTGTACAACACAAAACAAGGGGCAACACGGTGGCTCAGTAGGTAGCACTGTCGCCTCACAGCAAGAAGGTTGCTGGTTTGATCCCCGGCTGGGTCAGTTGGCACCTCTGTGTGGAGTTTGCATGTTCTCCTTGTGTTAGCATGGGTTTCCTTTGGGTGCTCCGGTTTCCCCCACAGTCCAAAGACATGTGCTGTACGTGAACTGAATAAGCTAAATTGGCCGTACTGTATGTGTGTGAATGAAAGAGTGTATGTGTTTTTCCCAGTGCTGGGTTGCAGCTGGAAGGGCATCCGCTCCGTAAAACATATGCCAAATAAGTTGGCGGTTCATTCCGCTGTGGCAATCCCTGATTAATAAAAGAACTAAGCTGAAAAATAAATAAATGAATGAATGAACATAAAAAGGCAATGCAGTGGCGCAGTAGGTAGTGCTGTCGTATCACAGGAAGAAGGTCGCTGGTTCGAGCCTCAGCTGGGTCAGTTGGCGTTTCTGTGTGGAGTCTGCATGTTCTCCCTGTGTTCGTGTGGGTTTCCTCCAGGTGCTCCGGTTTCCCCCACAGTCCAAAGACATGCGATACAGGTGAATTGGGTAGGCTAAATTGTCCATAGTGTATGAGTGTGAAGGAGTGTGTATGGATGTTTCCCAGACATGGGTTGCGGCTGGAAGGGCATCCACTGCGTAAAACATATGCTGGATAAGTTGGCGGATCGTTCCGCTGTGGCGACCCCTGATTAATAAAGGGACTAAGCCGAAAAGAAAATGAATGAATGAATGAACATAAAGCAGGTTTTGTGGTCCAGGGTCACATATTACTGTTTTTACTATACAGGTGATCAAATAAACAAAGGCTTAGAGAGCATTGTTTTTTAAAAGTGTGCAGTTTTGGTTATTACGAACAAACTTCTGATAACCTGTGCTATATATTGTCAGAACGTACCGTTTGCTTTCTTTAATCCTCTTTGTCCTTTCTCGTCTCTGTGCCTTCTTTGCTGCCTCCTCCTCCTCCTCATCAAGTCTCAATCGTTCCAAAATCAAATACTCCCTCTCAGCCTCGTCTTTTCTTTCTTCCTCCTGTTGTCGCTGCTGCTCCATCTTCTTCTCCTCCGCTTTTCTGGCTTGTTCTTTTTCATTCTTAATCCTACACAAAGCAGAAAGTTTATATAAGAAAGTATCACGTAAAACATGACATGAAGTCTTTTGTGCTCTTGGACAACTTGATGAATGAAAAAATGACGTGCTTTAAAAGTTATTTGCTTTAAAAGTTGTAAAGATTGGTTACTGGCAAGAATTAAAACAAAACAAAATCATTATCTTTCACAAAATGTTAAAAAATAAATAAAAATGAATGCAAAAAAACAGAACATAACATCAACATAATATTAGAGAAATGTCTAATTTCAGTTTCTCCAACTTAAATTTACCAAAATCATTTTACAGTACAGTATATGCTAAGAAAACATAAAAAGTGCCTACTTTAATGTTTAAATAGCTTTTTTGTGCTGAAAATAAAAACAAAAGTTATGTCAAAGAATGTAACATTGTTATTCTGCATATCAGATACATTTATGTAAAAATAAAACAACATAAATATTAATCATACTAAATCTGACTATATTTTAGATTATCAAAAGATTGACAAATGGGTAAAACTTTGTGGTTTGGACAATAGGGGAAAGTATAAAGATTTAAAATGACAATAGGATGCACTGATTCTGATTGTGAGAAAAGAGGTCACACGTGGCTTAAATTTATTTAATTTAAAATTCATAACACTGCCATGTGTCTAATAGTCTAATAGTTCAAACCTGAACATTTTCTCCATGCTAATCTGGCCTATTACATGCTGAAATATGGATCAAAAATTCTTTGACTTTTTAAATGGCTATTGTACGTTAAAATGATGCAATAAAGTCCCAATAGAAAACGTTATTTGAACAAAACTCACAATCAATCTACACCAGCTTTTATTGATCTTAGATAATGTTAATTTATTAGTCAATGTCTAATAGCATGTTAAAATTATAGTCACTAATTACAAGTCATTCATTCAGGCGTCGCCACATCAGAATGAACCGCTAACTTATCCAGCATATGTTTTACGCAGCGGATGGCCTTACAGCCGCAACCTGGTACTGGGAAGCACCCATACACTCATTCACACACACAAACACTATGGCCAATTTAGTTCATCCAATTCACTTATAGCACATGTCTTTGGACTGTGGGGGAAACCAGAGCACACAGAGGAAACCCACGTGAACACAGGAGAACATGCTAACTCCACACAGAAATGCCAACTGACCCAGCCTCGACTTGAACCAGCTGTGAGGCGACAGTTCTAACCACTGAGCCACTGTGCCTGCCACCCCTGGCTACAAGTCATAAACAGTTTATCAAATGGAGTAAAAAAAACAAATAAAATTGAGTTGTATTTTTAAACTAATATTAACATAGTGACTAATAAATCTCTGAAATATTTCTGAAATATTTGTTAACTCTCAACAAAGCAATAAACTAAGTATTTCTGTTATTATACCTGTCAAAGTAACCTATTTGCAGCTAAGGGTCAATTTTGTTATAAAAGCTTCTGCAATTAATTGCAACAAGACATTTTGATAAGTCTAATTACACAGTCACTGGCCATTTTATTAGGTACACCTGTCCAACTGCTCGTTAACGCAAATTTCTAATCAGCCAATCACATGGCAGCAACTCAATGCATTTAGGCATGTAGACATGGTCAAGAAAATCTGCTGGAGTTAAAACTGAGCATCAGAATGGGGAAGAAAGTGACTTTGAACGTGGCATGGTTGTTGGTGCCAGATGGGCTGGTCTAAGTATTTCAGAAACTGCTGATCTACTGGGATTTTCACGCACAACCATCTCTAGGGTTTACAGACAATGGTCCGAAAAAGAGAAAATATCCAGTGAGAGGCAATTCTGTGGGCGCAAATGCTTGATGCTAGAGGTCAGAGGAGAATGGCCAGACTGGTTTAAACTGATAAAAAGGCAACAGTAACTCAAATAACCACTCATTACAACTGAGTTATGCAGAAGAGCATCTCTGAACACACAACATGTCAAACCTTGAGGCAGATAGGCTACAGCAGCAGAAGACCACACCGGGTGTCACTCTTGTCAGCTAAGAACTGGAAACTGAGGCAACAATTTGCACAGGCTCACTAAAAATGGACAATAAAAGATTGAAAAACGTTGCCTGGTCTGAGGAGTATGGATTTCTGCTTCGACATTCGGATGGTAGGGTCAGAATTTGGCATCAACATCATGAAAGCATGAATCCATCCTGCCTTGTATCAACGGTTCAGGCTGGTGGTGGTGGTAGTGTAATGGTTTGGGGGATATTTTCTTGGCACACTTTGGGCCCATTAGTACCAATTGAGCATCGTGTCAACGCCACAGCCTACCGGAGTATTGCTGCTGACCATGTCTATCCCTTTATGACCACAGTGTACCCATCTTCTGATGGCTACCTGCAGCAGGATAACGCGTCATGTCATAAAGCACAAATCATCTCAGACTGGTTTCTTGAACATCCCAATGAGTTCACTGTACTCAAATGGCACCATTGGGATGTGGTGGAACGGGAGATTCACATCATGGATGTGCAGCCGACAAATCTGCAGCAACTGCGTGATGCTATCATATCAATATGGACCAAAATCTCTGAGGAATATTTCCAGTACCTTGTTGAATCTATGCCACAAAGGATTATGGCAGTTCTGAAGGCAAAAGAGGGTCCAATTTGGTACTAGTAAGGTGTGCCTAATAAAGTGGCCGGTGAGCGTATATGTATGCGTGTGTATGAACACATACAGTTGAAGTCACAATTATTAGCCCTCCTGTGAATTTCTTTTTCAAATATTTCCCAAACAATGTTTAACAGAGCAAGGACTTTTTCCACAGTATTTCCTATAATATTTTTTTCCTCTGGAGAAAGTTTTATTTGTTTTATTTTGGCTAGAATAAAAGCAGTTTTAAACATTTTTAAAACCATTTTAAGGTCAGTATTATTAGCCCCCTTAAACAATATTTTTTTCAATAGTCTCTAGAACAAACCATTGTTATACAATGACTTGCCTAATTACCCCAACTTGCCCAATTAACCTAGTTTAATTCAGAATTCTATCATCAATATAAGTAATAATTTTTTTTTCTGGAATTCAAACCACTGACTTTAATGATGCAAGTGTAAAGCTCTATCAGTTGACTTGTGAACATGCCTGATTTGCTATTTCTGAATATATAAATTTATTTATTATGGAAGTGACATCTGTTTCATACTGATATTTTGGTTTTGTAAAGGAAACCTGCAAACCTGCTCAGTCATTGTCACTTTTTCAGTTCAGTATTATTGTCATTTTTACAGTAACTAGTCAGTCACGTAAGCGTTTTACACTAGCATGACTAAAGTACAAAAACCAAAAAGGGAAGTGAGCAACTGTCACATGGTAAAGAATGAAAATAGACAGCCTTTTTAACAGCACTGACTGTAGGAACATGCTGTTGTAGAAAACAGACTTGTGTACGTGTAGTGAGGTTGGACCTTGCAGTTCTCTTGATGTGTTTCCTGTGCCTTTGGTGCTCCTTCACTTGCTCCCGCTCGATGTCCATGAAGTGCCGTCTATACATGAGGAACTGAGACTGCCTCTGAAACAATATGCTTAATGTTTGAAAAAAGCAATAGTTTTGGTAAAAAATTAATAAAAGTTTGTATCTGTTAGAAACAAAAATGGCCTTCAAAGCTTAGTCAAGACTTGCTCCAAGATTACTGGTTTGCCTCAGCGGAGTCTAGAAGACTTACATGAACAGCAAATGATAAGGAAAATTCAAAGTGTGATAGGAGATGATTCCCATCCTCTGAAGCCTTTTTTTTGAACTGTTGCCCTCTGGAAGAAGGCTCAGAAGCATTAAATGCTCTTCTAATAGATACAAATTCATCTTTGTTTCTGAGGCGATAAGGCTTTATAACCTTACATTTTAGCAAGTTATACATTTTTATTGTATGGGTCTTTCCTTATTGCTGTTTTTTGTGTAGTATTATTTTTATTATGAAGCATGCTGGATTGTGTTAATATTGTTTGTAAGTGATTTGTCTCTTTATATGTTTGTTGTATCATGATGCTACTGCACAAATTTAATTGGCCCTGGTGGGATGAACGAAGTTATTAAACTTCAACTTTAACTTAAAAAACGTAAAGAACATAAATCAAGGCTAAATATTCTCCTTATTACTTGAACATTACTATAATAATATTATTACAATATAGCTGCAAGCAGCAATTATCGGGGCCAAGAAGCCGAGCAGCCACATCATAAACAAGCAAGGCAACAAGCTACAGAGCAACTGGAAAATTCTATAACTTTTTGTCAGCATGGTCTGAGCCAAATTTGGTGGAAATTGGGCTAATGATCTATGGACAGTTCAAAACAACAGATTTTCAAACTAATTCAAGATGATGGACAGGAAGCAGTGTCAATTAGGGAATAAATTATATCAATGTTCTCTGTATGATACAAGGAATATGTCTCATGACAATAGACAAAACTATTGAAAAGTCATTTGATAAATTTTGTATGATTTTTATTGATAGAATTTAATTGTTTGTCAATTTTACCCAGAAGGTGGCTCAAACTGATGTAGTTTGGTCAATGCCAGGTCTAGATCACACACATTAAGTTTGGTTTCAATACTTCAAACCATTGCAGTGATTCAGCCTGTAATGTCATCTGGCAGCATTACATCAAGTTTGTGCACATGCTTTGTCTATTGACATGAATGCCATAACTTTTGGTCAACATAGCTTGAAGATGATCCAAATTTGGTGAATATTGGACCAACAGTTTAGGAGGAGTTAAAAAAAAATGGTTTGAACAAAATCAAAATGGCAGACAGGAAGTTAGACAGATTATGACATATGTGTTGTCGGCATGACCCAAGGAATAATTTGAGACTAATTTCATTAAAACATGCATATGCAGGCAAAAGTTATTACCAAATTTGTAAGTTTCATTAATAATGGCTAATGAATGTCTTATAACTCTTGACCCATAGGTGGCGCTCTGACAATTTTTTTATGGTGCGGTCAGTGTGAGGCGACAATGATAGACCTACATAACTTTTTGTCAGCACAGTCTGAAGATGATCTGAGTTAAATTTGGTGCAAATCAGCCGAACGATGTAGGAGGAGTTCGAAAAAGTAGGTTTTTAACCTAAGGCTAGATGGTGGACAGGAAGTTCAGTTAATTAAGGCATAATTGGTATCAATATTTTCAGGACAACTCAAGGAATGTATCAAGACATGTTTCATAACAATAGGCAAAATTAGTCAAAAGTTATTAGAATTTTTTTAAATATGGTTCTAAACGTTTGACTATCGGATAATATGGTTATCAACTTTTTGAGCACCTTCAGGGCACAGTCCTAAACACACATAGAGAGTTTCATAACAATTCGCCAATGCGTCCATAAAATACAGAAATTTCTGACATAATTCAAAATGGCCAATGGCCAAAATGGCTGACCTGGAAAAATCAGACACCATTCAACTCGGCATGCTCCACCAGATGTAAACAGACTAATTTTATGAATTTTGGACAAAGAGATGAAAAGTTATATACAAAAAAAATAAACCTTTTTGTCTCCGGGCCACTAGGGGGCAGTGTGCCGAAACGCTACAGCTCACTTCAGACCATGGTTGTGATAACACACAAAGTTTGGCCAATGTGTTACGGAGATAACACAAGTCAATTTTCGCAAGCTCTACTTTAAATTTGTTCGCAAGTTAATTGAAAACGCTTCGTCTAATCAACTAGAATTCAATAACTTTTGGTCAGCATGGTCTGTAGAACAAGCGATTCAATTTTGGTAAAAACTGGACAAATGGCCTAAGATGAGTTTGTTCAAATAGGTTTTAAGAAAAATTCGAAATAGCGTTTGAATCGGCTTGAGTCAAGGACTCAGAGGAAAAAAGAATTTTGATCGTAGCCCTTTCGGTTCAAGAGTTATAAAGATAAATATAAGTGAAACTTTGGACAAGTGGTGGTGCTAGACAGTTTGATTTAGAGAATGCTTGGCCCCTAAAAATAATGTTAAAGACTACAAATATGTTTCCTCTATTTTATTGTTGAAATATCCTAATTTACACAGTGTTTTTCATAACTTATATATAATTAGGAAAGTAGGTTTATTACAGAATAAGGTGTAGAACAATGCATGTTTTAAAGGGATATTCCACCACTAAAATGGTGAAAATCATTCACTAAACCTCAAGTGGTTCCAAACCTTTATGAGTTTCTTTTTTCCTATTGAACACAAAAGAAGATATTTTGAAGAAAGCTGTAAAGTGGTTTTCACTGACATCCATAGTAGGACAAAAAAAAAATGGAAGTCAACGGTTACCAATTTCCAGCATTCTTCAAAATATTTCTTTTTTTATTTATATTCAAGCGACTGCAAAATGGCATCATTTTTAGTTGTATTTATGATAAGGAGTGAGATATATTGGAGATATCCGGACTGTAACTCAACTTATTTACCTTTTTATCCATTTTTTTAATTCTGCTTTTAAGGTGTGCACATAAACAAGTGTGAGACAAGAATGTCTATGCAAAACGTTGGCTTAGTTTTACTTACTCCAATAACTTATACTGGGCTATTTATATCTAGAATTAGATTGGCTTGCTTTTGGTGTAGATATAGAAAATTATGTGAATTTCCAAGAGGTAAAACCAACTTTTACATTTTGGCTGCTGTTTGGAGTGGGAGTATTTGGGCTGGAAATTGTCCGACCAAAATGACAACTGCAAGATGTCTACAGCAATTTGTAAAAAGTGTTTAATATTTGAATTTCCTAATGAATTGCACAGTGCTTTTAGACTGTCTCTCAATTAAAGTAACAAATCAAATAAATAAAGTGAAAATGTAAAATATATTAAGATATGTTAAATGAACAATGTGTTTTTTATTATTTTCATTCATTTTCTTTTCAGCTTAGTCCCTTTATTAATCTGGGGTCGCCACAGCGGAATGAACCGCAAACTTATCCAGCATATGTTTTACGCAGCGGATGCCCTTCCAGCTGCAACTCATCACTGGGAAACACCCACACACTCTCATTCACAAACATACCCTACGGCCAATTTTAGCTTACCCAGTTCACCTGTACCACATGTCTTTGGACTTGTGGGGGAAACCAGAGCACCCAGAGGAAACCCACGCCAACACGGGGAGAACATGCAAACTCCACACAGTGACCTTGCTGTGAGGCGACAGCACTATCCACCGTGTCACCCTTTCATTATTTTGATGACATTCATTTTCATTGCTGTGTAGAGCTGCATGATTAATCGTTAAAAGATCTTGATCTCAATTCGACCACCAACATGATCTTAATCCAGCCAATTATAGTTTTAAAGGAAACCCTGGGAATCAAGACATGTACATCTTAATATAATGTAAATTATGCCTTTTTGAGGAATATGCAGAAATAAAAAACAAGACATATTTACGTTATTCAAAAAAATCCACATTTATTCATTCATTCATTTTCTTGTCGGCTTTGTCCCTTTATTAATCCGGGGTCGCCACAGCGGAATGAACCGCCAACTTATCCAGCACGATTTTACGCAGCGGATGCCCTTCCAGCCGCAACCCATCTCTGGGAACATCCACACACTCATTCACACACATACACTACGGACAATTTAGCCTACCCAATTCACCTGTACCGCATGTCTTTGGACTGTGGGGGAAACCGGAGCACCTGGAGGAAACCCACGCGAATGCAGGGAGAACATGCAAACTCCACACAGAAACGGCAACTGACCCAGCCCAACCGAGGCTCGAACCTGCGACCCAGCGACGTTCTTGCTGTGAGGCGACAGCACTACCTACTGCGCCACTGCATCGCCAAAATCCACATTTATTCCAGTTTATTTTAGACCATGGGTGCCACCATTGATTTCAATGGCGTAATTTAGATGCTTCGCCTCTGTTGCTCTATCGATTCCCATTATAAATGCACCAAGACTAGTGATACAAAAAGCTTCTTCTATGCCACATATATTATGCCACTTTTGGTTGTAATTTTCAGTTAAGAGGATCTTGATCTTCATTACAGGTAATTTTTCCCTCACAAGGAGAAACATTATAACATTAAATCCCTCCAGACACTGAGTAAAATTTATGTTGAAAAAAGGCTGACAAAATAAAGTAGCCAATAAACATGCTGATGCTTGTCTTCACAGATGCATAGATCGTAAATGGAGAAAACGGGACACTTTATAACTGGGGTTTATTCAAATGCCAGATGTGCATTTGTTTATATTAAACAGAGTTATTACGGTTCACTCCTCAATCAGGAACCGTGCAGGTAGTAAGGATTTGCATGTATTTTTTTTTATTTATTTTATTTCAAAGTGACAGCACCAAATGACATGAAAGTGCAGTGAAAGTGAAACTGAAATCGAAACTGAAGTTATTTAAATGAACATATTGAATTTTAGAGGCGATGCAATGGTGCAGTAGGTAGTGCTGTCGCCTCAGAGCAAGAAGGTCGCTGGTTCGAGCCTCGGCTGGGTTAGTTGGCGTTTCTGTGTGGAGTTTGCACGTTCTCCCTGCGTTTGCGTGGGTTTCCTCCGGGTGCACCGTTTTCCCCCACAGTCCAAAGACATGCGGTATAGGTGAATTGGTAGGCTAAATTGTCCGTAGTGTATGAGTGTGTATCAGTGTGTGTGGATGTTTCCCAGAGATGGGTTGCGTCTGGAAGGGCATCCGCTGCATAAAAACGTGCTGGATAAGTTGGCGGTTCATTCCGCTGTGGCGACCCCAGATTAATAAAGGGACTAAGCCGAAAAGAAAATGAATGAATGAATTTTAGAATAGCCCTTAATGTTCAGGGGTAAATCGGCAAAATTAATTTCTACAAAGAGAATCAAGATCTTCATTCTTTAAAAAAATAAAAATAAAAAATCTTGATTCTCATTTTTCAGAATCGTGCAGCTCCTAATTTCCCTTATAAAAAATGCACAAAGAGGAGACACCACTTTAAATCAAGTGTGATTTCCCACCTGCCTCTTCAGCTCCTCCTGATTCTCATGCGGCCACAGCACTTGGGAAGCTCTATAGTCAGTTGTGAAGCCTGTGCAGGAAGCAGTGCGATCTGGCTCATAAACCTGCAGACACACCATCATGTATTCATGAAATAATAAAAGGCGCTGTGTTACATAATAATATCACATTGTGTTGAAGATGTCATAAAGGTCTTGTGGTGTAAGACAGCTTAAGAAGCACTGAACAGCCTTCACTTAAACAGGAAAAGGCTTTCTAGAGTAAGCAGTTTTGATTTAAGGACATGGGTTAGGGATTACAGGTGAATCGATAACACAATGATATTACAGGCACAATTTAGTACACGTTATGCATAATTGTATAATAATTGTATGTCTACAGTAGATAATAGTTGCATAGGCTTATAGACTAGTTGTTTTCTCATGAAATAAAAAATCCATTCATACAATGTGAAAAGAATATTATTTGTGACTATCCTGCCAGCAGGACACTGAAGTTTACTTCACTATATTGCAATTATATCCTAATCTAAACCCTATATCACTGGAAAGGTCTAACACCGTGTTCTAACTACACATGATGCAGTGTTGCGAATCTTTTTTATGATAAAATGAGTATTTGTTCTAAACATTTGCAACAGTGACAGGCGAAATTTCAGTTTCTGCAACATCGCGGCAAGACAACAGCATAAACTACTATGGCAATTATCTCCTCAGGTACAGATTATGTGCTTTATTCGATGTTAAATGCTAATAATATGAGTTTGAACACCATTTTACATCACATTTATTGCCATACCACTAAAAGCAGCAGCAGATAGTTTACCACAGATCTTGAAAATTCAATGACTAGCAAACAGTTTGAAAATGAAAGTCATCACTCTCCAAACCAACAACATCAGTACTCAGCCTATGTACTTTTCATAAAGTTAAATAGGGTAAATATGTATTAATAATAGGGATGTGCACAATTATTCGAGTAATCGATTAATCGAACCCATCAGCGACGATCGAGCATGAAAACGATGACCGATTGGCTCTAAAATTAAATTACTTTCAATCTTTCTGATTGGTTATGCTGGTATTTGGGCGGTAGTTTGATATTTGATTGGTTATGGCTGCAGGAAGTTGCGGTCTACAGACGAGACCTGAGCGCAGATCGAGTATAGGGGGTCACACACCAGAAGCGCCGCATCGCGCCACGCAGCGCATTTCAGAATTCTAAACGTACACAGCGATGCAAAGCACGACTCAAGGCAAGGCAAGGCAAGGCAAGTTTATTTATATAGCACATTTCATACACAGTGGCAATTCAAAGTGCTTTACATAAACAGGAATAAAAAAAGACAAGTGTAAGAAAAATAAATAAAATAAAAACAGATAATAAAAAACTGATAAAAACAGATAAAAATATTTAAAACAGGTTGTAAAAGAATGAAAAAGAGGAGAAAAACATAATAGTGCGATCTGTCGGACGTAGCACAGTGCTCATTCAGTAAAAGCACAGCTAAACAGATGTGTTTTCAGTCTGGATTTGAATGTGCCTAATGTTGGAGCACATCTGATCATTTCTGGAAGCTGATTCCAGCAGCGAGGGGCGTAGTGGCTGAATGCCGATTCACCCTGCTTTGACTGAACTCTTGGAATTTCTAGTTTATATGATCCTAAAGATCTGAGTGATCTGCTAGGCTTGTATTCAGTGAGCATATCTGTAATGTATTGAGGTCCTAGGCCATTTAGTGATTTATAGACAAGTAGTAATACTTTAAAATCTATTCTGAATGTAACTGGGAGCCAGTGTAAAGACCTGAGGACAGGTGTGATGTGCTCTGATTTCCTGGTTCTGGTCAGAATCCTGGCCGCAGCGTTCTGGATGAGCTGCAACTGTCTGACTGTCTTTTTGGGAAGGCCCGTGAGGAGGCCGTTACAGTAATCCACCCTGCTGCTGATAAAAGCGTGAACAAGTTTCTCTAAGTCCTCACTGGAAACAAAGCATCTGATTCTTGCAATGTTTTTGAGATGATAGTATGCTGATTTACTAATTGCTTTGACATGACTATTGAAACTCAGATCTGACTCCAGAGTCACACCAAGATTCTTGACCTTATTTTTTGTTGTTTGACCCCTAGAGCCAAGGTACGCATTCACCTTGAGAACCTCATCTCTGTTCCCAAACACAATGACTTCAGTTTTCTCTTTGTTTAACTGCAGAAAGTTTTGGCACATCCAACTGTTCATTTCATCAATGCATTGGCAGAGGGTGTCAATAGGGCTGTAGTCATTAGGCAGTAAGGCTAAGTAGATCTGAGTGTCATCAGCATAGCTGTGGTAGGAAATTTGGTTCTGTTTCATTATTTGGCTCAGAGGGAGCATATAAAGGTTGAACAGGAGAGGTGCCAGAATCGAGCCTTGTGGGACTCCACATGTCATGGGTGTCCACCTTGACCTATGGTCACCTATACTGACATAGTAACCTCTCCCTTCAAGATAAGATCTGAACCATTTGAGGACCGTCCCAGACAGCCCAACCCAGTTTTCCAGCCTATCCAGAAGTATGCTGTGATCGACAGTGTCAAATGCAGCGCTGAGATCGAGCAATACCAGCACTGTTAGTTTACCTGAATCTGTATTTAGGCGGATATCATTGATTATCTTTATAAGAGCGCTCTCTGTACTGTGATGTGCTCTGAAACCAGATTGAAAATTGTCTAAACACCCCTTGGAGTTTAAGAACGTGTTAACCTGGTTGAAAACAACTTTTTCAATGATTTTTCCAATGAAAGGGAGATTTGAGATTGGCCTGTAACTGCTCAATAGGGTGTTATCCAGGTTGCTCTTTTTCAAGAAGGGTTTAACAACTGCAGTTTTAAGTGAGTTTGGAAAAATCCCTGAGAGAAGTGAAGCATTTACCACTTTTAGGAGATCCATTTCTAAACAGTTAAACACCATTTTGAAGAATGATGTGGGGAGAGTGTCAAGACTGCAGGTTGATGTTTTCATAATTTGCACGATCTCCTCTAAGATTTTACTATTAAGTGCCATGAAATCAGACATAATGTCTGATTTCTTAAGTTGTGATTGAGCTTGTCTGACGTCGGCACAACTTGGCTGATTGGATGAGCTGATTGCCTTTTTGATATTATTGATCTTATCGGTAAAGAAATGAGTGAACTCATTACATTTACTTTCCGAGAGTAGTTCACTGGGAATCCTACTGGGGGGGTTTGTGAGTCTCTCTACAGTTGCAAAGAGTGTACGCGCATTATTTAAGTTGTTGTTTATAAGGGTTGAAAAGAAAGTCTGCCTAGCGGTTTTTAGTTCCACATTAAAAGCATGAAGACTGTCTTTATAGATATTATAGTGGACTACTAGTTTTGTCTTCCTCCACATACGCTCAGCTTTTCTGCACTGTCTTTTCATCATTTTGACTGCTGTTGTTTTTCTCCAAGGCCCGTTTTTCATCCCTGTTTTCTTCCTGATTTTAACAGGTGCAATGTCATCTATGACATTCTTAACTTTAGAGTTAAACAAATCAAGGAGAGAGTCAACAGAGTCTGCAGATATGCTTGGTGCGAGTGATATGGCCTTCATAAACTGCTCACTAGTGTTCTCATTTATGCATCTCTTTCTGACAGAGACAGATCTGTCTTTAATGGCTGGAGTGATCAATATATCAAAGAAAATACAGAAATGATCAGATAGTGCAACATCCTTAACAGCAGTCGATGAAATGTGTAGACCCTTAGTTATAAGTAGATCAAGAGTGTGTCCACGATTGTGTGTGGGTCCTTGAACATGCTGTGTCAGATCAAAAGTGTTAAAGACATTCATGAGTTCTTTTACAGCATTGATTTCAGGATTATCAATGTGAATATTAAAATCCCCAGCAATAGTAAAATAGTCAAACTCAGAGGTTACTATTGATAACAACTCTGTAAAATCATCAATAAAAGTTGGAGAATATTTTGGAGGTCTGTAGATAATGATCAGTAAAATGCGTGGAGCACCCTTTAGTGCTATACTCAGATATTCAAAGGACAAATAGTCACCAAATGACACTTGTTTACACTCATAGACATCTTTAAATAGGGCAGCGATGCCTCCACCTCTCCTATTAGCTCTGCAAACACTCAAATAATCAAAGTTTAAAGGAGCTGTTTCATTCAGAACTGCTGCGCTACAATTGTCATCTAGCCAAGTTTCATTTAAAAGCATAAAATCAAGGCAATTTGTGTTGATAAAATCATTGACTAAAAGTGACTTATTGTTAAGTGATCGAATGTTTAAAAGTGCTAACTTAACAGTTTTAGCTGTTTTCCCTACAGTAGTCTCAGAATTACATTTAATAGACAGCAGATTTGAATGATTTACTGTACGGCCTGAAGAAGTCTTCGGTTTTCTGTCACATAATATAACACCTATCTGTGAAGAGAAAGCTAAAGCTAAAGGCACAGTGGGTTCCTGCTTGTTCTGTAAACATCTGATAAAGACACTGTTATCTAAGCAGGCACCCGGGACACATCAATGGCAGCTTTTAGGTTCACCAGCTGAGGATGAGGTGTTTTTTGGGACCTGCCGCTGTCGCAAAGACCTGAGGCCTCTCCTAGGTGTAGGGCGAGGTGGGCTCAGAGATGGGTGTGAGAATGGCTGACTTTTGGTTGCTAACTGGGGGCTTGCAGCAATGGAGTGTGAGAGTTTAGTTCCAGCAAACACCAGTTCCTCCATCTTTTTTGAAAAATTCAAGAGAGGCGAGCAAGGTGACAGTGAGAATGTGTCTGATGACAGAGGCTGTGGGTCTGGGGTTTCTGGCTGTTGAGATATGTTGACCTGGCTGTTTTCCTGGAGATCATCCATGAGTGCTGATAATTGGTGCTGTTCTGGTACGTCACAGTCTCTCTGTGTGCAGGGCTCAGACAGCAGTTTGTCCGTTATCAGTGGTTGTTGTGTCTGCGTGGTGTTATCGCTGTCCTTGTGAGATGCGTCAGCCACAAGTCCACTCAGGAAACTCCTGTGATCATCCGGACACTTGCTAGATGTGCGTGTGCCATTTGGGTTGAGTTCAGTGGTACACACAGCTGATGGATGATGGAGGGAGAAAAAGATGTTGTCCTTTAGCACTTTTCCACCAACTTTGTTTGGATGAAGGCCGTCTGATGTAAACAGTTGTCTTTGGTTCCAGAAGAGATTGAAGTTGTCAATAAAATTCAGTCCTTTCCTGTTACATGTTTTCTGCAGCCATACATTTAGGCCAAGTAGCCGTGAAAACAGATTTGTCCCTCTTGCAGGGAGTGGTCCACTGATGAATGGCTGAATCTTCAATCTTTCAACTGTTTCCAAGAGCTCACAGAAATCTTTCTTGAGCAGTTCTGACTGTTCTTTCCGAATATCATTCTTCCCCACATGAATGACAATCCGTTTTGCATTCTCATGTTTCCTTAATATGTTCTCAAGCTCTTTGTTTATATCAGAAACTGTTGCATGAGGGAAGCAGTATGTCATTGTTGCTCTGCTCCTAAAATGTTTGATTATTGAATCTCCAACAATCAATGTTCTTATCTCTGCAGCGATCAGAGCAGAATGGCGCTGTCTAGTCGGCCTTGAGCCTCTGTTCCGTGTAGAATTAGCTGCTGAGTCATGCAATCTCTGTCTGACTGCATTTGGGGATACTTCACCCATATTACTGAGAACTTCATATCTGTTCTGAAGCTGTATTTGAGTCCGAGCTGTATTTGGGGTAGAGCACGCTAATGCAGTAGCGTATGATCTTTGTGATCTGACCCCGCGAGGACCCTTTGGTCTCGCACCTTGTTTTTGCCATTTGTTATCACGCTCATTTTCAACAGTTTTTCTCAAAACAGTAGCTGGAGTAGATTTATGGCACTCACCGAATGTCTGCTGTGAGGGTCCACAATAAAGCGGTGCTGCGTGATCTGGCAGTTCTGGTCGGATCGCAAGTAATTTTGTTTCAAGGACTGCAATCTTTTGTAGAAGTTTGTGGCAGTTTGTGCAGCAGGGAGATTCTAAATCAATACGCTCCAGAGCCATTTTCACAGCCGTGTTTTCCCGTCTCAGGAATGTAAGCAGCTGGTAGCGGGAGGATTGTTTAGACGATAATTCCTCTGTTGTTGGTAAAGTTGTATTCCAGAAAGTTTGTAGATTCGATGTTGATCTTCAAGCTGTGTTGTTTGAGCACTGTGCTGATAGGCTCAAGTTAAAATTAGAGTATAAAATATAAAAGCAAGAGTGCAAGGCGCAGAGCAGTAGGCAGAAGCGTCCGAACAGTAGCAAAGCAGGAAGTAGAGCAACTCAGGACACTGTTCATATTTCTGCCGCGCCACAGAGCACCATCTGAATAGTTTCATTTTAAATACCATGCGAATGTGTGTGATACTTTCAGCTGTCATGTCTGCGCCGTGTCTTGACACTCTTTTCTAGCTATGGCATGAGTGATGTTTCACCGGATGACACCAAAATCGAAAGCTACTTCAGGGAGCCATGCATCTCTCTAAACCCGGATCCTTTATTGTGGTGCAAAGTAAATGAATCAATTTGCAAAGCTAAGCACACTTGCCCAGTGGTACCTGGCTGTTCCTGCATCTTCTGTGCCTGCTGAGTGCATTTTTTCCCAACGCCGGTCTAATTGTACATAAACTTCGCACTCGGCTTTCATCGGAGTATGTAGACCGACTGATCTTTTTGAATAAAAACATGTAGTCCTTTCTTATGTTAAGTTTTATTAGCCATGCATGGTAAAATATTCAGGCTGTTTTTGTTTTAAATTTAAGCAGCATAGTTAAATTAGGCCGGCTTTATTTTATTTACCTCCACCGACTGATCACTTTGAAAGAAATGTTATTTTACCTAATCTTTAAGTTTTATAGCTGTGATAAAAAATATTCAGGCTATTTTTATTTTAAGTTTACGCAGCCAAATTATGCTAGCTTCTAATTTTAGTTAGGCTATGTGCTACTTAACAGCCGTTTGGTTAAGTTTTGGTGAAACTTTATTTTTGCGAACCCTTTACAAAAAAAAAAAAACCTTTTTGATCCACATCTGTTGTGATGCTGCTGAAGTAAAATATTGTTTTGGTAAAAATGTCAGGTGAATAAAATAACTGAAATGCAGAGTATCATGTGTGTTTTTATTGTTGTTGTCAACAATATAGAAAAAGGTAGATTATAGTTTTAAAAACGGATCCAAAATATTTATAGAAATAATAAGACACATATTGAAGGGGATAATACTGTAAAATAACTTTGGTTTCTTGTTTTCTGCGTGGCTTCAGTTGCCGTTGTTTTAAAGCTCCCTGTAACAAGAGAACCGCATACACTTTCTGGTTGGCATGTATTTCAAGCTCACATGCATTTTGCGTAGATAACCACAATTTGTAATATAACATTTTCATATTGTGTCTCTAGGCTTTATGATTAATTTTATTTACAATGCGTCATGTAGAAAACCTACATGCTTCACGTCAGTGGCGGTTCTAGTTTAAATGCCACCCTGGGTGAACCACCTGCTTTTAGAAATGTACTTAGAAATAAATAAAATTGTTACTGTTATTATTATTATTATTATTATACAATTATTATTCTAAATAAATAACAGAAATCAATCCTAAATGTAACTGGAAAAAACTGTAGACAACTGGAGTGATATGCTAAGATCTCTTAAGAAATCTTTTGCTTGAATATTAAAGACAATTCTATAGAATATAAAAATATATATTTTATGTAATTATCTGTTGTCTTAGACCCGACTCATGGCTGAGAATTAATGTTATTAAGTCTTACCTCCCTGATTCATCATTTCTCCTTTCTGCTTCATAGCCATATAGTCAAAATAAGATCATCATCATATTATAACTTTAGTTTTGTCGACTTGCAAAGCTCGCTGCGTGCCGACACCTCTGCATAAAAGTTACTCCAGTTTCACAGGATATAAGCAGCGTGTATATTATTGGCGTGCATGTAAACAACCGGTATTCACACCGGGAGCAGAGCAGCGCGTGAGGTGCGCAGGAATGGTTTTCTGCACGCATGCATGCATCAGTTTGTTTTCACCATCGTTGTTTCGGTTGCACATAGACAATAACAAACTTGCACATGCAAAATACGACAAATGTAAATGGCCTCTAACACACTACTTTAAATTATTCCACTTGCATAAAGTAAATCGTAACTCAAAGCTTTTACTGGGGCTCATTTTTTTCCGCACCGTCTCCCCGACCCAGATGCTGCCCTGGGCATCGACCATATTGCCCATGACTAAATACGCCACTTGTTAAACTTCTTTAAATGTTTACTGTGTTAACCATTATTGATGGTGATTTTTAATAACCCAACAGCGTTAATTTAATTGTTTTCTGAATCCTGTCATAGTTTTATCAACAACATTTTTAACAGGGTAAAAAAATATAATAATTATATATATATATATATATATATATATATATATATATATATATATATATATATATATATATATATATATATATATATATATTTTTTTTTTTTTTTTTTTTTTTATTGAATGTTATTTAATTGTCCCTATGACGCACACACGCCCCCGCCTCTTGCTTAAGCCCCGCCCCTGATTAATCGAGTACTCGTTTGTCAAACCTGTGGATTAATCGAAATGAAGAATGGTCAGAAATGCCCATCCCTAATTAATAACCATCTTTATATTTATATATTAGTAACCATTTTACCATTTCGTTGGGAGTGTAGTGGCTGGTATTTAAATGAATAGCTCGTATTTAAATGTTTCTGTCGTGTCACATTGGTGTAGACAACTAAATTGCTTGTCGCTGGAATTTCGATGCATCGCGTGTTGTTAGGACACATGTAAGACTTCCTTATAAAATGACTTTAAAACTATATGTATTTTTACTACACAAACCTACTTTTTTCTAGTGCTGTTAGAATTAATACATCAAGCAGAATGAAATTGAGTAAATGTATGTATTTTTAAATTAACATATATTCATCTGAATATATAACGTATATATATTGTTAGGTTCATAAATACTTGGACATCAACAGAATTCTAACATTTTTGACTGTTAGCTTTAATTTGAGGGTATTTCTATCCAAATCAGGTGAACGCTGTAGGAATTACAACAGTTTTATATATGCCTCCCACTTGTTAAGGGGTCCAAAAGTAATTGGACAACAGGCTTCTAAGCTGCTCCATGGCCAGGTCTGTGTTATTCCCTCATTATCCCAATTACAATGAGCAGATAAAAGATCCAGAGTTCATTTCAAGTGTGCTATTTGCATTTGGAATCTGTTGTGGTCAACTCTCAAAATGAGATCCAAAGAGCTGTCACTATCAGTCAAGCAAGCGCAGATCAAGCAAGCAATCATTAGGCTGAAAAACCAAACCCATCAGAGAGATAGCAAAAACATTAGGCATAGCCAAAACAACTGTTTGGAACATTCTTAAAAAGAAAGAACGCACCAGTGAGCCCAGAAACACCAAAAGACCCGGAAGACCGTGGACCGTGGTAGGTGTATGTGTGTCAGAGTCAACAATCAAGACACGACTACACCAGAATGAATACAGAGGGTTCACCACAAGATGTAAACCATTGGTGAGCCTTAAAAACAGGAAGGCCAGATTAAAGTTCTAAAAAAGCCTTCACAGAGGTGGAACAACATTTTATGCAGAGTGATTGGAAGAGAAGAGTATGAAGAAGGAAAGGAAATGGTGGTAGTAGTGACATGCCGTGGGCATGTATGCCTGTCAATGGAACTGGTTGTCTTGTATTTATTGATGATGTGACTGTTGGCAAAAGCAGCAGGATGAATTCTGAAGTGTTTCAGGCAATATTTTCTGCTCATATTAAGCCAAATGATTCAGAACTCATTGGATGGCACTTCACAGTGCAGATGGAAAATGACCCAAAGCATACCGCAAAAGCAACCAAAAAGTTTTTGAAGGGAAAGAAGTGGATTGTTATGCAATGGCCAAGTCAATTACCTGATCTGAATCCAATTGAGCATGCATTTTAATTGTTGAAGACAAAACTGAAGGGAAAAATGCCCCAAGAACAAGCAGGAACTGAAGACAGTTGCTGTAGAGGCCTGGCAGAGCACCACCAGGGATGAAACCCAGCGCCTGGTGATGTCTATGCGTTCCAGACTGCAGGCTGTAATTGACTGCAAAGGATTTGCAACCAAGAACCAAAAATTGAAAGTTTGGTTTATGATTATTATTCTGTCCAATTACTTTTGGACCCTTAACAAGTGGAAGGCACACATGCAAACTGTTGCAATTCCTATAGCGTTCACCTGATTTTGATGTAAATACCCTTAAATTAAAGCTGACAGTCTGCAGTTAAAGCACTTCATTTCATTTAAAATCTATTGTGTTGGTGTATAGAGCCAAAAATGTTAGAATTGTGTCAATGTCCAAATATTTATGGACCTAACTATATCTAATTATATTAACTTTAACATTTGGGGAAATCATTAATAATAATTTTAAAAGTAATAAATAACAAATGCAATAATATTGAATAAAAATGTACGTATATTCTTAAACAATTTAGTGTCAGGTAAAAAAATAAATTAATTAAGTGCAATATTATTCACTATAACAATTTACAAATTGCTCCAAACATATACTGTAGCTCCATTAAATTCTTGCATGTGGTCCTCTCACAGCATATTCAGAACTGCGGAAACTAAATTTCTCAAGGTTTAAAGTCCCAGTATAGAAAATGTGTTTAAAAATACCATTTTAAAACAACAGTTTTCCGTTTATTGCATTGTAGAAGCCTAGGTCACTTTCTTTTTTCAGCAAACTGAAAAAAAACCTAATTATTTTTTTTACAGTGTCTTTTCTGTGGGTGTGCCATCTGGAACTAAATTTAAATGCCACACAAGACCTTCCTACCATATCGTTCTGAAAAGTTACAGTCTTGCTTCGTTGGTGATGCAAATGGAGAGGTTGATCATGTTGCCCCAACAGCATCTCATCTTCCGCTTCAACATCCTCCTCTCCTCTTTCAGTATAATCTTTCTGATCTTTCCAAGTGTGTGATTCAGGTTTCTGTATTTAAAACAAAAGCCAAGATATTAATATACCGCAAAACTGACTGTTCAGGTCTCCAAAATGACCCAAATGCATCATGCATGACTCACATTTCTAGCAGGAGATATTTTCCATCTCCCACCAGGTAGCTGCGATAGTTCCTCTCGGTCTTGCACTGTCTGGCGAGCAGCTAGTCTGTGTCTCACCTGCTTCCTGACTTTACTGACCTGGAAACAGGGTAAAGAAACTCACACTTACAACAAGATTCTGTGAAAAATAAATGCAAAAATGATCAAGTGGTCTGGAAATAGACATACGTTATGTGTAAGGTGACTGGAAGAAACAGACTCTGTTCCATCAACACTGGCAGAGCGAGAGCTGGGACTGCAGATAACTCGCTCTGCATATGTCCATAAAGGGAATACATTGGTTTGAGGTGAAGGACGATGGGCTGCTTTGCTGGTTTGTTGGTATATTTTGCCCTCACATTCAACCTGAAAAAAAAGTGATATAATTAACTGTTTGAAGACATTGAACAAATTTGGACTTTTCCAAAGCCATGTTTTATTTTTTAAGACTGTTGTGACTTTTTGCTTTTATTAGCTTTTTCTTGAAAAAAATTCTTAACTGAAAAAAAAAAAATAGTAAACACGTATAAACATCTAAAAAATTGAAAGCCCTGACATGTGTTTGCAATCCAAAGTAAAGTTTCCCATTTAAGGTTTTTTTTTTTTTATATATATATTTTCTAGTTTTATTTCTTTTGGTTAGGCAAGAATAAAAAAGAAAAAAAAAAAAAAATAAATAAATAAAAAAAAAAATATATATATATATATATATATATATATATATATATATAAAATAATAAATAAATAAAAATAACACACACACATATATATATATATATATATATATATATATATATATATATATATATATATATATATATATATATATATATATATATATATATATATATATATATATATATATATATTGTGAAGTGGTAAACCTTTCCTAAACCAGAGAGCTGGGTGTACAGGGGACTGGCCACTGGCATAAAATGACTAATTATATAGTAGGATAGAGTCAGGAGTTGAACATGATTATGAAGGTGAATAATTAATTAGTATAAGTATCAGTGTGATACACTTAATAATTTCGAACATTTTAACTATTAAATAATAATAAGCAAATTATTAAAATATGCATAAACTAATTTCAAAAGGAGGAGGGATATAAACTAATCTAATACCTGCTTCTGTAACAGAACAACTTTCTCCTTTCAGTCTGAAAAACATCTTCACACTTTTCACTTTGAAACACTGATGCACCGTGTGATCTCCGTATCACTCATTGGAGCAAGCGGAGCTGCAAATATCCGGTCGCGTAGTTTGGCTTATTAATATTTATTTATTGCGTATAGACGCCTGTGACAGTAGTTTTTCACTGTGCTGACGTTTTATGTACATCATATTTGTTGTTCTGTTAGTAGAAGTAAACTTTTTTTTTGCAGTATTTGCACATAGTTTGTGTTTTGTCAGCGCACTTCACCACTGTTATTTTACTCTGCTGCTCCACCTCTTGCTCGCCGCTAATGTGCAAATAAAGCAAGCTTTCGCTTGTAAACACATCGAATTTTCCACTGGCTCACGATGAATCGTTACACCCCGACAAAAGGCCAATCAGTTGGCGTTTCTGTATGGAGTTTGCATGTTCTCCCTGCGTTCGCGTGGGTTTCCTCCGGGTGCTCTGGATTCCCCCACAGTCCAAAGACATGCGGTACAGGTGAATTGGGTTGGCTAAATTGTCCGTAGTGTATGAGTGTGAATGAGTGTGTGTGGATGTTTCCCAGAGATGGGTTGCGGCTAGAAGGGCATCCGCTGCGTAAAAAAAACGTGCTGGATAAGTTGGCGGTTCATTCCGCTGTGGCGACCCCGGATTAATAAAGGGACTAAGCCAAAAAGAAAATGAATGAATGAATAAATTAAAACTCTCATGTTCCTAATTGTGTTTTTAAAAAAATCTCTTCATTAGACAAAATATAAAAATATTTGAAATTGTGCTAATAATACTCACTGCAAAAATTATGTAAAAAATTTTACTTTTTACATGACTTTTTTTAACTTGACTTTAAAAAAAAAAAAAAGGCTTATGATTTTTTCTTCAATGGTATATACAATTAAACACACAAAACAGTTTAAAGAAATTGAGATAGTGTTCACATAAATTACTCTGAATTAAAATGAATATTTAAGTATTCAATATTTAAGTCAAAACAAATTTTGGATTTTCACATCCTTGCAAAGTTTCAAGTAAAGCAAAGACGGTCTTATTCTTTAGAATGTTCTCTTTCCATATAGCAATTGAGCAAGCTCATGTTTGTTGGTGGCATTTTTTAAAGAACCTGTGATTTGTGCCTTATATAAAAGCTTATAAAAGACTATCATATGATTTGATCAGCTGTTTGCACAGATGACCTGCTGTGACACACACATTCACAAAACGCATCTTACAGCCAGTAATGTTTTTACTTTTATTTTGTAATTTTCCTGTAGATTTTCAAACAATCTTATGCTTGTAGGTGACAACCAAATACTAAAGGCACTTTTCAAAATATTTGATTAACTGAAAATAAGATTTTAAGCATAAGCGCACACAAAAATGTAAATAATATGAAAGCTAAACAGAAATATTAATTTTAAAAACATTAAAAAACTTATTAAAATGAAATAAAAAACCTAAATGTATTCAGAATATTAAGAAAAAATCATTATAGCAAATTAATTAAACTAACATAAAACTGACTTAAATTGAGTAAAGATGGATTAAAAACTCAAAAAAACTAATATTTTAATTCTTTTTCAAATATTTCTTAAATGGTATTTAAGATATTTTCAAAATTTAACATTCATTCATTCATTTTCTTTTCGGCTTCATCCCTTTATTAATCCGGGGTTGCCACAGCGAAATGAACTGCCAACTTATCCAGCATACTGTATGTTTTACGCAGCGTATGTCCTTCTAACCCATCTCTGGGAAACATTCATTCACTCTCATTCACACACATACACTACGGACAGTTTTAGCTTACCCAATTCACCTGTATCGCATGTCTTTGGACTTGTGGGGGAAACTGGAGCACCCGGAGGAAACCCACGCGAATGCGGGGAGAACATGCAAACTCCACACAGAAAAGCCAACTGACACAGCTGAGGCTCGAACCAGCAAACTTCTTGCTGTGAGGTGACAGCACTACCTACTGCGCCACCGCGTCGCCAAAATTTTACATAATAATTATAATTTTTTTTTAAAATAACAAATTCATTTTGTCTTTGCCATGATGAAAGTAAATCATTTTCCTCTAGTTGTTAAGTAAGACGCTGGTATTCAGTTTAAAGTGCAATTTAAAGGCGTACTAGTTTAACTAGGCAAGTTCGACAATTTATTTATTCTGTAGCCAATCAAAATAAATAATTTATTAATGGGGCTAATATAATTGACTGCAAAACAATTAATTAAAAAAAATTCCAGCCAAACTTAAAAAAAAAAAAACTTTCTTCAGAAGAAAAAAATATAATAAAAAATACTGTGAAAATGTCATTACTCTGTTAAACATCACTATAGGAAAAATGTATATGTATAAAAATACAATTTTACAGGAGGTCTAATAATTTTGCCTTGTATTAATTAATAACATAATAGCTATATTTCCATAGAAAAGACACTATAGACAGGCATTTCTTACAGTCTGGTATGATTTGATGAGCTGCTGTTGTTTGCGCAGTTGGGCCTGCTGTGACACACGCTCACGAACAGCATCTTGGAATCGGCGCAGGCTCTCCTCTTTCTCTCGACGTGTCTCCTCCAGAAACTTTGCTGTGAGCAAAGCCTGGACCTGCACACACAAGTTTACATTTGAGGGATTGTGCCTGCTACGAATTCTATCTGCATACACAAACACGGTGCAAAGACGGACATGAAATATATTTCTTTTCTATTTTTTTTTTCACAAACCTTAAGATATTCCTCAGAGATTTTGGTCCATATTGACATGATAGCATCACACAGTTGCTGCAGATGTGTCGGCTGCACATCCATAATGCGAATCATTCCACCACATCTAAAAAGGTGCACTGTTGGATTGACATCTGGTGACTGTGGAGGCCATTTGAGTACAGTGAACTCATTGTCATGTTCAAAAAACCAGTCTGAGATGATTCACGCTTTATGACATGACGCGTTATCCTTCTGGAAGTCGCCATCAGAAAATGGGTACACTGTGGTCATAAAGGGATGGACATGGTCAGCAACAATACTCAGGTAGGCTGTGGCGTTGACACGATGCTCAATTGGTCAATTGGTACTAATGGGCCCAAAGTGTGCCAAAAAAAATATCCCCCACACCATTACACCACCAGCCTGAACCGTTGATACAAAGGCAGGATGCTTTCATGTTATTGATGCCAAGTTCTGATCCTACCATCTGTATGTCGCAGCAGAAATCGAGACTCATCAGACTAGGCAACGCTTTTCCAATCCTCTATTGTCCAGTTTTGGTGAGCTGTGTGAATTGTAGCCTCAGTTTTCTGTTCTTAGCTGACAGGAATGACACCCAGTGTGGTCTTTTGCTGCTGTAGCCCATCCGCCACAAGGTTGGACGTGTTGTGCGTTCAGAGATGCTGATCTGCATACCTCAGTTGCAACGAGTGGTTATTTGAGTTACTGTTGCCTTTCTATCAGCTCGAACCAGTCTGGCCATTTTCCTCTGACCTCTGGCATCAACAAGGCATTTGCGTTTTCTGAAATACTCAGGCCAGCCCGTCTGGCACCAACAACCTTGCCACGTTCAAAGTCACTTAAATCACCTTTCTTCCCATTCTGATGCTCGGTTTGAACTGCAGCAGATTGTCTTGACCATGGCCTAAATGCATTGAGTTGCTGCCATGTGATGGGCACATTAGAAATTTGACCAGTTGGGCTGGTGTACCTTATAAAGTGGCTGCTGAGTGTATGTACCAAATGTTCCCACAAGTATAACAATACCAGTACATTTTGACCTTGTGGATATTTTTTTAATCTTAATGAGGAAAATATCTTATAAACCACAGATTAAACTTTGAAGTATTTTGAAAAATGTAAAAATGCAGAACGTTTGCAGTAAGGGTTGGGTTTAGGGGGTAGATAGAATATACATTTTGCACAATTTAAAAATCATTATGTCTATGTAAGTCCTCATCAAGATATTTGTACAAGATAGCAGTGTGTGTGTGTGTGTGTGTGTGTGTGTGTGTGTGTGTTTTCTTACCGCGGGGTGCTCCTGACACTCTTCTCCGCTTTCGACCCAAACACCCACAGGCGCCACAGCAGGGTTCCTCTCGGCCAACACTTTCACATCTCTGGCCTTTCTCCTGCTTCCAGAACCTACCATTTTATTCTCCTTCAACAGATTCTTCTGTGCTATCGAAAGGCAAACCCTTTCTCTGGCGGTTATAGCTTTACTCATTTCGGTTTAAAACTGAATGACTGTAACTATCATTTGGCTTTGGGGGAGTCACTAAAGTTCAGACATTTTAACAAGATCGAGCCTTGGAGCAGGAACAAAGCTTTTTTACTCGAGTCTGTTTTAATGCACAGCGACTCATACGTTTCCCAAATAGTTTTATTATATATTTTCTAACTTCTGCAACTGTCTGTCAGAATTAAATCGCCGTTGTCAATGACGCTAACGGAATCAACACAAGTTTAGCCCCGCCTATCTATGATTCTATTGGCTACAACTTAGCAAAGGTAGGATTTGATTCGACGGCAGTAACGTCAATCAAAAACTTTAGCCATTTGGTCACGCCTGGTGTGGTCATAAATGTATGTTCGATGGGGAAAAGAAAGCCAGCTAGTTTTAGTTCCCTGCATGCAATACTGTAGTTTTAAGTGACTAAAATCAAATACGTCGGTTTTAGAGAGAATTCCACACGTGAAATGTCTTGTTATAAATATAATGTAGATTTATAAAAAAAAAAAAATTTTTTTTAAGTTTTTATAATTTATTGTTTATAACGGAGTTATTTTAACACCTGACTGCAAACTTAACATGCAGATAAAATTGTTAATAAGTGTAAGAAGTTGCCGTCAAAATAGCCATTGTTATGTGATGCTACTCACTATATGCTTTAAAAGCTTCTTCATGACTTAAACAGTTTTAGCGGCCTTGTTTTTTTCCATGGGGTAATCTATTAGCATTTCCTTCTTTTATTTGTGTTTCAGTCTTCAACTTATACATTTATGCATGGGTATATGAATCAACAGAAGAACAGCCTGCTCCCTTTACAATGCTTGTTCTCAACGGCCATGCCCATGAATAACAAGGAGACTACTGTGTCTTTTGTGTGAATCAGCATGCCCATTGTCTCTCCGTTTCCAGGAACAGTATGAACTTCAGTGAGAGAGACACCGTTACATAATGCTTAGATTATTAGCAGAGAAACACTGCAACAAAATAACATCAGAAATGTGAAAGACTGCAAGTTGGTCTTCTTCAATGTTTTATTTAACATCTTAACATTCTCTACTTTACATTCACCAAAATAAAAACAAGCCTAAACAATGTAATAAAAAAAGAAGAAAAGAGGACAAACATTCACTGTTGGCTTGACAAAGCCTGGTCTATACAACAGTTTTTGCAGTGTAGTTTGAATAGTATAATTTGAATACATGACAATTCTAGGTCAGCCGATGCTGCCTGTAGCATGAAGCTGGATTAGCTGACCAGCTCACTAAAAGTTAGTTTAGTTTGCACCAATCCTGGGTTTTAACATGAGGCAGCTTGATTCGAATCACTATTTGTTGTCATGGTATTAACTGAGCTAGCTTAATGGTATCTAAAACCAAGAATCGGTGCAAACTAGTTTGAAACTTAACAGGTTTAGTCAGCTAATCATAGTAGGCTACAGGGCCACTGTCATGCCTTCCAACTTGGCTAAACACACCCACCTAGAAGCTTCTCGTATGGCTAGTAAAACTCTGATTATAGCTGGTTCTGGTGAGTTTAATTGAAGTCTTGAGAAGCTAAACCCTTCAGGACAGTGGGGAGTTTTGACACCCCTTTTTAATCAGTTCTGTAGTTGCACTTGAGTCCATCAGTTGTCCTCAGTGCAAAAACACAAAATTAGAGTCATTTTTGGAAAGGGTTCAAATACAGAAAAACAAAGAATCTGTGGGAAGTGAGGGATTTCTGAAGAACAGCATGCAATTTAACAGATCAGGACAAACAAGGAAACTCATGAACTATCACCAAAAGACACAACTGTAAATCATTCAGGTACTCAGTGTTAGGAATAGAGTGCATTTTTATTAATTCAACTATTTAGTTTCTCCTGTGGGCTATATGTAAATGTCTTTTTATGTGGAATATTTTGAATATTTTATTCAGGTCAGTACTAAGGAAAATAATGTATTTTATATGACCCCCTCTTATGATGGGAAAATAATTAACATTTGTATATTTTTCAAGGTGTATGTAAATTTCTGACATCAACTGAATATAGTTTGTACAAGTAAGCAGTTCTTAAGAGTTTACTTTTTTTACTCACACATCTGATTTCAACTGAACAGAGGAAATGAATGGTGGAAGATTTCCAAGTAAAATAAGATGGAGCTTCAGCCACAACCATCAATTACATAATCTGCAAAAAAAAAGTGGCAGTTCTAAGGTGTTTACCACCTCAAACTTTCCAGAAAAGGGTCCATGCACCTGTTTAAAATTTTGGCCTGATTTAATATGAAAATTTAATTTTCACGCCATTTATTATTTGTTTGCCTTAAGCTTAATTTACACGTCTGTGTCAAGTGTATATGGTATTAATGATAGCCTATTTGTAGTTATGTGCCATTAGCACCACCCCAGAAATGCAACTACACTTCACAATTAGTTGGACCAGTATAGCTCTTCCTCAAGTGGTTTAGATAGCCATTGCCAACATTTCAGCCAACTTTCTCCCAGGTCCGTATATGTATCGAAATTGATATTTAGCTGCACCATGTTGGTGTTTCGTAACATCTAATTTTTACGAGGTGGGTCGTTAGCCCAACGCCCAACCCCCAACCTGGAGGACCAGGATATACACACATGCAATGCAATGTGTATTTATATAGCGCATTTATTGTGTATGGTCATACACCCAAAGCTCTTCACAATCATGAGGGAGGGTCTCTCCACTCCACCACCAGTGTGCAGCGTGCACTTGGATGATGCGACGGCAGCCACAGTACAACGACGCCAGTCACTACACACCAGCTGTAGATGAAGTGGACAGACAGTGATAGAGCCAGTTCAGTGGATGGCCATGATAGGTAAGTGCCAATGGAGGGAATTTGGCCAGGACACCAGGGTTACACCCCTACTCTTTTATGAGAAGTGCTATGGGATTTTTAACGACCACAGAGAGTCAGGACCTCAGTTTAATCCGCTCACTGACAGTATAGTGTCCCCTTCACTTTACTGGGGCATTAGGACTTATTTAGACTGCAGGTTGAGCGCCCCCTGCTGGCCTCAACAACACCACTTCCAACAGCAACCTAGTGTTCCCATGTGGTCTCCCATACAGGTACTGACCAGGCTCAGCCCTGCTTAGCTTCAGTGAGTAACCGGTCTACAGGGTGATATGGCTGTGGCCACATACACTATGAACAATTTAGCTTACCCAATTCACCTAAAGCACATGTCTTTGGACTTGTGGGGGAAACCGGAGCACCCGGAGGAAACCCACGTCAACAGAGGGAGAACATGAAAACTCCACACATAATTGTCAACTGACCCAGCCAGTGACAAGGGGCTCGAACCAGTGACCTTCTTGCTGTGAGGTGATATCGTGACCCACTGCACCACTGTGCTGCCCCCTCAACCAACAACATCTTTCATTTCTGCATTTTAGTTCTGGTAATCAGTATCAGTCATCTTCAAACCTCAAACAGGATCTGATCTGCTCAGTTTTAGTCATGATTGTTTGAACCCTAAACTCAAAGCATCAACAAAGAAACTCCTGAAAACCCACCACAAGCTAGCGTTCACTGCGAACAGAACTAAAGCTCAAAACAGTGATCAATCGATGTTTAATCAGGGCAGAAGTATAAATTGGGCTTTAGATGAACTATGACAGAAAACACATTGAAGGACTGTGCTGAGTTTGCTGGGTGTAGCTGAAAGGCTTTGTCAAGCCAACACAATCACATTTTATCACTGAAAGTGAAGATTTCCTAGCGTGTTAAATTGACTAAACATTCACTATGTGCTTTCGTCTACACAGTGCATATTTTTGAGGCACTCGTGTATTTACAAATGTACATACATTAATGTAAAAATATCTGTGCAGGTCAATACAGCGTCTGTTTTTTTGCAGCATATACAGTAGTCTATGTTTTGGGGAACCTCTGGGATCTTGTGTAGGGGTGGATGGATCTTGAGGCCTCCTGGCTGGAGAAAAGGACACAGGGGATTGAGGGGCCCGACCGGACTCCGGCCATGGGGCGAGGAGGGCGCCGGGGGGCTCTCGCTGTGCCCCTCCTGCGGCGATGGTGCGGTGGGGATTTGGTGGAGGTGCGAGGGTATCGGCGGGAGGAGCGAGCTGGCAGCTCCAGGGAGTCAGATGGAGGAGGTATTGAGCTGCTGTAGCTTGGAGGACTGCTGCTGTTGGAGGTGCAGGTTTCACATGCTGATGCCGGTTCGCCAGGAGGAGAATCCTGGAGATGTCAAGTGAGGCATTTCACACGCCTACATCAGTGCTCTTTCATATTAAGATGGTAACACTTTAGATTGCAGCCAGCAAACGACATCGGAAGTAAACTGAATTTACATCTTACTTTTTTTGTAATAATACATTTTCTGTACATATCAGTTTAAAACAACATTATAAATGTTTGGGGAAACCATCATCACTTTAATTTACAGCACGCAAATGTTATTTAATTTGTAACTACAAGAAACAATGAGTAAAAAGCGTTACGCTAATTTACATCCTTTGATTTCAGAATTTAGCATGTATGCCATTTACAGTATGTAATCCTATAACACCTCCAAAACACTTCCATCACATCATAAAATATGTTCTGATGTTTACTTTGCATGGCCTTATTATTATAACCTTATTACTTTCATATTTCCCCAAACTTTCATATTCATACTGTGTAAATTCAGTTTACTATTAAAAGTAATCAAAAGCATTACAAACAGGAATAACACAACAATATGATCATCTCATAGTTAGTTGCTGCTGTGTATTAGAATATGTGGTAAAACATGAACATGAATATTAATATGTGAAGCAGTCTTGTAGTTGCAGGTTTGGCCTTTGCTCTCTGACTCACAGACAGCTCTACTGAGGAAATGGAGCACTCATCCACTCAAAAGGCTATTTTTAAACAGAAAGCTGTTGTGATGGGAGAGATGCAATTAAATAATGATGTCATAATACCTTCTCTTTTAAAATGTAGAGCGATACAGGATTCCTGCGCTCGTGGTCAGTCATTATGGGGATGGCATCTTCTTGAAACAAAAACGAACAATTACATAAATAAAATGTAATATATTAAAATCCATTTGTAATATATAGAGAAACAATATACAATTCTTTTATACAATTTTTATATATATATATATATATATATATATATATATATATATATATATATATATATATATATATATATATATATATATATATATATATACATACACAGTTGAAGTCAGAATTATTAGCCCCCCTGTATTATTAACCCCCCTGTTTATCTCTTTCCCCAATTTCTGTTAAGAGAAGATCTTTTCAACACATTTTTAAACATAATAGTTTAAGTAACTCATTTCTAATCACTGATTTATTTTATATTTGCCATGATGACAGTAAATACTATTTTACTAGATATTTTTCAAGACACTTCTATACAGCTTAAAGTGACATTTAAAAGCTTAACTAGGATAATTAGGTGTAGGCAAGTTCGGGTAATTAGGCAAGTTATTGTATAATGATGGTTTGTTCTGTAGACTATCGAAAAAAAAAATTAGCTTAAAGGGGCTAATAATTTTGTCCCTAAAATGGACTTTAAATATAATTCAAAACTGCTTTTATTCTAGCCAACATAAAACAAATAAGACTTTCTCCAGAGGAAAAAAATATTATCAGACATACTGTGAAAATGTCCTCTCTCTGTTAAACATCATTTGGGAAATATATATACATACAACAGTTCTGTTTGGTTCTCGAATCTGATTGGCTGATGGCTGTGCAATATTCTGCAATATCAGAACTTGTACAGCCTCCTCACCCTTCTGTATTACTCCGCGCACATAGAGTGACAGCAGATCAATAAACTCACTACAAATTGACAAATATTGCAGCTGTTGGACAACAATGTACTTTTGAGGCTTTTCTTGGCAAGAATGTAGTTGTTTTGATTGCAGCTATGCAGTTCATTTGTTAGGATAGTGCCTACTTTAAATATTTATAATTTCTGAGATACAGCAGAGCATAGATGGTTGACGTTGTCCATCCACAAGATGGCGACAGAGACCGCATAATAAGCCCTTATGCTGTGTTCACACCAGATGCGGAACGCGCGGCTAAATCACGTTATTTGCGCGTAAATAGACGTGTGAACATTTGAGTTTACTTGCTTCATTCGCGCGTCAGACTCCGCTTCATTTGCGCGTCAAACTCCGCTTCATTTGTGCGTCAAATTCACTTCAGAACAGACATGGATTCGCATCATGGGTAGGGCTTCTGCCTGCCCGGTGACTGTAGCTTCGTTGCTAAATGGCTAACCTGGATTTTATTGATAAAATAACTGTGTTTATGTGCTTTATGAAGGCTGTAAAACAGCATCGATACGTTTGGAGCAGTGTCTGAGTCCACTAGATACTTTCAGAGGTGCACCCAGCTCTGTGAGCTCATAAACTCCTCCAGAAACTTAACCTGGATGACAGAGGCGTTCAGCGGTGCTTCTGACTGAGCCAAGCCCAGTTTGATGAACTGTTGTCGGTGTCGGCTGGAGGATTTCCATCGGACACCAACAACAGGTGCTACGTCACAATCATGCCCCCACAAGAGTAAACTCCTGATTGGTTAACGTGAATGTCCGCAGAAGTTTAGATTTTTTAACCCAAGCAATTCAAACATGCAAACACGATTCAAACATGCAAAACGCTCAATTCGCGCGGCGACATTCGTGCGTATCGCGCCATCCGCGCTGCGCCATTCGCGCCACGCCATTCGCGTGTATCGTGTAACTCGTGTAAATCGTCTAACATGTAACTCACTCGCACTTGACGCTTCCTCCGCATCTGGTGTGAACGCAGCATAGAAGGAGAAAAGATCAGCATATTTTCTAACTACAGCTGATCAAATCATTAAAAATTGGGAAGTGACATTCTAAGTCTATCTCTCTCTTTTGTATGTTGTAGTGCTGTATTTATACCATTTTGTAGTGTATTGAGTGTCAGATAGGACTCACATATCAGGAATATATGTATTTTTATGTTGGTCACTCTTTGTATACCCTGAGCCATCTGTTTCTAATGCGTCTCCTGTTTTCGTTACTGCAGACTAGTTCAGTAAAAAGAAATGCCCGCATGTGTTTAACGTTTTTCCTTATAGCATACACGACACGGTGGTGAAGCTCCAGTCTCTGGGCCTACACAGCTCTCTGTGCAACTGGATCCTGGACTTCCTGTCAAGCAGACGCCAGGTGGTCAGAATGAACAACATCACCTCATCCACACTGATCCTCAACACTGGTGCTCCACAGGGCTGTGTTCTCAGCCCACTCCTGTCCTCCCTGTACACACATGACTGTACATCCAAACACAGCTCCAATGTCATCGTTAAATTTGCTGATGACACAACGGTGGTGGGCCTAATCACCGATAATGATGAGACGGCCTACAGAGAGGAGGTGCACGCTCTGACGCAGTGGTGTCAGAGAAACCACCTCTCACTCAACATCAGCAAAACCAAGGAGCTGGTGGTGGATTTCAGGAGAGAGAAGAAAGAACACGCTCCCATCACCATCAACGGGACACCAGTGGAGAGAGTCAGCACTTTCAAGTTTCTTGGAGTACACATCGCTGAGGATCTGACATGGACTGCCCACACAGACGCAGTGCTGAGGAAGGCACAACAACGCCTCTTCTTCCTCAGGCATCTCAGGAGGTTTGGATTGAGCCCCCACATCCTCCGCACGTTCTGCACCTGCACTGTGGAGAGCATCCTGACTGGCTGCATCACCACCTGGTACGGAAACAGCACCAGCAGCAATCGCAAAGGTCTACATAGGATCGTGCAAACTGCTGGACGCGTAGTAGGAGGTGAGCTTCCCTCCCTCCAGAACATCTATACCAGGAGGTGCATGAGGAAAGCCAAGAGAATCATCAGCGACTCCAGCCACCCAAGCCATAGACTTTTCTCTCTGCTACCCTCAGGCAGACGGTCACGCACCAGCCGACTGAAGGAAAGTTTCTTCCCTCAGACTATCAGGCTGATGAACACTTAACACACCCCACACAAACTCTTCCATACCCCGCACTGCACACCATCAAGATGTAGCATGCACTGCACTTTAACAAATCCATACTTAAAACAATACTGCCCACAACTATGTGTACACCTATCCATCGTACGTATCGCTGTCAACATTGTCAATTTTACATTGTCTTGTTTTTTTTGTGAGTATGTTGTATTTTGCACTGTCTGTATTTTGCACTGTCTGGAGCCAGCACCTAAGCTTTTCACTCATCATAGCACACGTGCTGCTGATGATGTGACAATAAAAGTGATTTGATTTGATTTGACAGTAATCTGGTAGTGTTTGCGTTGCTTTGGCTTTTTCGGGGGCTTTTTAATTTTTGTGATCTCCCAATTGCAACAGAGAAATACTGGGAAATGTCTCTAGACTGATGGCATTTCATGCCATTCAGCCTTATAATCTTAAAATGTAAGCAAAATCCCCATATATATATATATATATATATACACACACACACACACACACACACACACACACACACACTTGAAGTCAGAATTATTAGCCCCCCTTTGATTATTTTTTCTTTTTTAAATATTTTGCAAATAATGTTTAACAGAGCAAGGAAATTTTCATACTATGTCAGATAATATTTTTTCTTCTGGAGAAAGTCTTACTTGTTTTTAGTTTGGCTACAATAAAAGCAGTTTTTAATTTAAAACTCATTTTAAGGTTAAAATTATTAGCCCCTCTATATATTTTTTCGACAGTCCACAGAACAAACCATCATTATACAATAACTTGCCTAATTACCCTAACCTGCTTAGTTAACCTATTTAACCTAGTTAAGCCTTTAAATGTCACTTTAAGCTGTATAAAAGTGTCTTGAAAATACCTAGTAAAATATTATTTACTGTCATCATGGCAATCATGTCATCATGTTTGAATATTCATATAAAACAACACAATTATGTATTACATACCCTCTGGCTTGACATCATGATACCTGATGTGGTGGTTTTGTGGAATAGTTCTTGGTATAGATTTGGACTTCTGTCTTTTTGATCTGTTAATAAATGTATATGTTAGCCTAATAAATGTTCATTCACACCAACAAGGCTACTTTAAGGATAGATGAGGCATAAAGAAATATAAATTCATACTTTTTTCTTGGTTTCCAGCAAGCACACACAGTTACAAGGGTGATGAGGAGGAAGATGCCCACTGTAGACAGTATGATATAAAGGGAGCTCCTTTCTGCAAACGTAATGATATAAGCCATTTTAGTTATTCAAAAGTTGCTTTTACCAACATTTTAGCAACACTCATACATTTAATTTGTGGAATTGTTTAGCTTCAAACTAATCATGTTTGTGGGGCAGATTATTGGTTAATGAATACTCTTATTTGTACGGCACACATACACCGTCTCTCAGAAAAATTGATCATGCTGTTTTTAGGATATTTCATGCTTTTAAGCGAAATGTATTGGAAGCTGTTATAACATTTAATCTATGAAGCATATTAATATCTATATACAAGCTACTAGGAAATATTTGTATATTTTTAAAGTTCTTTAGTGATTAATTTTTAAGTGGTTTTTTCAAAAGATTGGTAGTTTTGTACTCTTTTATTACATGCAGCAGTACTTATTTCTGTATTAACTTGTAACCATTTTATTGTTAACTTGTAACAAATTGCCTCGTGTAACTGAGTTTTGCCTCTGACATTTATGGGGAACTGTCATTGAGATATAAATGATTAAGTTTTGACTAGTTCGCAATTTAATTGTGACAAGTAAATAATTTTATATAGGTCTAGTTATTTATTAGGTAGTGACTAGTAATTATTATTTTGACGTATCTTTTTTTCTAATTATTTCTAGTAACAATTATTCACAACTGCTTTTTTTTTTACTTGTCTTATGTCTAGTCGAATGACCACAGAAGAGTTAAAACTTTAAAACTTAAAGGGATACTTCTCTCAAAAATGTAAATTTACTCGCTATTTACTCAAAAAGTGTGGTTCCAAACCTTTATTATTTTATTTCTTCCGTTGAACACAAAAGAAGATATTTGAAAGAAAGCTACAATTCTGTAACCACTGACTTTCATAGTATGAAAAAAACCTGAACGCACATGAAAGCCAATGGGTACAAGTTTCAAACATGTTTCAAAATATCTTCTTTTGTCAGATTTGACACAAGTAAAGGGTGAGTAAATGATGACAGAACTTTTAAGGATTTATGTAATAGTATGTCATGAATGATTTCTCTTATCTAATAATAAGAACTAGTGTCTTATAATTTATAGTGCATTATAGAATCTTTTGAAAAGGTACCACTGAAGAATAAGCACTAGTAGGAATACGTACTCAATGGAAAAGATACTAGTAGCTAAAAAATAAGTATTGGTAACATGAAAATAGATACAAGTAAGGTTTTTAGATTATGGGCCAGATTTGACAGCAAATCTTTTTGGCGTTAAAACAGTATTGTTGGTATTTACTATACATTTGGAGCAAAGAATAACTATGAAAAGGAGTCTCTATGATGGAGTCTTTTGCATGGAGTTTTTGCACCTAATCTTACTGAATATCCATTTGTAACAGTTTCAAATTTTAAGGGAGGGAGAGTATTTAAAGAAATAAAAGCAATGTGGGTTATTAATTAAAATTTGTGCTCCTGAAATTACCAGTATTTGCATTATTATTTAATGCCTAAAAAGCATGTTTTACATGTTGTGCTTAAAATGGCTGCAGTTGTTGTTGCCATGAGGAGGCACTGAGAGAACAGAAAGTGTATGGAGTGTATGCCAGAGAAACACATTGTTCAAACATATTAGGCCCTATCATACACCCGGCGCAATAAGGCGCAAGATGTGTTATGCTCGATCTGTTGCTATTTTCGGACCAGCGCAACCCTAATTTTCCTGTTTTGCACCACGTTGTATAAATAGCAAATCCATTTGCGCCACTTTGTGGATTTTGGGTGTGTCGGTCTATAAAGGAGGTGTGTTAAGGATCATTGTTGGCGAGTTGCTATTTTGAGAAACTTAAATAGACCATGTCATTGACCAAATAAAAGCAGGTCTAAAGTCTAGAACAGAGCGTGTTAGTTATGTGCCTATGCAGGTCCAAATGTTTAATACACAGGATGTACAGCAATACACAACTACTGTATCTTTACATATGTAAATTTTTTTAAATGAAAATGTTACAAAAATGATTGTTTACTACAAATATATATATATATATATATATATATATATATATATATATATATATATATATATATATATATATATATAAACACTACCTCGATGCCTTCTTCATGTCCGGGCGGCTTTTTCTCATTTTTTTAATGACAATTTGCATTTGTATAATGTTATTTTTATTAGCAGTATTATTTATTACATCCATATGTATATTTGTTTTAATAAAAACAAGTTTAGATTTAGCCACCTGTTGGGTTTTGGAGACGTATGCATCACCATATGGGGCATAAGAATAGGACGCGTGTTTGGATATAACTCAATTTTTTTTAACCACACTTCGTTATTATTGTTCATTTATTCCTTTGCTGGAAATTAGAACTTCATTTATAAATAGTTTTAAAACAAATCTTTGCACCCAACAAACGAAATTAAATATGTAGGCTAATGGATGTCTTCAGTGGAGTGCGTGCAACACCGTTTCCTTATACACAAAATTAAAGGAGTAAAGTAAAGAGTAAAAGTAAAGTAAAGAGAGAGTAAAGAGTTTATCCTGATGGTTTGTTAACTGTTTTCTCGCTAGTGAAGCATTCAGTTTTCCGTCCTTAAAATAGCAAAAGTGGATTCGGACAAGCCCTTTAGACTTTGCGCTTAGATCGTTAAAATAGAGCCTATTGTCTGTCAAATATTTAATTTATTATTTTTTCTTGATTAATTAAAAGACACCGTAGAACAAACAACTAGGGTGAGTAATGTAATACCAGTACTATCTTTTTTTCTTTAGACAGTGTGGGATCTGTTCTACTTGTGCCTGAACTGTCAAAACACAAACAGTTGTCAAAATCTACATAGTAGATTATAGTAGATCCCCTGTACCTTAGAGCATATGCTAGCTTATTTTTACTATGCTAATTGCATTGGTCAATATGTAAAGTAGATGTTATGTCTTTGTCCTTAAATTTGCACATTTATTCATTCATTCATTCATTTTCTTGTCGGCTTTGTCCCTTGCGGGGTCGCCACAGCGGAATGAACCGCCAACTTATCCAGCACGATTTTACGCAGCGGATGCCCTTCCAGCCGCAACCCATCTCTGGGAACTTCCACACACACATTCACACTCATATACTATGGACAATTTAGCTTACCCAATTCACCTGTACTGCATGTCTTTGGACTGTGGGGGAAACCGGAGCACCCGGAGGAAACCCACGCGAACCCAGGGAGAACATGCAAACTCCACACAGAAACGCCAACTGACCCAGCCCAGCCGAGGTTCGAACCTGCGACCCAGCGACGTTCTTGCTGTGAGGCAACAGCACTACCTACTGCGCCACTGGGTTGCCTGCGCATTTATCATTGGCAAAAATTTCTACCTTCATCAGCGCAGTTTTGGAATTGCACTCTTTTGCAAATTTGCCCTCATGTTCGAAGTCATGTTAGAATGCTTTGTCATAGCAAGTAGCAAAGTAATATATTTTTTCCAAAAATGTCACCCCAGGCACATATTTTCCATTAGTTTGAGTTGCACTAAATAATAATAATAATAATAATAATAATGATAATAATAATAATAATAATAATAATAATAATAATAATAATAATAATAATAAAATACTTGAAATGACCCATTCTTACTGTAAACGGTGAGTCTGATTGCTGGACTTCTCATGCTACTAATCGGGTTCTCCACCATACAGCTGTAGACGTCATCATCCGACATCTGTACACGTGTGATGGTTAGCACCTTCTGATCTGAGGACAGCAGCAGACGCGTCTCGTTTAGCAATGGATGGCCACCTTTTGCCCAGCTGTAGATGGCCTTTGTGCCTGTGTCATGAGTGCAGTTTAACGTGAAGTTCTCCGTCAGTTCCAGAACAGTAGAGGCCAACATGTAGACGTGTGGCTTAGAGATGGGCTCTGGCAAAGTGTCAGGAAGAATTTTATTAGCATGATTTAATGGAATGATAATGATTCTGAAATATCTACCATTAAAAATTTTAGGAGCAAATAGGTTGTTTTAATGTTTTTAAAAGATGTTGAAAAGCTGCCACTTCACCTCCAGTATTTGAAATTCAGTGGTGTAAAGGTAATGAATTACAAATACTCAACTTACAGTAATTGAGTAGTTTTTCTCAGGAATTGTAATTTACTGAGTAATTTTAAAAATGTGTACTTTTACTTTCCTTTGAGTACATTTTTAGTGCTCGGCACTTTTACTCCGCTATTTTCCTTCAACCTGTAGTCACTACACAGCAAAATCCTCTGAGTAAAATTTACTCAGTTTAGACATTATTTGGTCCTTCTCTTAATTGAGTTAAAGTTACTCAAGTTAATGAGGCAATGAAATGATTAATTACTGTAGGTGATGATTGAACACTGATGATGAACACTTGCTGTTAATAAAAAGAAACATAGAAGAGAAACACACACACAAAAAAAAAAAAAACTGTACAACTGACTTCAGTCACAGCCTTAGATGAAATCAGCTGAAATATAATACATCAAATCTCTCAAAATCTCAGCAGAGGATCATTAAGCAACACCACAAACAGCAGATTTACTTATTACCAACCTGTTTGCTCTTATTTAAAGATGGACCAAATACTCTCTGAACTGAGTACATTTTGCTCAGAGGATTTTGCTGTGTACTATATTTTTTCTTGTCTATGTGGATTGGCTGAGTAAAAATATCAGTCCTGGGATTCCTGTCCAATCAAATTGCACATAGAAAGTAAATCATCATACGGAACAACCTCAAATTTACCTTTATAAATGCAGCAAACTGTTTGGAAGCATTAAAAGTGTCCAAGATGTCCAAAATCTTTACATGCAATGAGCCAGAGACTGTTTACACTGCATGTCACTGATGATGAAGATGTTTACTGTATGATGACTAAAATCGCCAAATAGTCAACAATAACTAAATGCACTACAGAATGTTACATTTCAAATTGCATGTAAACACATCAGCCTTTCACAGCATAATACTCACTACTCACTATTCTTGAGTACTTTTCAAAGGAATACTTTTTAAATTTTTACAACAGAGACATTTACTCTACTTGCACTACATTTTTAGGCAAGTAATGGTCCTTTTACTTGAGCATGATTTTTCAGTACTCTTTCCACCACTGTTGCAATTCTTACAACTCTATTGAGAAAAGCTCTGCTGTATGACAAATAAGTTTAAAAGATAGCCTGTTCTGTCCTTTTCGAAAAATGATTGTGATGGCCAATCAAATTAAAATAGGCAGGCTTTACAGAACTGTATTGTGCAAACTTCATTGTAAAGTGTCAATGCAACAGTTGGGTTTCAGAAGTAAAAAACTCCAGCCCTGCAATAATTTAGCCTATGAATCAAGAAGTGTAAGAGTAATGGGGCCTCAGGGAAAAAAGTTTAAGAACCACATTATCTTCAGGAAATACAGTGCATTTTAATGTATTTTTAAAAAAATCCTTTCCCAAATCAAGCTAAGAGACTCGGACTGTATGTGAAATTGCCCCTGTACACTTGAAGGAGCAAACATTTTTGGTGGTGTCCAAAACCATAGTAGACTAAATCAATCCCTCAATGTACCGCAGTGCACAACAGATGTACACTCAACAACTAGAGAATACACATAATACACTGTAAGTGTTCGGATTCTGAATGAATTTCAATGTCTGACCACAAGATAGCATCCCCAGTACAGTCGTATCGGGGTAAGTTTCTAAACAAGTGATTACATAATTGTTAATTGAAGTTTGTATACATGACAGAAATCAAAATTCTTTATTTATAGTGTTCGCTAAGTGTTTAATAACTATCACAGAGTCTAACTAAGAAGTTGAAAATATAAATCATTTTGAGGGATATATCATTCAAAACAGCATCCGTTCCAGTGCACTCCTTTAAGTGGATTTTACTACTATTTTATGTAGAAACTAATGTAGGGAATAGTGAATGGTATAGGGGGCGATTTTGGATACAGCCTAAACGAGGGTAGAGAACATTTAACAGGAGGGGCTTCAGAGTTAGGAGAACAACCACACTGAGCTTAACAGGTTCTTTATACAGTAACAGTGCAATATATAAGACATCGACAAACACCCAAAAGAACTGCTCAGGAACCAATTATTTTGTGTGTGGTTAACATTTTTATATACTATATTATATAGAAATTTATCAAAAAGTATTATTTCTTACTTCTTAATTCTTAATCCTTGCTTGATTAATCACAATTGGAAAGCATATGGGCCTATGAATATTATTATTATTAATAATGTTAATTTTGCTTTATTTTATTGAAATAAATAAATAAATTCCTTATAAGGATAAGACACATAAAAAAAACAGCAACTTTTGAATGAGAGTCTACACTCACCGGCCACTTTATTAGGTACACCTGTCCAACTCCAATCACATGGCAGCAACTCAATGCATTTAGGCATGCAAAAATGGTCAAGACAATCTGCTGCAGTTCAAACCAAGCATCAGAATGGGGAAGAAAAGTGATTTAAGTGACTTTGAACTTGTCATAGTTGTTGATGCCAGACGGGCTGATCTGAGTATTTCAGATACTGCTGATCTACTTAGATTTTCACACACAACCATCTCTAGGCTTTACAGAGAATGGTCCGAAAAAGAGAAAACATCCAGTAAGCGGCATTTCCATGGGAACAAATGCCTTGTTGATGCCAGAGGTCAGAGGAGAATGGCCAGACTGGTTTGAGCTGATAGAAAGGCAACAGTAACTCAAATAAACACTCGTTACATCTGAGGTATGCAGAAGAGCATCTCTGAACGCCCAACACGTCGAACCTTGAGGTGGATGGGCTACAGCAGCAGTAGACCACACCGGGTGCCACTCATGTCAGCTATAACAGGAAACTGAGGCAACAATTCACACAGGCTTACCAAATTGGACAACAGAAGACTGGAAAAACGTTGCCTGGCCTGATGTGTCTCGATTTCTGCTGCGACATTCGGATGGTAGGGTCAGAATTTGGTGTCAACAACATGGAAGCATTGATCCATCCTGCTTTGTATCAACGGCTCAGGCTGCTGGTGGTGGTGTAATGGTGTGGGGGATATTTTCTTTGCACACTTTGGGCCTATTAGTACCAATTGAGCATCGTGTCAACACCACAGCCTCCCTGAGTATTGTTGCTGACCATGTCCATCTCTTTATGACCACAGTGTACCCATCTTCTGATGGCTACTTCCAGCAGGATAACGCACCATGTCATAAAGCGCAAATCATCTCAGACTGGTTTCTTGAACATGACAATAAGTTCACTAAATTCAAATGGCCTCCACAGTCACGAGATCTCAATCCAATAGATTGCACCTTTGGGATGTGGTGGAATAGGAGATTCACAGAGAGATTCACATCATGGATGTGCAGACGACAAATCTGCAGCGATGCTATCACTGCGTGATGCTATCACATCAATATGGACCAAAATCTCTGAGGAATATTTCCAGTACCTTGTTGAATCTATGCCCTGAAGGATTAAGGCAGTTCTGAAGGCAAAAGTAAGCACTAGTAAGGAGTACCTAATAAAGTGGCCTGTGAGTGTATAATGTCTGCTTTTCTTTCAAAATTGTCTTTGTCAATACAAAAAAAAAACCCACTACTGTCTTACCATCCACAGTCAGATTGATGTTGCGCTCTCCAGTGAAAGTGTCATCGGTGATGGAGATCTCGACTTCATAAGTGCCCTCATCAGACAGTCTGAGGTTGTGGAGTAACAGTGTCCCGTTCTCAAAGACCAGGATCCGGTCTCTGTATTCTGGACGCAGGTTACCGATGATCTCTGTGCCGATGGACTGGACCACTGTGACAGGTTTGTCTCTCTTCAGCTGCCATTTGATCACAGGAGAATCCTGACTGGTGCTTGAGTAGCGGACAGAGAGCAGAGCTTCTCCACCCACAGTCCCTCTGATCAGAGTCTCCAGACTGGTGATGTTCACCCCCAGAACGCATGCTGGGACACAAACATTTCATCACATGAACATCTCAGATTTGTAAGTAGCGCAAGAATACACTGGTAATCTACTGACAGTTGTAAAAAATAAAGAACATTCATTAATTTTCTTTTCGGCTTAGTCCCTTTATTAATCCGAGGTCGCCACAGCGTAATGAACCGCCAACTTATCCAGCACGTTTTTTACGCTGCGGATGCCCTTTCAGCCGCAACCCATCTCTGGGAAATTAAAGAACATATTGCTATTAAAACTTTAGTTCATTCTTTCATTCATTCATTTTCTCTTTGGCTTAGTCCCTTTATTAATCTAGCCACAGCGGAATGAATCACCAATTTATCCAGCATACTGTATGTTTTATGCAGCGGATGCCCTTCCAGCTGCAACCCATCACTGGGAAACATCCATACACACTCATTCACACACACACACACACACCACAGACAAATAAGATTACCCAATGGACCTTTATGCACACAGACTTTTAATTTTCAGCCAGGCAGCCCGGCGGCTTCCGGTGAACTGTCTTTCCATTAAAAAATTGTCACGTTTAAGATGTGATTTCTTTAAAAATCAGCGATCTTCACTGCCTGTTAGATATATGATATGAAGTGGGTCTCAGATCGGACAAGAAGCACTGCATTAAATTCCATTTCCTCCGCCATGTCTTTAAAATGTGACAATGATCTTTCATCTCCTTTTACACTTGAACAACTAAATGAATGCTTAAGTCTATTTAGCGGAATGTATTGTAATTACATTACAACATCGATGCTATAAAAACAACCTTGTGAAATTGAAAATAGTCACATTAAGCCTTCACTGGAAGTTTATCCTTGGCTTTAAAACTCTAGCTGTGCATAAAGCCATTCACCTACACCACTTGTCTTTGGACTGTGGGGGAAACCGGAGCACCCAGAAACCCATGCAAACATGGGGAGAACTTGCAAACTCCACAAATAAATGCCAACTGACCCAGCTGAAGCTCGAACCAGCGACCTTCTTGCTGTGAGGTGATCGTACTACCCACTGTGCCACCGTGACACCCAGGTCACTATTTACTCACACTCTAGTGGTTCCAAACCTTTATGAGTTTCTTTATTCTGTTGAACACTAAAGAAGATATTTTGAAGAAAGCTGAAAATCTGTAACCATTGACTTCCATAGTATGAAAAACAAATATGGAAGTCAGAGGTTACAGGTTGTCAGCTTTCTTCAAAATATCTTTTTTCATGTTCAACAGAAGAAAGTCAAACCGGTTTGGAACAAGTGGAGGGAGTAGTAAATAACGACAGAATTTTCAATTTTTGTATGAACTGTCCCTTTCAAGAGTTCACACTTAGCTGATGATTAATTATAAGCTTGTTTGGCATGCTGTCCCAGGAGAGAGCCCTGAGCTCATGAGATCCTCAAGCCCGTGGCTCCCTCCCGTTGCAAGGCGAGAGGGGAGATCGAGCTCAGGTAGATCTCGAGAACTCCCCTGTCGTTGTGATTGAAGAGCAGATAGTAGTTCTCTTTAATGAGATAGGTACTAGATAGGGAGCAAATCAATAGTGTTGATTAATCAATAACTTACTGTAGGTTGCATGATTTTAATCGGTGGGAGGAAACCGGAGAACCCGGGGGAAACCCACGTGAGCACGGGGAGAACATGCAAACTCCGCACAGAAATGCCCGCTGGTTGGTAAAGCCTAGAACCATTGACATTCTTGTTGTGAGGCAACAGCGCTAAGCGCTGGGCCACCGTGTCACCCATCTAGGAAAGAGGAGGAGTAGGGGTGGAAGGGGGGATTCTTCAAAGCGAAGATAGCGGTGATATGAAACCCGGGGTATTTATAGTAGCTTAGGGATCATCTGATTGGTGCGTAGTGAATTGGATAATGTGGGTCCAGCAGCTAGCAATCAAAGCACGTGATCCTCTCGAAATTAGTTTATAAATAAACTTCACTTAACATCTGAGGCGCGATTTTGCTTTTTTGCCATTAAATAATGGCTCAAATACCAGTTAACTATTGCAAACCCTAAATTAAGTTGCATAATGTATATTTAAAAACTCTGTTCCCATAAATTTTGTCTCAAAAAGGGAAACTACAAGTGCATATGTGATTAGGTCCAAACAACTATACATTTTCACTGGTAATGTTTCATTGACTTTAATAAAACTGACAGTAGTTATAATGGCAAAACAAGGTTTACTCATGAAACTGTTTGTAAATGCTAGTTTTTCAAAACGGGAATTGATCAAGTCAGCACTAGTGACGTAATTATTATCAAATCATCTTCTAAACTGTCATTCTCTGAACTGTTGACATGCACTCAAACAAATATTTAATCTATTCAACAGGCCCGTAGCAGCCTGGTGAAAGGGGTGGCTGTTTTTTCTTAAAAAGAGGACCTTTTTGCAGTTATTCGCCCCATTTTCTATTTAATTAGGAAGTTTTAATAGGTTGCGTTTTAGTGACATTTTAAGCCCTATTTGTTTGCTGTATTAGCTGGTTGGATGGTCATCATTAACACACTTTTTGATGTACTAAAAACATTTCCTAAAGATTTAAAATAAAGAATTATGAGAACAATACGTATTTTTTTAAAAATACAAATGTATTACATCATATATAATTTGAAAAAAAAAAAAATAGGAATCTGTTAAAGTTTAAAAATTAAAAACTCGCATTTTGTCATGTAAATATCATTATTTAAATAACAAACTGGCCAGCACATTCGATATTCCTCAGTCACACTGAAGCGACAGCCAACAGAGGATTACGCTTGGTGTTAAAGCCTTCTTCGATGGGTTATTTTCACAATTTATTATGGCATAGCAGTCAAAATGGGACAATTGAGCTCATGTATGTGACAAATTCTGGACCTTTGTCAGTGAGGGGTGGGTCTTTCGAACCACCCGAACCCCCCCTGCCTACGGCCCTGTTCAATAATAAATGTAAGATTTGTGTTTAAATTGCATATACAATTTGTTGTTATGTTGTGTGTTAAACAAAGATAATTTTGTAGTAATAAAAATGAATGTGTATAAATTACCAGTTACAATGAATTCATTAATTTAATTTCAATAAATTTATTTAGTTCTTTTAAAATTATAGCTGAATATTGGTTATTTCACATTCAGCTCTTTTATAGCCTTGTCAATCTTTAACTAAACACTTTCTTTTACTTTAACTTAGTGTAAAGTTTTCACAAATTTAAAGTTCTGTCACCATTTATTCACCCTGAAATTGTTCCTAACCTATATGAGTTTCTTTCTTCTGCTGAAGATATTTTCAAGAATGTTTGAAACCAAGCAGTTGACGGTAAACTCGGTTTCCACAATAGGAAGATAAAATACTATGGAAATGAATGGGTAAAGTCAGCTTTGGTTACTATCATTCATCAACAATTTCTCTTCCTTCTCAACAATTTCAATACATGTCTTTTCAAATCAAATAGTTGCAAAGATTGAATGATAAACATGACATTATTTAAGTGCTTAAGTCTTTTTCTGTAATATCCGTTTAATTTGAGTATAATTGACAAAAGTGCACTATATTAAGTTTATGTGTAAATTGCAAGCATTAATGTATAAAATGTACCTAAATAGTTGAGCTAAATAGTTGAGTTACAATTATTTTGTTGTTGTTGTTGTTGTTGTTGTTGTTGTTGTTGTAATATGGCCACAGCCATATCACCCTGCAGCCCAAGACCGGTTACTCACTGAAGCTAAGCAGGGCTGAGCCTGGTCAGTAGCTGGATGGGAGACCACATGGGAAAACTAGGTTGCTGTTGGAAGTGATGTTTGTGAGGCCAGCAGGGGGCGCTCAACCTGCAGTCTGCGTGAGTCCTAATGCCCCAGTAATATCAAGGGGACACTATACTGTCAGTGGGCGCTGTCATTCGGATGAGACGTTAAACCGAGTTCCTGACTCTCAGTGGTCATTAAAATCCCACGGCACTTCTAGTAAAGAGTAGGGGTGTAACCTGGCCAAATTCCCTCCATTGGTCCTGACCATCATGGCACCCCAATCATCCCCATTCACCAAATTGGCTCTACCACTGTCACTCCACTCCAACTATAGCTGGTGTGTGGTGAGTGTTGTTCTGTGGCTGTGGATGCTGCACACTGGTGGTGGTGTGGAGAAAACTCCCTCATGATTGTAATGCGCATAAATGATAAATGTGCTATATAAATACACACAAAACATAACATAATTTTTAATGTAGTTACTTGTATAGTGCATATCTGCATAAAGTTAAACAATAATAATAAAAGCACAAGTATTACAAAAAAACATTTCTGACGAACACAAACTTTCCTGAACCCAGACAATAGTCATGTGGTGTAGAAGCTGTGAAATAGGTAATAATTCTGAGGGCTCATAATCAAATGGCTGATGGTTCGATTCATACAAGGAGTGACCCATGTAATTATGCTTTTGAGAAAAGCACTTCACCTCAGGCTCCTCTAGGAGGAATAAAACTGTAATAAGTGCACTGTGGGACACTTGTAATTAAAGTGTCTAATAAATTACACAGTTACATAAGTATGACTGATGCTTATTAGATGTGTAAATTTGTGACATTTCTAAATTATTAGCCCCCTTTGAATTTTTTTCTTCTTTTTTAAATAATATTTTCCAAATCATGTTTAACAGAGCAAGGAAATTTTCACAGTGTGTCTGATAATATTTTTTCTTCTAGAGAAAGTCTTATTTGTTTTATTTCGGCTAGAATAAAAGCAGTTAAAAAATTTTTAAACACAATTTTAGGGACAAAATTATTAGCCCCTTTAAGCTATAATTTTTCTTCACTGTCTACAGAACAAACCACTGTTATACAATAACTTGCCTAATTACCCTAACCTCCTAGTTAACTTAATTAACCTAGTTAAGCTTTTAAATGCCACTTTAAGCTGTATAGAAGTGTCTTAAAAATACCTAGTAAAATATTATTTAATGTCATCATGGCAAAGATAAAATAAATCCATTATAAGAGATGAGTTATTAAAACTATTATGTTAAAAAATGTGTTGAAAAAATCTGCTCTCCGTTAAACAGAAATTGGGGAAAAAATAAACAAGCGGTCCAATAATTCAGGGGGGCTAATAATTCTGACCTCAACTGTTTATAATTTTCAGAAGGTACAGACCTTTTTATTTGTGAATCAGATTTGTTAATCTGGGAGTGAATCACTAAATTTAATTACATTAGTTTGATTTGAAAAGAAAAGAATATGCAAATCAGACAAAATCAAAACTGCATACTCCATAGGTTTACAAACTACAATCCCACAAATCTTGCAAACTGTAAAATTAAATAAAAAAATATAAAACTAAACTATTTACCTTGGAGGAAAGTCCTTACCCAAGGTGGAGGAGTTCAAGTATCTTGGGGTTTTGTTCACGAGTGAGGGAAGGATGGAACGTGAGATTGACAGGCATTGGATTGGTGCAGGGGCGGCAGTAATGCGGTCAATGTACGGGTCCGTTGTGATAAAGAAGGAGCTGAGCCAAAAGGCAAAGCTTTCGATTTACTGGTCAATCTACATTCCTACTCTCATGGTCATGAGCTTTGGATCATGACCGAAAAGACAAGATCTCGGATACAAGCGTCTGAAATAAGTTTCCTTCACAGGGTGGCAGGGCGCACCCTTATAGATAGGGTGAGAAGCTCTGTCACCCGGGAGGAGCTCGGAGTAGAACCGCTGCTCCTCCACATCGAGAGAAGTCAGCTGAGGTGGCTCGGGCATCTGTTTCGGATGCCTCCTGGACGCCTACCTAGGGAGGTGTTCCAGGCATGTCCCACCGGGAGGAGACCTTGGGAAAGACCAAGGACACGCTGGAGGGACTATGTCTCTCGATTGGCCTGGGAACGCCTCGGGATCCCTGTCTGGGGAGAGGGAAGTCTGGGGTTCTCTCCTAAGACTGCTGCCCCCTCGACCTGGCCCCGGAAAAGTGGTTGAAAATGAATGAATGAATGAACTATTTAAAGTTTATTCCAAAATACATATATGAAGGTCATTTAGTGTATTTAGATACTGCATATTGATTAAATTTACAGTACAGCAAGAAGGCTAATGTAGTTTTTCTCTGCACAAATTTAGGAAATTTAAACATAGCTTTGAGTTATTGCAAATGGATTAAAAAAATGCTCCCATTTTGACAAGCTCACATGTCTATCTTCCATTTTTAACAAACAACATCAGCATGCTGAATAGAGGAAATTTATGTAATTTTTACTTCTCAATCATTTTACTGGAAGGTCTATTTTGGCATAAAGAATTCTGTTCAAAAGTGCTGTTTTCAGGTCCAAACCTTAACTTGTTTCAACAAAGATTCTATTCTATATGGTTTACATACAGTATTAAGGTCCTTTTAAGCATGTTCATTCATTTTCTTTCCGGCTTAGTCCCTTTATTAATTTGCGGTCGCCACAGCGGAATGAACCACCAACTTATCCAGCACATGTTTTACGAAGTGGATGCCCTTCCAGCTGCAACCCATCACTGGGAAACACCACACACACTTATTCAAACACATACAAACTATGGACAATTTAGCTCACCCTATTCACCTATACTGCATGTCTTTGGACTTGTGGGGAAACCGGAGCACCCGGAGGAATGAAGCATGTTACAACCAATAAATCCTAATAGAATATGTCCCAGAACACACTAGAAAGCATTAAAATATTATGGTTTTAATGGTTGAAATTGTATGGCTTGTAATGTTCTTTGTGGTATTTATAGTCGAAACTATAGAACTTCTGTGATGGTTTCTATAGTTTTTTTTTCAGGAGGGTTATAATATTGTGCTTTACATTTCTTATATAAAAATAAACAGCAATTCAAAACTGTTATTTTTTAAAACAAATTAGTTTTAATAACTGATTTTTTGTCTTTGCCATGATGACAGTATATAGAATATTTTACTAGTTATTTGGAAGATGTTGGTATTCAGCTTAAAAGGTGCTGTATGTAAGTTTTTGACTCTTCTAAAGCATAAAAATACATATACAAATATATATGTTTGCAGATATTTAAGAAACATTCTAAGTGAACATACTTGTTTATCTGAAAAACAATGCTGAAGTCAGATATTTTGCTTTGAAAATGTGTTTTCCGTGCCGGAACGCTGTCTTTGTTTTGCTAATTTTAACCCGCCCAATGCCAATTTAGCCAATTATATTTCAGCACCCCGGGTTGCCTTCATTCAGAAAGGCTCTGAAAGCATGCGTCCGTAACCGAAATGCGGCCTCCAGTGGACAGTAGCAGACTCCGAAATAAGACGCAGATTCAGTTCCACATGAGGTACTTAATTAGCAAATGATATAAATATTACGAATGTAAACATTAGGTGAGCAGGTTACATTGTAATCGCGTGTCCTATCAACTTGCTTCGTGACGAGACACGCAGTGATAAGCAATTTGGCTGTTTGCAGCAGACGAAACACAACAGAAATGTAAATGCAGTCATTCAGAAGCACAGAATATGCACTCACTCTTGAAATGGTAAGGTTTATAATCTACTTAATACATATTAAACCTTTTTAACATGATAAAATGTAGATTCTGAATCACTGATACGTGTTTAGTTCTAAAGTTCAGTTTCAAATAGTTTATTTTATTTTCAAGATCTGATGTGAACTATCTGCTGCTGCTTTCAGTATTATAGCAATAAATGTCATGTAAAATGGCATTCAAACTCACATTGTGAGCATTTAACACTGAATAAAGCACATAAGGTGTACCTGAGGTGATCATTGTCATAGTTTTTTGTTGTTCACCTGTAAGAAATAGAAGCTGTTTCTAATATATCAATTCCAGGTGTTGGATAGGACAAAAACTCCTTTTAACATGGAAAATAGTCTTTCTATCGGGTGCCGTTGCTTTTATTTAGAACACGGTTTAAATCACTCGCTCCTGTCCTCAATCTGGCAACCTGTGCTTGCGTTTGTTCTGATCCAGGAGTGCAATACTTAGTTCAACCACTGAGTGTCATACTTACATACTGCACCTCATTCATTCATTCATTTTCTTTTCGGCTTAGTCTCTTTATTAATCCGGGGTAGCCACAGCACACTGTAAAAAGTAAAGGTGCTTCAAATACCCTGTTGAGTACTCAAGGAACTTTAAAATGTATTTTAAGTGCCTCAAAGCTCTTTCTCTCAAAAAGGGGTTCCTTGAGGAACCACTGACAGTCTTTGCAATACTTGCAGGACCCTTTTGCAGTAATTGGGATCCTTCAAGCACTTTTTGTCAATACTGAGGTTCTGGAGTCACTGTTTCCTTACACTAAGACCTCGAAGCACTTTGAAAGTTATTAGAGGAACTCAAATTCCAAAAAAGAGTTACTGTAAGATCTGTAAACTTATATCATGGTTCCTGGTGGATCTAGCTTCTAAAAGCTAGCACTTAAAGGAACCAAGAGATTTTTTTTTTGTGATAATTAAATAGGACAATTATGGAGGCCAGAAAATGAGATGCATGTTCATTTACTTGATATTTACTTAGTTATTTGTGCTTTTAGAATGATATGAAATTTGGTGTGTGTTTTTCTTTTTTGTGTGGCACTCACTGTGAAAACATAAGAATATCATTGATTAGAGTCTACATGTTAACTTGATTGCAGTTAGGAGACTGACTAAATTGTGAAAAATTATGAAAATGTAAAAGTAATTTTGGAGGGTAAAATACAAATGAGCCACAACAGAGGAAAAAAAGAGACAAAAACATGCACAGGCATGTACAATTATGAAAATGATAATTATTATAGGGGACTAATTAAATTTTCTGTCACTTGACCATTAGACCCTTGAATTTTGACATTTAAAACAACAATAATAACAACAACAACAGCTGCAATAATAATAATAATAATATTAATAACAATAGCTACTATTATTAATATTATTATTATTATTATTATTATTATTAAATGAAACTATATAACACAGTCCTTCAAAAATCCCCTCATGAAAAATATTTAAGATATTACTAAACTTAAATATATAGGCTATGGGCTCTGGTTTATTAATAAAAAGTATTCCTCCAGTTTGTTTTGATAAACCAACAAGGATAACTTGCTAATGAACGCAGCATTTTGTACATTTTTAATTTTCTGAATTAAATGTTTCTTCATATGTTTCTTGGATTAATGGAATGGAATGAATTGTGTTGTCAAAAAAAAAATTAACCGGGACTAATAAAATAATATAAACATGACGCGGACGCGCGCTCTTGGATCTCTCCAGTTGTCATGCACGCGCAGGTGCAGGCCGGAGGAGCGTTTTCAAATAGCGCTTTGTAACGGCTTCTTCCTCCATTTCATGACAGCTGTCATCTCTAACACACGCAAGGTGAGTAAGTTGGCAAAATAAATATACAAATTAGATACGATTTGCACACAAATATCTACACTTACACGCATTATGTCGTGTAAGCTGTTTTAGGAACGTCTCGCGAAAGGATTGCTGTTGTATAAGATAAGGGTATTATTTTGCGATAATAACAATCGGCTGGATATACATAATCACTCAAATTACACGTCTACCTCACACAAATATAAATAATTTGATGTAAAATATTGATTTATGTCGAAATATTTTATTGTCACTGAACACGAAGCCTCCCTGAAAGCCATTGCAAGCGACCGTTAATTTCAAATTAAACAGATAACGTTATACATTCATACTGCTTATTAGACGGCTTTTTTCCACAAATATATTATTTTATTTATTTTTTCTTGCCTTACATATACAGTGTGTGAAAAGTGTCTTGAGCAGGGTTGCTTATATGATTGTTTTAGCCGCGATGCTAATATTCTTTCCTCATATAGTTTGTAAGTAATATTACGCATTTGTTATTATTTGCGTTTCTGAAACAGTTACTTGTGTGACAAATTTTGTCTAAGTCATGTAATTCAATAATTTTTTTATTCATTCACACAAATAACGTACATAGACTTTTTTCCCCTTCTCAGAACATCCACATAAACCCTGAAATTGTTCAGTGTTCTGTCTCAAACAGCCGTTTGAGTCACCTCAAATGTAAGTATTTTTTAAGTAACTGAATTGGAAATAAATTTAAGAAATACATACTTAATTTAACAAACAATATTATTTAAAAATCATTATCCAGCTGGGTAACACTGATAATAATTAACTTTTTAAGTGTCTAAAATCACTAACTTATTTTCTCATTTGCTTATTTCTGATGTATCCATATTAGGTGTAAATCATTGTGACAGATATGGACTAGAAATTTAATGTTTGCTGTATCATCCAGGTAGCAGAGGGACTTTGGGAGCCTGATTGAAATGGTCTGACCCACTTCACTTGCAATGCAGATCATCATTTCTGGACAGCTTTCTACTAACTGCTGTGGACATGAAAGGTTCAGTAGACTTTTTGCTCTGAATGAATGGCTATTAACATGGTGTGAAAAACAAAAGCTGATCTTTATTAAGAACTGGAATCTTTTCTGGGATCGTCCTAGGCTTTCCCATGCTGATGGGCTGCACCACAGCAGTGCTGGAGCTGAATGCCTGTTAGACAACATCTCCAGGATGCTTCGTTCTGTTTGACTAGTAAGTGAAAATTCACATTTATAGTTTTTACAGAGTAGTGAGTTAGTTAATACCACCTCACAAATAAACATGGTTTAAAGTAAATTTAAATTTCATTTACCCACCTCTAATATGTTCCAAACCTGTTTGATTTTCTTTCTTTAGTTGAGCGTAAAACATTATATTTTGATTAAAGCTGAAAATCTTTAACCATTATAAATTATAACCATCATAACAAAATTATGGAAGACAGGGGTTATAGGTTTTCTGTTTTCAGTTCAACAGATGAAAGAAACTCAAATAAGTGAAGGTTGAGTAAATGATGACAAAATTAAATTTTTTGGGTGAACTGTCCCTTTAAAGGGGAAGTGAAGCACTCAGTCAAGTTTACATTAGTTTGTAAATTGATTTCCACCTTAGTGAAAATATATTAAACAAGCTCGATTAATGTAACCATTATTGAAGAAAATTATTGAAGTTTTACTATAGATTATATTTTTAGAGCTAGGGTGCAGCTATATATCGCTGTGTCTGACGTCACGGGGTTGGTTTTGTTCCCTTAGCTGAACAGATACAGTGGAAGTAATGGACTGAACACAGAGACTGGAAAGCCTAATTTAACACAATGCGTGAAGTATTGGATGTGCATCACAGAGCAAAAGCAGCCCATACAGTCACATGTGCTATAAATTTTAAGGAGGAGTGTAAATATTGCAGTTATGACAGAGTTAAATGTGCTCAGATGAAGAAAAAAGCCGACAAAAACTCCTTTGATCACCTTAAAATGAGAGTTAATATGTATGTATTTTTTTACACATTTATTCACACTTTTGCATTACTGAGAGCAGAAAAGAGACAGACTGCACTGCTAAGCAGTATCCCCATAATATCGTTTAATTAAAATAAATGATCAAGAAATTAATCAGTCTTTACAAGTGAAGGCATTATCTACACACAATATGAAAACTATAAAATACTATTCATGAAAATGCTTAAATAACAGACAAATCCAAATGCCCAACGCAAGCGAGCTGCGTTCCAGACTAGCTCAGCTCGATGACGTATAATGTCTCCGACACTGCCTGTAGTCCCATTTAGCAACTTGTTAGCAATCACCTTATTAAAGAAGCGAGTGTGATGTAACTGATGTTTTATGTCGTAGAATAAAACGTGAAAGTATTTTGAGTTTGTGTTCGCCACGAACCTTATTTAAGCGATTTAACTGAAATCCCTTTGAAAAAACCCATTGACTTTGGGACGAAGGAACTGGAACTGCTAAAATGCTAACTCGTTCTACCCTAGAAAAACTACAGTAAAACATGCAATTTTTTTCAAAATGGTTACATTATTCGAGTTTGTAATATATATTTTAGTTAAAGTAGAAATCAATTTACAAAATAATGTAAACTTGACTGACTGCTTTACTTTTACTTAAAAAACCAGACCCACTTTATATTAGGGGACCTTAACTACAGTACTTAAAGTTAAATTAATAATATGGTACAATGCACTTAAGTACTGTATATACATGTTTTTACATTGTACTTTTTTAATCATCTGCATGTAATTACATCTATTATTAATTTCTGTATTTCAGAGGCCACTTAAATTGAGTCCAAAAATAATATTTGACCTTTATGCATAATTTATTTACATTTTTAACTCATATAATTTTCTCTTTATTTAATGTGTTTTTAATAAACTAATGGTTCATTTAAAAAAGCTAATAACTACAACCTGAATATAATAATAATATATCGCATATGCAGTACACTCAAAATTATAGTGCATTATCTGTGTGAATGAGTGGGAATATATGTGGGGTGCACTAAGGAGGGAGTGGTTTCAGACACAGCTTTTGTGTTGTCTTATTTCTGCTTGTGCTCAGATATTTGAGAGGTTTACATTATTTGGATTTTGCCTTTATTGAAGTATATGGGCACTCTGCAAGCAGTGAAAAAATCCTTTTTATGTAAATTGAGACAATTTCTGACTTTATTCATGTTTCCTTTTGTTGTTTAGAAATGTTCTGCATATCTTGTGTGAATATGTCTTGATAAGTAAAAAAAATGGCTCTGGGAATGTTGTGAATTTCCTTTGTTTTCATAACTTCTCAGGTTAACTACTTTTTAATTTATTTTTATAGGGACACCTCCAATGTGAACAGTGGACAGCTGAAGATGTTGCTGGCTGTTATTGCTAGACATTATTTAAATTTGATTGTTTGCATTAAAATGTATATTACGTTATTAATCATATTATGTGAATGTAATTGTGATGTATATTGATTAATAAAAGTGATTATTTATTGAAAATGTTATGTATTTTTTATCTAGATAGATGGATGGATGGATGGATGGATGGATGGATGGATAGATAGATAGATAGATAGATAGATAGATATTAAATTTATGATTAAACATGCTTGCATAAACAATAAATTAAGAGGGATGGGAAAAACAAGCATAAAAAATAAATAAATGGTGCTTCAAAGCACTCAAGGTGGTTCCTGGTCATTTTTAATAAGAGGGTTCCTCCAGGAACCCTTGAAGTTCCTCAGAGAACTGCCCCTTTTGAAAGGGTGCCTAGAGGTGCCTAGACCCTTTTTAGAGGGTTCCGCCGGTGTGGCAATGTGAAGAACCCCAAAAGGTGCCTCCAGGAACCTTTAATTTTTACAGTGCAGAATGAACCGCCAACTTATGCAGCACATTTTTACACAGCGGATGCCCTTCCAGCCGCAACCCATCTCTGGGAAACATCCACACACACTCATCCACTATACAGACAATTTAGCCTACCCAATTCACCTGTACCGCATGTCTTTGGACTGTGGGGGAAACCGGAGCACCCTTAGGAAACCCAAGCGAACGCAGGGAGAACATGCAAACTCCAGACAGAAACGCCAACTGACCCAGCTGAGGCTCGAACAAGCGACCTTCTTGCTGTGAAGCGACAGCACTACCTACTGCGCCACTGCGTCGCTTTACATACTGCACCTTTAAAGTACAATTTAAAGGCTTAACTATGAATTAGGTTAAGTTAGGTTTAGGCAAGTCATTGGATAACAGTGGTTTGTTCTGTGCACAATAAAAATATTTATTTCTTAAGGAGATTAATAATATTGACCTTAAATTAGATTAAAAAAAAAAAAAAAAAAAAAACACTTTTGTTTTATTTTATTTTCAAGATCTGAGGTGAACTATTTGATGATTCCAATATATGGCAATAAATGCCATGTAAAATGACATTCAAGCTTACATTATTAGCATTTAACACTGAATAAAGCACATGTTTACCTGAGGTGATCATTGTCAGTTTTTTGTTATTAAGCTGCAAGAAATAAGCTGAAGCAGCTTCTAATATATCAATTCGAGGTGTTGGTAAGGACAAAACTCCTTTTAATATGGAGAATATTCCTTCTATCGGGTGCTGTTGCTTTAATTTAGAACACAATTAAAGCAGCCTTTAGGCTCCATCATCAGACTCACTCCTCAATCTGGCAACCTGCGTTTGTTTTGATCCAGGAATGTAATGCCCAGTTCAACCGCTGGGTGTCAAATTTGCATACTGCACCTTCAAATATATACTGCACCTGGATCCTCAACTCCAGTGTCCTACGTTCAGTGGTGTAAAGTAAACAAATTACAAATACTCAAACTACTGTAATTGAGTAGTTTTTCTCAGGAATTGCAATTTACTAAGTAGTTTTAAAAATGTGTACTACCTTGAGTATATTTTTAGTGCAGTATCAGTACTTTTACTCCACTGCTTTCTTTCAACCTGCAGTCATTTAGTTTTTTCTTGTCTATGGGGATTAGAAAAATCAGTCCTGTGATTCCTGTCACATCATAATGAAATTCGCATCATAATGAATTACCTCAAGTCATGGGTGATTTATAATCATAACTATTTGGAAGCATTAGATGTCCAAAATCTTAACACGCATTGACCCAGAGACTGTTTAGATGCATGTCACTGATGAGAACATGATGGATGTTTACTGTATGATGACCGAAATGGCCTTAAACACCCAGCAGGCACAAAATGTCAACATGACGTCAGATTGTTGTTGTACCCCAACATTGTGGGGACATTGCATTTTGTTAGAAAATGACAAACGGGTTGACGTCAGAAGTCAACGTCAGGCCCACATCAATGTCCAACGTCCAATCTAAAAATCGACCAAATATCAAAGTCTAATGATAGTACAGCTTAACGTTGTGTGGACGTTACCACTATGACGTCTATCAGATGTTGGATTTTGGTTGAACGAATAAATGTCAGTATTTGACGTCAATATGACGTTGGTTTAAGATGTTGGTTTTACGTTGGATTTTGGTCACTTTCTAACACAACCTAAAATCAATCAAATATCAACATCATTTGATGTTATTACACATCAACATAACGTTGTCCTTAGATGCTGGCTGGTCACCTGACATCACGACCTAAATCTAACCTAATATCAATGCCTTATGACATTGTGTGCCTGCTGGGCAATAACTAAATGTACTACAGAATGTTACATTTACACACATCCACAAATGACATGTAAATGCATCAGCTTTTCACAGCATAATACTCACTACTCTTGAGTACTTTTGAAAGGTCTACTTTTTACTAATACTTTGAGTAATATTTACTGAAGATACTTTTACTCTACTTGCACGACCTTTTTGGGCAAATAATAGTACTTTTACAGTACCTAAGTATGATTTTCAGTACTCGTTCCACCATTGCCTACGTTACAGGTTTATCTTATAATGCAATAAAAGGGGTACAATATTTTGTCTGGCAAACATACAGAAATTTTGCTAAAGGGTTTAAAACAATACAATGCAATAGCACAAGCAAACACATCTATAAAGTGCAGTCAAACTGTGTGAAAAAAATGTAAAAAGATATATATAATAAATACAGCACTTAAAGAAACTTTACCCTCATTTACAGCTATGCACATTTAAAAAAATTCATTTTTTTCATTTTTTTTCCGTTTCTAAAATTATATTATTGTACTAGTACAAAACTTAAGTATTTGTACCCTTGCTAGTAATATCAACAAATGCCAAAACTTCAGAGATTTATTCCTTCTTTCGCTCTGTAAATATTCTTAGGGTCACAAAATGAAAGATTGTCTCTGTGTTTGTCTGATAAGCAGCAGAATAAAGCCCATTTCCCTGGTAACTGCTTACAGTGCGAAAGGCCTGCCAGAGACGAGCACAAAAGCCTGAATTGTTTGGCCCAATTTCCTGGCATGAAAAGATGCCACAGAGCAACAAACAATCAGTGTGATTAGATGAAAAGTGACACACGGGGCTCCTGTGGCTCTGTTGATGACAACATTGGCTGATTGTACAACACAACACAGCTTCTAAACTATGTGAGGATGGCAATGGCTTTCATGATGTGGTGAATATGAATATGAAGTAGAGTGAGTGTAAGTCTATGCGTCTTTTGTCTTTCTCGCAAGTTTTTGTGTTGATAATGTCTGCTTGGATACTACTGGGTAGATATTATACACATTATTATGCCCAATATATATATATATACTATAATACTACAGTAGGTTATGAAAACAAAAGGGGATTTACACATCACCACATGTCAAATTTTTTCTGTTATTGATGGCTATCATTCATTCATTTATTCATTTTCCTTCAGCTTAGTCCCTTTATTCATCAGGGGTCGCCACAGCGGAATGAACCGCCAACTTATCCAGCATATGTTTTACACAGTGGAGGCCATTCCAGCTACAACCCAGTACTTGAAAAATGGCTATCATACTGTAGATTTTTACAATGATTTACAGAAGACACACACTAAAATGTAATTCAGTAAAAATCTTGTCAGGCACATTTAGAACAAGAAATATTACATGAACTAATAAAAGACTCAATTTAAGGCTAAATACTCAATTTAGACTCAATTTAAGAATCAAAGTACAGCACCAAAGTAATATTTCAATCTGATATTCTTCAAACCTCTGCAACTTAAAAAAAAATTAACGACAAAAAGTCAAGACAACAAATATTTATTAGACAACAAATTTTATGTTATTTTTACTATTTTAGTAAGTAAATCAAGTAGCAACACATTTTTTTTTTAGTTTTTCAAAGTTTAATGTAATATTTTTAGTTCGTTTGACTGATTTAAGTTAAGATGATCAGAAAACTGAATTTGATCCAACTAAAACATTTAAGGCAGCAAGAACTTTTTACAGTGTACTATATGTTTTGCCTATTTGAAAGAAAAACGTTTTTTAATCATTTAAAGGTGCTGTATGTAAGTTTTTGACTCTTCTAAAGCATAAAAATACCATAATATGTTTGCAGATATTTAAGAAACATACCATACAACTCGTTTATCTGAAAAACAATGCTGAAGTCAGATATTCTGCTTTGAAAATGGTTTTGGTAATTTTAACCTGCCCAATGCCAGTTTAGCCAATTATATTTCAGCTCCCCTGGTTGCCTTGGTGGAAAAACGCGTATTCCAATCATTTATTCATTCATTCAGAAAGGCTCTGAAAGCATGCGTCCGTGACCGAAATGCCAGCCTGATCTCACGAGGAAACGTAAGTATTTTACGTTTTGTCTGTTTAGTGGCTAATTCGTACAAATTCGTACGAGTTCAGTCGTACAAAAATGTACGATTTTAAAAAAGAGGCGTGGTACCTAACCCCACCCCTAACCCCAACCGTCATTGGGTGATGAGCAAATCGTACTAATTTGTATGAATTAGATCGTACGAATTCATACGAATTAGCCACTAATCAAAAAGTTAAGAATTGCCGTGAGATTGCGTTGGAAATGCACTGTCCGGTGGACAGTACCAGACTCCGAAATGAGACGCAGATTTAGTTCCACATGAGGTAATTAATTAGCAAATGATATAAATATTGTAAACATTAGATGAGCAGGTTAACGTACATTGTAACCGTGATGAGACACGCAATGATGAGCAATTTGGCTGTTTGCAGCAGACGAAACACAACAGAAATGTAAATGCAGTCATTCAGAAGCACAGAATATGCACTCACTAACGAAATGGTAAGGTTTATAATCTATTTAATTCATATTAAACCTTTTTAACATTATTAAATGTACATGCTGAATCACTGATAGGTCTATGTGTTTAGTTCCAAAGCTCAATTTCAAACGGTATTTTATTTTCAAGATCTGAGCCTGAGGTGAACTATCTGCTGCTGCTTTCAGTATTATGGCAATAAATGTAATGAAAAATGGCATTCAAACTCACATTGGTAGCATTTAACACTAAATAAAGCACATGAGGTGTACCTGAGGTGGTTATTGTCATAGTTTTCTGTTGTTTACCTGTGAGAAATAGAAGGCATTTCTAATATATCAATTCCAGGTGTTGGTTACGACAAAAAATCCTTTTAATGTGGTAAATATTCCTTGTATCGGCTGCAGTTGCTTTTATTTAGAACACGGTTTAGATCACTCGCTCCTGTCCTCAATCTGGTAGCCTGTGCTTGCGTTTGTTTTGATTCAGGAGTGCAATACCTAGTTCAACCTTGAGTGTCAAACTTACATACTTCACCTTTAAAATATTATGCAGTTTATTATTACTCATTCTTGAATGTGTTTTAATACATACAGGTCAGAATAAGAACACTTAAAAAAATATATATATATATATTTAAAAAAATTATAAATAAAATAATAATAATAATATATATAAGTAAATCAGGTATCAACTGATTCGATACTGATTTGACCAATTTTTTAGTTCTACAAATTTTAACGTAATACTTATAGTCTGTTTCACTGATTTTAAGTTGAGATAACTAGACAGGTTTATCTGATTCAACAAAAGTCTATAGTGTATACAGTGTATAGTAAGCATGCTGTTTCATTTTTACAATTTTACAATACCAAAAACATATTTGACTCATTCATTCATTCATTGGGAGTCATATTCCAATATTCCAAACATTTTAATGCATTTTTTCACTTAAAATATATTACTGCCATTGCATTTTATAACCAAATATCAAACCATTTGCCATTTATTTAGAAGTCTGTTGGATTTTAAATGATCAAACAACAGAAAATTGGTTATTCATTTGAAAAGTGTTATATATAATATGATATATAAATATAAATATAGTCACTGACTCCAGTTACTGAATTCTGTTCTAAGAACATTTGCAAACCCATTGGCATAACTTCATTTCTGTATATTCACTAAACGTTCTAAAAGAAGGAACATTTAAAATATTAAAACATGTTTGAAAACATAAATATTTTAAACATTTCAGGGGGAAAAATACAGAAAGTAAAAAATAAAAATTCAAACATGGAACACTCTAATAACGCTGGATGTTAGCTCATAACTTTGAATCAATTTTCCTAGTATGCTATTCAAAGATCTGAAAATGTTAGCTAGGTTAATGTCAGAAAAGCTCTAAAAAGCAATGCCTGTTCATTAAAAATCTTTTGTGCTTGATTTGATATCTTGATATCTACTCATAACAACCTCCCTAGAACTTAACATATGTCAATGAAGAACAAATAATATGACAATTGACAGACAATATAAAAATAACCAGTACCAGCTAGTCTATGCCAAACGCTCGTGGTCGGGGTCAACAGATTGGAAATTTTAATTAAGAAAAACTTAAAACTTGATTTGTTCCTCTTACCTGAGTGAATGAGAACAGCAAGACTGAAGAGGAGAGGGGCTGCAGAAGTGGCTGATGCCCAAGAGAAAGCTCCCTTCTCTGCCTTCATCTTGGGTCTAACTTTCACAGTCTTCCCAAAACAATTACCATGATTTGTTCAGTCTGAGCACGTCCCCCAATTCAGAGTCCAGCCATTCCTTGTTAGGCGGACAATGCCGTACTGGACACACACACACACACACGCACGCACACACACACACACACACACACACACACACACACACACACACACACACACACACACACACACACACACACACACACACACACACACACACACACACACACACACACACACACACACACAAACACACTCATGTGCATGTGTACAGTACATGCATTCATGCAAACTTTGCATTATGATGGCATGTTTGTGAGTTGTTGAATGGCTATGTTTGTGTAAGGGGGGATGCTAATATGCTAATGTATGTGTGGGGGGCTTGTTTTTACTTCACAGTTTGACTGTTTATTGTATTTCACAAATAAATTACACAATTTTACAAATAAAATAAATTAATAATATAATAAAATTATAGAATTCTTTAAAAAACGATTATTAAACAAGACATCTGGACACACTTTACAGTCCCTCCAGGACATTGCAGGGACATTTTTAATATATTTGTGGCCTAAAATTACCATTTTTTCCCAAAATTTTTTTATATCAGTTTTTGTTTTTTGCTGGAAAAATACACTAATATCTTGGTAAACATATCTTTTTTATCTCAAGAACTCTAAACTGTGTCAAAAATGCTAATTGATTTGATGTCAAGACCAGATTTGATGTTTTATTCATCTGAAAGCTTCAATTGCAAATGACAAATTTACTATGGATTTTCTATGACTACAATGTATTTAAACTACCTTGATATCAAACTAAACCTACAGTCTTGCAAACAATTTTTGACATTGACACCAATGTTGACATCAAGGTAGTCAATTAAATAATTTTTACATATTTTTTGTTGTTGAAATTCAGGAGGAATTTAACTAATCTGTTGGAACATTTTAATTAACAATTAAATAGAAATAATATTCCAACTATTACACTGTCAAACCAAAAGTATCCTAATTACCACATTTTAAAATCTAAGATTTGTCATTTTGAATGTATCCCTGATAAACATGTGTTTTTTGATGTTTTCCTGAACCCTCCTCAGTCCACTCATCTTATTTCAAATTTTGTTGGGTTGTTTGAAACCTTTGTCTCAACTTCTAATGAGAAATTTAAACTGCCTTGGGAGGATGAACTCGGAACTGAGATATCAGAGGAACTATGGGATAAGTGCCTAACTACAGTATGATCCTGTTCGGTAAACAGTAGGCACCAGTTAATATAGTTCAAAGTTATTCATCGCCTGCCCTGCACTATACCAAAACCAAATTACAAAAATTTCCCCCCCTCTATTTTACCTATGTATGACAAGTCTAACACTACAGAGGACACCATGATTTTGGTTTTGCCCCTCTTTGTTAAATTTTTGGAAAAAAATACATTTTTCATTTATACTCAAAGGCCTATAACATTTCCCTCCTACCGGACACGCTTGCTATTTTTTCTGTTTCAGAACACCCCCTTACCCTTCCAAAACATCCCCAACAAGCTCTCACTCTAGACATGACTGCGGCCAAGTGGCTAATACTAAAAAACTGGAAATCTCTTTTAACTTTCGAAACTGGTTTATAGATATGGTCTTCGTTATCCACTTGGAAAGGCTCTGATTTATGAGGTCCAATTGTAATGGAAAATTCTTTGCTACATGGGAACCCTTTCTCAGATACTTAAACCTGAAACGTGCTCAATCCAAATCCAGCACCCCTCATGAAAACTGACTGGCACACTACCTTATAGGAGTTTTGCTGACTACATACTCTGTAATAGGCATGGGACGATAACCGTTTTCAAGGTATACCGCGGTTTGGAAAAGTCAAGGTTATCATACCGCCAAAATTTTCTCTAATACTATTCCTAAGGTATGTGTAAGATTTTATTTTTTTTTACATTTTTTTTAACAACAGCATCTCCAGCAGAAAAGATATCCAAAGATGCCATTTTAAATTTGTGTTTTTGAAATTGATGAAGACAGCAGAGGTCAATGATTCATTTTCATTATTTAGCCTGGCACGTTTACTGCTCCAAAATATTATAAATGTTTCTCAAAATAAAATATATTGTGTTCAAAGGGGAAAAACTTTCAGTTTTTTACCCAGACATTTAAAAAGAATATATTTTAGAGCAGTAATCAGAATACCGTGATACCGTGAAACCGTGATATTTTTATCCAAGGATATCATACCGTCAGAATTTTATACCAGCTCATGCCTACTCTGTAACTACATTTTGTAACTACATTACACATCTCCAACAGCTAAATCCACATGTATGGCAATTCATATTATATTTACCTGCAAAGTGTGTATATTTTGAGACAATGTTGTTTGTTTTTTCTGTTGTAAAAAAATTACCACATTTTAGTTGACTTTAACAAAGCTGATAGGTACTATTGGGCCCAAAGTGTGCCAAGAAAATATATTCAGTTATATCTATAATTCCAGACCTTTTCATAGCAGCCTGAACCACTTATACAAAGCAAGATTGATCTATAAGTTGTTTACATCAAGTTGTGACCCTGCCATCTGAACATTGCAGCAGAAATCAAGACCTTTCTGACCATTTTTTAATTATCTGTTGACCAGTTTTGCTGAGCCTGTGTGTAGACTCAGTTTGCAGTTTTTAGCTATCTTCTACTGCTGTAGCTCATCTGCTCATCTCATCAGCTTCAAGGTTTGATGGATTGTATGTTCAGAGATGCTCCTCTGCAGTAGAGCTGTAATCCGGCCATAAAAGTTAGGCCCGATAGGGCCCAAGCCTGACAGAATTCGGCCCGAGTCCGACAAGTACATTTTGATTGACATTTTGATTTTTAAAAGCCCGAACCCGTTTATAGTCGGACATTATTTAAATGTGCACCTGCACACATGCTCTTTTGCCTTTTTTCATGAATGAGTCGTTTCTATGCGTTTTAACATAATTTATTCTTAACAAACATAGGCTATAGGCCATTTGGAAGTTGGAACAAAGAAATAAAATAAGTCCTCTGTAACATCGTAACATCTCAGCACTCTAAATAGGCCTAGGTAAATCCACTTAGCCTTTAAATTGGCCAACACACCAATAAAAAGAAGTCTTTTTTAACAAATTAAATTAAAATAAATTATAAATTATGACGGGTTTTTGGCAATAACGAAATTAAGATAAGGGTTCTGCGGGATTTGTTTCGCCACTTCTCTTCACAATCTGGCATTAAGGTCGACAGTGAATCTGATAATTAAAAGAATAATGCCAACATAAGCCTATATAGGCCTACTCTTTCTACATTATGATTTTATGGTTGAATTAATATTTAGTTATAATTTGAAAATCCTTTACTCACCAAGATTATGCTACGTGTTTTTGTGAAGGAACATTATTGAATCCGCTTTAAATGGCTTTAGCAGAGTTCTGCGCTCACTGAGCAGCACTGAACAGCCTTTCACTGCTGCTGCTACTGGCCGGGATGCATAGTACTGTTCTAGCTAATTTAGCATGTTTTGGGTAGGATTGTTTGTTCATCTTTCACCAGCCAAAAACATCCATTTCATTTTCCATGACAGCGGTTTCAGTGTAGCGAGTGACCTCGTCATCTTCCCTGTCAGCTTGCTGTACATTGCTGTTTAGGGCTCTACCATAATACGCAGTGTATGAGGGACCGTCGAAATACCTTGGAGGCTAGAATGACTGTTCTTTTTGAACTGGCGGCTGGCCTCACCGCAGTCAAAATTCACTCTTTTTGACGTCTCCGTCATTATTTGTTTCACTTTTGCAGGGATGGATTTTAATGTTGTAACAAACTATTTGAACCCATCAGGTTCGGGCAAAGATCGTCAGCTCTACTCTGCAGACCCCAGTTTGCTTGTAACAAGTGGTTTTTTGAGTTACCTTTTTAAGACAATCCTCTGTAAACTCTGTAGGGTTGTCAAGTTTCTAGAGGGCCAGAACCATGCAGAGTTTAGTTTCAACCCTGCTTGAACACACTTACCTGTAGGTTTCAAACAAGCCTGAAGGGCTTAATTAGTTTGTCAGGTATGTCTAATTAGTAGATCATTCGTTTCTTTATAGTTCAAATAGCCAGTCCTGCACAAACAATCATGGCACATCCAAAGTCACCTAAATCACATTTCTTCCCCATTTTGGGAAATTTCAGCAGATCGTCTTGACCATGACTACATGTGCAATTGCTGAGGGCTACTGCCATTTGACTGGCAGTTTATATATTTGGATTAAAAGGGTTAGTTTTGCACTATTATTTACTCACCCTTACATCATTCCAATCCCCTGAGACCTTCATTCATCTTCAGAACACAAAGATTTTTTTAGATGAAATCTGAGAGCTCTCTTAACCTCTCTAAACAGCAATGGTGCCAAACATTCAAGAACATTTTGTGCACAAAAAAACAAAACATATTTTTCTGTGTATTCCCACATAATTGAGTTTATGCTAAATATATAATCTTTTGTGCATAATTAAAATATATACAAAATATACTTATGCTATTAAAACATATAATACATTATCAGACTTCCATCACATACCTCATTCAAAGTGCAGTTCAATTTGTTTTGGACAGAAAGAAAGGATAGACTTTTGACAGCTTTTATATTTTACAAAACTTTACATTTGACAACTTTTACAAAAAAAAAAAACAAAAAAAAAATAACAACAAAAAACTAGAACTATAAATTAGAACTATATAAATAAACAAGACAAAACAAAAGATTTCCTTGGCTGAAGATGAAGAAGACGAATTAGTCATTTATTCAAAGTAGAAACATATTTGCTTTTACTTTAATTAAATTTATCTGTTTGATACAAAGTTGCTCCAAAAGAATTTGACAATCATCACAACAGACAACCTTTTTTTAAATTCTCTTTATTTATTTGACGTTCATACATCTGCTCATCTGTCATTTTTTTCTTCTCCTTTGTCCAGTTATAAGCTTTGGTTGTTTCAGTCATGACAGTCAAAACAAATGGGAAACATAGTAAAGATACACAGCAAAATCCTCTGAGCAAAATTTACTCAGTTCAGAGAGTATTTGGTCCATCTTTAAATAAGGGCAAACAGGTTGGTAATAAGGAAAGCTGCTGTTTGTGGTGTTGCTTAATGATCCTCTGCTGAGATTTTGCAGCCTGATCTCACGAGGAAACCTAAGTATTTTACGTTTTGTCAGTTTAGTGGCTAATTCGTACGAGTTCAGTCGTACGAAAATGTACGATTTTAAAAAGGAGGCATGGCACCTACCCTACCCCTAACCCCAACCGTCATTGGGTGATGAGAAAATCGTACATATTTGTACGAATTAGATCGTACGAATTCATACGAATTAGCCACTAAATCAAAAAGTTACGAATTGCTGTGAGATTGTGTTGGATTTTGAGAGATTCGATGTATTATATTTCAGCTGATTTCATCTAAGGCTGTGACTGAAGTCAGTTGTACAGTTTTTTGTGTGTTTCTCTTCTGTGTTTCTGTTTATTAAAAGCAAGTGTTCATCATCAGTGCTCAATCATCACCTAATTAATCCTTTCATTGCCTCATTAACTTGAGTAACTTTAACTCAATTTAGAGAGGGACCACTGAGTAAATTGAGTAAATTTTACTAAGAGGGTTTTGCTGTGTATCAATCTGCAAATTCCCTGCAACTTGACTAAAAAAGCATTATAAGAAAAGTTTTATATATCTGAAAGCTTCAATTCCAACTGACAAATTTACTATGAATTTTGTAAGCAATTTAAAATTGACATCTACAGTCCTGCAATCAATTTTGAAGTGTTGTTGACACCAGTGTTAGATATTAATTTGATGTCTTTTTGACATTGAGGTAGTCAATTGAGTATTTTTGATATGTACAGTATGCTAAAATTTAGGAGGAACTGACTTTATATTAAGTATCTTGAGCTAATCTGTAGGAACATTTTAATTAACAATTGCATAGTTTAAGAAATGTAAAGAAATAATATTCAAACTATATGATATTACACTCTTAAACCAAATAAGCATCCTAATCACCACATTTTAGATCGTACGAATTCATACGAATTAGCCACTAAATCAAAAAGTTACCAATTGCCGCGAGATTGCGTTGGATTTTGAGAGATTCGATGTGTTATATTTCAGCTGATTTCATCTAAGGCTGTGACTGAAGTCAGTTGTACAGTTTTTTTGTGTTTCTCTTCTGTGTTTCTGTTTATTAAAAGCAAGTGTTCATCATCAGTGCTCAATCATCACCTAATTAATCCTTTCATTGCCTCATTAACTTGAGTAACTTTAACTCAATTTAGAGAGGGACCACTGAGTAAATTGAGTAAATTTTACTAAGAGGGTTTTGCTGTGTATCAATCTGCAAATTCCCTGCAACTTGACTAAAAAAAGCATTATAAGAAAAGCTTTATATATCTGAAAGCTTCAATTCCAACTGACAAATTTACTATGAATTTTGTAAGCAATTTAAAATTGACATCTACATTCCTGCAATCAATTTTGAAGTGTTGTTGACACCAGTGTTAGATGTTAATTTGATGTCTTTTTGACATTGAGGTAGTCAATTGAGTATTTTTGACATGTACAGTATGCTAAAATTTAAGAGGAACTGACTTTATATTAAGTGGGGATGGGCGATATGGCCTAAAATCCATATTGCGATATACATTGCAGCCTCTTGCGATAACGATATATATTGTGATATATAAATTATAATAGAACCATTTCAGAACAGGTTACAGAGACCCTTAGGAAAGCCAAACTGCTATTTTATTTAAGAAATAAAGAAACGTTGCATGTCATTTTGAGAACAATTATTGTCCAAAAGCAAAACTGTAATTAAACAACACAATGTTGCAGATAAATAAACTAAATGTAGTGCCTTTTAGAAAGAAAGACTTTTCTTTTAAGTCCTTGGTTCCTAAATGCCAAGTTGCAGAGAACAAAAAAACTGGTGTTTCGTTAAGGAACTTACACTGTACTGAAAATACTTCCAGTATTAAAAAGTCAAATAAAATTGTGTATTGCAGATACTTTAAATAAAAACATATTTCTAACCTGCAGCCTAAGGTAACACATTTGATTTTAAACATTTTGTTCTCCTAATGAAATTACAGCTGATGTCTTGATCTGCTCTTTCTCTCTCTCTTCCTCTCTCTCTGTCTGCTGTAGTGTTGTGCTGCTGAGAGATTGAGACGCACCAGACAAAGTTTGCTTATAAAGTAATGCAAAAATTAATACAATTAATATCGAAAGCGAAAGCAGATTCCAGGGAAAAGAGAATGTATTGTCACCCCAAATAATGAGCTGGATCAGTATATTTAGTCTTCGCGCTCTTCTCAAAGCTGCTATAAAGGCAGGACAACAGTTCTGTATCCAGCGCGTCTCTGTGGGTCTGCATGCAGAGCATGCGAGTCTGTGGCAGAGTGTTCTCAGTTTCTCGCGAACACAGAACCGGGCCGCCCCAATAGTATATCGGCCGCCAGGTAAAATCTGTGTGGGAAGCGCTGTGTGGGAATCTGTGTGACAAGCCACGATATGCCATGCATGAGGCTCGCAAGTTGTGCGACACGTCGCCATTCGGTGCCATGCGTTGCTTTTAGTGCTGTTGTTGAGAGCGTCAGCGTGTGCTACAGTCACAATAGATTTCCAACGTAATACACCATACGTTAGTGTGAAGAGCATGTTGTTTTACCGTGGCCGAGTGAATTAAGTTATCAATCGAGCTTATTAAAAAAGAAAATATGCGAGCGAAATGGTCGCACTGTCGAGCCCTGTCCATGTTTATTCAAGATGATGCGTTGCAGCCGGCTGCAGCTCGTTGCTCTTAATTTCGCGGGTAGATTGCGTCATCAAACATGCATTATCGCGATAGTGCAATAGAATTAGAATCTCTATCGTAGGCCAATTTTGTATCGTTTATATCGCATATCGTTTATATCGCCCATTACTAATATTAAGTATCTTTAGCTAATCTGTAGGAACATTTTAATTAACAATTGCATAGTTTAAGAAATGTAAAGAAATAATATTCCAACTATATGATATTACGCTCTTAAACCAAATAAGCATCCTAATCACCACATTTTAGATCGTACGAATTCATACGAATTAGCCACTAAATCAAAAAGTTACCAATTGCCATGAGATTGCGTTGGATTTTGAGAGATTCGATGTATTATATTACAGCTGATTTCATCTAAGGCTGTGACTGAAGTCAGTTGTACAGTTTTTTTTTGTGTTTCTCTTCTGTGTTTCTGTTTATTAAAAGCAAGTGTTCATCATCAGTGCTCAATCATCACCTAATTAATCCTTTCATTGCCTCATTAACTTGAGTAACTTTAACTCAATTTAGAGAGGGACCAAATACTATCTAAACTGAGTAAATTTTACTAAGAGGGTTTTGCTGTGTATCAATCTGCAAATTCCCTGCAACTTGACTAAAAAAAGCATTATAAGAAAAGCTTTATATATCTGAAAGCTTCAATTCCAACTGACAAATTTACTATGAATTTTGTAAGCAATTTAAAATTGACATCTACAGTCCTGCAATCAAATTTGAAGTGTTGTTGACACCAGTGTTAGATGTTAATTTGATGTCTTTTTGACATTGAGGTAGTCAATTGAGTATTTTTGATATGTACAGTATGCTAAAATTTAGGAGGAACTGACTTTATATTAAGTATCTTGAGCTAATCTGTAGGAACATTTTAATTAACAATTGCATAGTTTAAGAAATGTAAAGAAATAATATTCCAACTATATGATATTACACCCTTAAACCAAATAAGCATCCTAACCACCACATTTTAGTTGATATAAACAATGCTGACTTGGTACAATTGGGCTTGAAGTGTGCCAAGAAAATATTCAGTTATATCTAAAGTTCCAGACCATTCCACAACCAGGAGCCATGACATTTAAAACATGCCAGAAACATAGTGAAGATATCAATCTGCAAAATTCCCTGCAACTTGACTGCTTCCCTGCAACATAGCCAGCTAGGGTTTCACAGGGCATATTTATACAATGCTGCCCTCCATTGGACTGCATGTGCCAGCTTGACCCTTTCTTCTCTATTCCACTACAAAATGGACAGTGCCTCCTCAGCATCTCCAGGCTGACTTTTATCTAAACTGGGGACAAAATTGCCTGTCTTTCCGGTCTAGACAGTGCAGACTAACAGGCTAAACCCAAAGTGAACCTCATCAAAAGTTACATTCCCATTTTATGCTCACATTTCACTTTAATGATCACACATCCAGCATGGGGAGCAATTAAAGCCGGTGACTAATTCATTTCCATCACATAGGTCGGTGTAGGTGTAATGACCTCTTGTCATTAACAAGCTTGCACATCCCAGCATGAGCACGCTTTCTGTACTAAACAAAAGGCATATTTACCAACAGAAAAGAGAGATGAAAGGCGAACATATGAGTGCACAGAAGCAGGAGGCAACACTGTGGCAGATTTTTGTCTGTGTTGCCATTGGAAACCTGAGTGAAATTCATATTTCATAACTCTCCCACCCCCGGCTGAGTCCCTGGACGTGTCAGAGCGAGTGGGAGCAAAACGTGGGCGTAAAGTGGGCTCAGAGGCTCCAGAGCAACTTAAGGCTCTCATCCCACAGCGCAACACAGAGCAGGATATTCACTTACTACTCGTGGATTCAGACATGCCGGGGTTGTTGCTATGCTGAATTCCTTGAGTTGTGGTTGTGGCTTTGATAGGAACTATTTACCCTTAAGCGCCTATTTTTGAGAATAGCTCTTAAAAAGTATTTTTAGATCAGAAAATAGTATTTTTTTTAAGTGTGTCATTATGTGAAAGAAAAGGAACATTTCCTTATTAAAAAATACAACACACTTCTGTAGTTTGGACAAGGAAATTGTTCATTTCATACAGAAAATAAATACCACAGCAAACACAGAATACATTTATTTTTCTTTTATGCCAAATATGATTAGGAAATTACAGTTAAAGTCAGAATTATTAACCACCCTTTGAATTTGTTTTTCTTTTTCAAATATTTCCCAAGTTATGTTTAACAGAGCAAGGAAATGTTCACAGTATGTCTGATAAAGTCTTATTTGTTTTATTTCGGCTGGAGTTAAAGCAGTTTTTAATTTTTTAAACACCACTTTAAGGTCAAAATTATTATCCACTTTAAGCAATTTTTTTCAGATAGTCTACAGAACAAACCATCATTATACAATAACTTGCCTAATTACCCTAACCTGCCTAGTTAACCTAATTAACCTTAAGCCTTTAAGTGTCACTTTAAGCTGTATAGAAGTGTCTTGAAAAATATCTAGTAAAATATTATTTACTGTCATCATGGTGAAGATAAAATAAATTAGTTATTAGAAATGATTTATTAAAACTATTATGTTTAGAAATGTGTTGAGAAAATCTTCTCTCTGTTAAACAGAAATTGGGGAAAAAAATAAGCAGGGGCGCTAATAATTCAGGGGGCTAATAATTCTGACTTCAACTGTAAGTAAAGATCATGTTCTTAAGATATTTAGTAAGTTTCTTACTGTAAATATATAAAAACGTAATTTTTGATTAGTAATATGCATTGCTAAGAATTTAATTAGGAAATGCAATTAACTCAGTATAGATTTTTGTTTGAACCCTCAGATTTCATGCTGTAAAAAAATTATAAACAGGTTCCATATTTTATTATTAATGTTTTTTTCTGTTTATTTATGGTTAAGAATTGCATTATGGGACCTTGATCTCTGCTCCATCGCCTCTTGATTTGAAAAATTCAACTGTGCAGTTTAACGAAGTGACTTTTATTGACATTTTAGTATAGTTTGAAACAATTTATTGATTAAGAAATAATGTAGCAAGAATTAAGCAATGAATGTAAATTTAACAAATTTTAATCAGTTAATCAGCTATTTTTTTGTTGTTATACAAAGTTTAACAATATTTTGTGTCTGTTTGGCTCATGTAGATTCACTGTAAAAAATGATGTAAATAATTAGTCATGACAGCTTATGTTTTTAGTTCATTGCAACTTATTAAACTAAGTCAATCATGTTCTAACTTAATTCTATAAGTTATGCAAGTTATACAAGTTCCAGTCATGCACCACACACACGCACCTGTTCCAGATCATGATTGATTACACTCACACAGCTGGGAGCTGCTCAAAGACTGATTAGATCAGGGGTGTCCAAACTCGGTCCTGGAGGGCCAGTGTCCTGCAAAGTTTAGTTCCAACCCCATCAGACACACCTGGGCTAGCTAATCAAGCTCTTACTAGGCTTTCGAGAAACATTCATGCAGGTGTGTTGAGGCAAGTTGGAGCTAAACTCTGCAGGACACCGGCCCTCCAGGACAGAGTTTGGACACTCCTGGATTAGATGGACCTTAAATACAGCACGCACACACACACACACACCTACCTCAAGGCTGATTTATACTTCTGCGTCAAGCGTATGCGTATGCTACGGCGCAGCCTACGCTTGGACGCATAGCCTCTTGCCGTGGCCGTCGGCGACGTTGACACGCACCTCTCAAAAAATGTAACGCGTACGTGTAGCGCAAGCTCTGTGATTGGTCGGCTTGAAGTGTAAATGCACGCCTACGCACGAGGCTTGTGCTGTGGATCACGCCGATCACTTGATGCAGAAGTATAAACCAGGCTTCAGTGCTGAGTCCTATACTGACTACTGACCATACTGAACATTACGATGTGTTTTCTTACCTTGCCAGTTTTGACCCTCGCTTTGTTTTGTTTGTTTTACTGTCTATTCTTGTCTGCTGCCTACCTTCTGACCACTTGCCTGTGTATTTGACTACGACTCTGGATTTCCTGTGTACATCTGTTTTGCCTGACCATTCTGTTTAATAATCCTGCATTTGAATCCGCACTCCTTTGTCAGTGTCTCCTTCACATTACAATAATATAAGTTCAATGGACTCATGCAGGATTTGATTCAGCTTAAAAAATTAAGGCAACCAGGATTTTTTTACAGTGTTGAGATAGCTACAAGTTGTGAAATATATAAAAATAAATTAGGCAGTAAGATTAGTATTTTATTAGTAGACTTAATTTTGCCAAGAAAGACAAGACACATGAATATATCACTGCATAAAAATGGTGTAAATCCTCTTGTAATAATCCAAAACATGACATTAGTTGTACACTATCTCTAAAACCTGACTGGTTATTCCTTGTTTTGTCAATGTTGCTTCATGAGAAGTAAAAGCTTTCACTTTTAAACATATTTTCAAATTTATTGGTTAACAAAAAACAACTCTTACTGATTAAATATCGACTGCTGTAGTAGATTCTGCCTTAACTCTCCCTCGCTCCAACACTGAAAAATACAAACTGGTTCAAATAAATATAACAGTAAAGATTTACAACTTACTTACCAAAAGAAGCTTCTTTCTTGATTTTCAGATCACAATAAGTGCATTGAATCCAAGATGTGCCCAATGCAATCTCATGGCAATTTGTTGCTTTTTGGTTTTAGTGGCTAATTCGTGTTTATTTTCATTTGTACATTTAAGTATTTGTTCTTGCAAATCATATTAAAAGGCAACATAGGCTCATTCTGAAAACGTAGCCCTATATACATTTCTAGAGATCACGAATTATGTAACATATGGCTGCATTTCGTCTTTAAAACGAATGCTACGGCGCGGTATGATGCCGTTACTCTTCACGCTTACCAGCTAACCGCTTACCTCTGTGTGGACGGCTTTCCCGCTGTTACCAGTTTGTCCAGTAGCTCGCCAGGTCAATCGGCGTTTTTGAAAACACAATTGGTTGGGTTTAGGAAAGGAGGAGGGTCGGTCAGTCGACAGCGGCCTCTGGTGGATTCACTTGGCACTTGCGAAAGAAATCTGAGATCTCAAAAAGCATATACAGCGGCCTTTGGTGAATTCACAAAAACAAATACTGCAAAAAAACATAGCTCCAGGGACATATTTGGCGCTCTCCAGATATGTTTATATGGGTATGTTTTCAGAATGAGGTTGCTAAAAGGACGCTTCCTATTAAAAATCTTTGTTTAAATTGTTTAAATTTGTACAAATTATTCACTTTTATTCACTGAAAATATGTAATTATTCAGGCAATTGATAACTGTATTAAACCCAGTGATTAAAAACAGTCTCACAAAGTATTTAATCACAAATGTCAACATTATTAATATGTATTTTAAATACATTTAATCAAAATGCAGCTCATATCTGCCAATCATTTTGCAAGTTTGCATTCAAATTTACTGCAGTCCAATCAGAAGGCAAAGAAATTAAAGGTTCACAATTAAACAGTTGAAAGTGAAAGTTAATTTATTCACCCTTTGCTTCTTCCAAACTACTTTGAGTTTTTTTTTCACTGTTGAGTGCAACAACATGATAAATTGAGTAGGGATGTAACAATTCACCGTGAGCCGGTTAAAAGTCGATTCAAATATGTGACGATTCAAATCGGTAGGAATGTTTTTTTTTAACAGAGAGGGTGCTGTGTATACAGGCAAATTCACTTTACATCAGCGGCAAGCAAGAGGTGGGGTGACAGCGGTGAAGTGCGCCAGACAAAACACAAACTGTGCAAATACTGCAAAAAGATGCTTACCTACGCTAATAGAACCACGATTATGAAGCACATAAATCGTCAGCACAGTGAAAAACTACTGTCACAGGCGTCTATATGCAAAAAAATATTACAGTAATAAGCCATACCACCCTTTTTTTATGCCAGTGGTTAGTCCCCTGGATCTGAGGACCTGTTGACCACCTCTGTACACATTGCTCTATGGTTTAGGAAAGGCTTTTCTCTCCACACCAGCCATCTCAGTCCCCAATTAAAGAGGTTTTTTTCAGCAGGGGACATTATAAACGTGTAAAAGACCTTAGCTTATGCCAGAAAACACAGATATGCTGATATTTCTTTTTTTAAAAATGTAAAATCCCAGCACAGTCACAGTTTTAGTTTGTTTATATTAATGAGTCTTCAGTTTCTTCCTCTTTTTTTGGAATTTGTTTTTAAAATATCAATTTAGTTATGGCAGAAAATATATTACTTTGCATAAAATGTGCAGATTTAAGAAAAAAAAAATGAAAGGGCTCTTCTTCACCTTAAATTTGTTTTCAATCATTTTGTTAAACAATCGTGACTAAACCGTGAGATTAGTATCGGGAATTGTATCAAATCGTGAGTCAAATGAATCGTTCAATCCTTAATATTGAGGAATGTTGGAAATCTGTTACCACTGACATCCATACTAGTGTTTTCCCTAATATGAAAGTCAGTGGTTACAGGTTATCAGCTTTCTCCAAAATATCATGCTTCTTCAAAATGTCCCCCCAACCGCCTTAATCTGTTACAATCAATATATGTGAAAGGATCAGAGTTTTTAATTTGAATAATTTACAGTTAAAAGTGTTGGCAGTTCATTTTCGACCTTTTTACAGTATACTTCTACCCACTTTTCAGTTTTTTAAATCACATGTCTTTTACACATGCATGGCTTGCAGCAGTCTTGTGCCACTGCTCCATATTAACTGCTTGTTATCACTGAGGAGGCCGTGTAGATGTAATAAAAAAACTCTGTCAAGGGAAAGGACAGGAAGAGATAATTACAACACGCTCTACTTTCCCCTGTCCATTGTGAGTTGTGTACTGTAATTAAAACATGAGTTCTAGAGGAACTCTTTCACTGCCAGACAAAGACCAGGCTGTGGGAAGACTGGGATGTCAGCTAAATAACCCGCTGGTAAAATTCCTCTTTGACCAGGGCATATTAAAACTAAACAGTGTCAGGGTTTAGCTGATGGTTTAGTTAGCCCCTGCTGGTAAATGTCGGAACTACAAGGACTGGCGAGAAAAACGAAACGTGTATTCTGACTCAATATTTATTGTTGTTTAAACATGTAATTATAGTATTTATATATAATATGTTGTGTACAGTAGGTTACAGCAGTGCTATAATTATAAGAGATAACAGAGTGCTGTTCAAAAAAACATATCCGCTTCCACCAAATCCACTCCGGAAAAGCTATACTAGATAATCTAAAACGAGATGACATGTTCCATGACCCTACAGAGGATACAGGGATTTCGGAAAACTGGATGGATGGGTAATCTGATAAATTTTTAAATGGCCACAAACAGCTATTTGGACTTGATTTTATCTGTTTGGGAGAGTGGGGATGGTTGCAACTCTTTTATTTCCTTCAGATTCTCAGAGAGACGTTTTTTTATTTATTAATATATTGAACCCACGTTTATCAGATACCCAGCCACATTGCTATAACGTGTACATACATTTACCGGCCACTTCATTAGGTACACCTGTCCAACTGCTTGTTAACGCAAATTTCAAATCAGCCCATCACATGGCAGCAACTCAATGCATTTAGGCATGCAGACATGGTCAAGACAATCTGCTGCAGTTCAAACCGAGCATCAGAATGGGGAGGAAAGGCGATTTAAGTGACTTTGAACGTGGCATAGTTGTTGGTGCCAGACGGGCTGATCTGAGTATTTCAGAAACTGCTGATTTACTGGGATTTTTGCGCACAACCATCTCTAGGGTTTACAGAGTCCAGTGAGCGGGAGTTCTGTGGGCGCAAATGCCTTGTTGATGCCAGAGGTCAGAGGAGAATGGCCAGACTGGTTCGAGCTGATAAAAAGGCAACAGTAACTTAAATAACCACTCGTTACAACCGAGGTATGGAGAAGAGCATCTCTGAATGCACAACACATCCAACCTTGAGATGGATGGGCTACAGCAGCAGAAGACCACACCGAGTGCCACTCCTGTCAGCTAAGAACAGAAAACTGAGGCTACAATTCACACAGGCTCACTAAAATTGGACAATAGAAGATTGAAAAAACATTGCCTGGTGTGATGAGTCTCGATTTCTACTGTGACATTCGGATGGTAAGGTCAGAACTTGGAGTCAACAATATGTAAGCATGAATCCATCCTGCCATGTATCAATAGTTTAGGCTGCTGGTGGTGGTGTAATGGTGTGGGGGATATTTTCTTGCCACACTTTGGGCTAACAATTGGTACCAATTGAGCATTGTGTCAACGCCACAGCCTACCTGAGTATTGTTGCTGACCATATTAATCCCTTTATGTGTAATCTTCTGATGGCTGCTTCCAGCAGGATGACGCACCATGTCATAAAGCGTGAATCATCTCAGACTGAATTCTTAAACATGACAATGAGTTCACTGTACTCAAATGGGCCTCCACAGTCACCAGAGCTCAATCCAATAGAGCACCTTTGGGATGTGGTGGAACGGGAGATTCGCATCAATCAGAAATCTGCAGCAACTGCATGATGCTATAATATCAATATGGACCAAAATGATGAGAAATATTTCCAGTACCTTGTGGAATCTATGCCATGAAGGATTAAGTCTGAAGGCAAAAGGGGGTCCAACCCGGTACTACTAGTAAGGTGTACCTAATTAAGTAGCTGGTGAGTGTATGATAATATAGGTAACAATTTATTTGGGCACAATTTAAGCTATTAACACAACATTACTATTAGCTCAATAAACTCCTAATTAGCTGATTACTAATAGTTAGCTAGGTTTAGGTTTGGTTTGGATTTGGGATGTAGAATATGACCATACTTTATAACTACTAATAAACAGTTAATATCTTAAGAATGGACAGATTATAAGCTAGTAATTAGTAGCATGAATTGTCACTTAAACAAAAGTGTTACATGTAGAATTGAAACATTCCTGAATGGTGGAATAAGTCATGTTGCAGCTGCCACACGTCTCTATTCTCCCCTATATATTGTACTGTTTTTCATATTGTTTTATTTCTAAATATAACATAAGTGAGAAACACTTTTCAGATGTACAGTAATTGTTCTTTTGTTATCATTCATTTTTTAGTATTCTGTTACTCCCCATCCTTGGTCATTTATCTCCATTGTATGCTACTGTACCAGACTTTATTTCTTTTTTTGTATTGAATTTTTTGATGCTCTTTTTCTTTTTCTGTTATTTTTTAAATGGCACATTTCAGATTTTTCTCTGGTTGCCTGAACCGGCAAAGTACTGCAAGTGAAATGAACTGCAATGCCAACAGAGCTTTCTACAGGTGTTATAAACCTCCTTATTTAAAACATCAAGCAAGAGGGCACGGATTCAGTCCACTGACATTTACATTACATTTATCTGCATGCATTTGCCGGATGCTTTTATCCAAAGTGACTTACAGCACATCTACGCTATATGTTTTATCGGGATGTGACCTTAGCACCGCTAATGCCATGCTCTACCAGTTGAACTGTTCAAGAGCACAAGGGAAAATGTTGTATTGTACAACAGATGATCTGATACAATTGAGCAGGTACAGAAACACAAATGCACCACAAAGATTCGCAGAGGAAGCGCAACACGCGAGGAGTGCATTTGAGTAAATCCATTTTTAATGAGCATTTGTGCTATTTGAAGGCTACAGTCTCACTGTTTGAAAGATTGATTAAGCTGTGGGAATACTTGACTGAATCACATGTCTCTGACACACGCTGTCTGGAAAAAATGCACTGAGTTTTTGGTGTACTGCACAGCTTGCTTATTTGCAATTAATTAAACATATCTGAGTTTTTACTCACCCTCAAGAGATAACAAACCTTTATGAGTTTCTTTGTTGAGCACAAATATATATTTTGAAGAATGCTGAAAACATGTAACTATTGACTGCCATTGTGGAATAAACAAATACTATGGAAGTCAGTGGCTACATGCAGAGTTTAATTCGTAAATGAATAATTCCCGGAACAAAACCAGGAAATAAAAGTTACTGTGGCTGACGTCCACCACACAATTTCAGTTTTCCCGGAAATTGATGTCATAAAACAGCTATAGCGCAAATAACAGCATCACATTTCTGAATGGTCTTTAATTATTTTGTGCCATATAACGTTATGGGTCAGTCATAAATAATAGAAACGTAGCTACAAACATAAATCGTGTGAACAATCACTATTCAGGGGTGCGTTTCCCAAAACCATCGTTAGCCAACTAAGGTCGCAAGTTCCGTCGTTACAAACATAGTTCTTTGATTTGCTGTTTCCCAAATGCATCGCTCCAACGAACATTCGCAAACTTAAGCCCTTGAAACGACACCTCTGGAGCTGTAGTTAAAAGCATAGTTCCTGGCTGTGTTCTATTCCCACTTATCCCCCCCTATGCCCTATTCATTTAGAACATTCTAACATTCAAAGTTGGAATTATTAATAATAAAATAGCATTAAGGTCATCTCTCTTATGTGTAATTTGCTTTCAAAGTATTTTTACAGTTCATTTTTAGCAAACTTCATGTTTACAATTGTGCTCCCTTCGCGGTGCACTTTGAAAACATTGATATCATTTTGAACACAGCCTCATGGCGAAAACTATAGGTATATTTAAAAGCGGAAATTATGTTACGTCTCCAAAGCTTGTGAAAATAAAAAAACATAGCATACGTTAATTCTTTTAATTTATAGTGGGTTATTTATTAAGTATCTCTACTGTATATGACATGGGCCTGTTGGTTAGAACTTTCTGCTGTGGTTTGCATGTGTCAAATTGTAATTTTTTAAAAATAAATAAACAATATCCTAAATAATAATAATAATCATCATCATCATCATTAATATTATCATTAAAGTAAATATATTTATAATAAATCGCCTCATTATTTATTTATTAATATGATTTATATATGATATTAGAATAGTGTTAGCTTTTGTAAGTGATTTTATGTTTTAGAATAGAATATGTAATGTTCAACTTCTCAATAATATTAGTAAAGCAAACATTGGCCCTATATGTGCCATTTACATTTATTTTATTTAATATGGAAAGCAAGAGGATGTTTTTACCAAAACTAATATTGGATTTTATTTTAATTGTGAAAGTGAAAATCTAAAATCTACTGTCTAATCTACAAGAAGAGCCCACAGTCATGTTCTGTGGCTGACTTGAGATCGCTTTGCTTCTGTCTCCCGCAATCCTGATCCATTCGGGCCGTTTTTCTCAAGATGTCTTTTGATCAGGCTCATTATCAGATTTACTCGTGGTTTTAAAAAATTTAAATATGCGTGATTGCCTCTTTGTCATTTTGAAAATAGAAATATTATTTAGGCAGGCCTCTATGCCATTATTTATTTTTGCTGCTCACTGCGTGCGAAACAATCAACAACCAATGAGAGTGTTTGTAAACTTAAGAAAGCCGATTGGCTGAAAATATTGTTGAGGGCCAATAGTTAAACGTGACTTTAACTTGCGCATGGTGACTACTGTCGTGTGTGTACGTGCAGACATAATCCACACAGCCTTCGCTTGCACTCATTCACACACTCTCTCTCACACACACACACAAACACGCAGGTATTTACCACTCACAAGTTAATGCCGGATCCATTAAAATAAATACCGAACACAAAACACGAATATCTGACATTTTCCGGAAGAGGATCCAGCAAGATACGGCTCAAATTAAGCACTGGCTACAGTTTTCCAACATTTTGCAAAATATCTTGTTTGTAAGATATTTTTACAGAAGATAGAAACTCAAACTAGTGAAACAATTCAAAAGGAGAATAAATGGTGACAGAAATGTAATTTTTGAGTGATCTCTTTGAAAACACTTTACTTTAAGTGGGTGTTCATAAGACTGTCATGAAATTTTTATAATTCTGACATGATATGTCACGAATATGAATGATATTTTATGGATGCTTACGACAACTGTCATTAAGTGTCATCCGCTCAGTTATGCCATTTTAAATGCAAAGGTGAAATTGTTTGAGATGCTTTTGCTATGAAAATTTGACATTTACAAATACTCAACCTGTCTTTGTCCTTATGACAACTTGACATTATTAGGACAACATACATTGTCATAAATCTGTCATAAACATGACTGTCATGATGCCATTAGAATTGTATCATGAATTTTACAGGCAGTGCAGAATTATTATGTATACGTATAGGCTCGAAAGCCTACTACCAATTAAGCATATTAGGTGATGTGCATCTCTGTAATGAGAAGGGGTGTGGTCTAATGACATCAACACCCTATATCAGGTGTGCATAATTATTAGGCAACTTCCTTTCCTTTGGCAAAATGGGCCAAAAGAAGGACTTGACAGGCTCCGAAAAGTCAAAAATAGTGAGATATCTTGCAGAGGGATGCAGCACTCTTAAAATTGCCAAGCTTCTGAAGCGTGATCATCGAACAATCAAGCGTTTCATTCAAAATAGTCAACAGGGTCGCAAGAAGCATGTGGAAAAACCAAGGTGCAAAATAACTGCCCATGAACTGAGAAAAGTCAAGCGTACAGCTGCCAAGATGCCACTTGCCACCAGTTTTGCCATATTTCAGAGCTGCAACATTACTGGAGTGCCCAAAATCACAAGGTGTGTAACACTCAGAGACATGGCCAAGGCAAGAAAGACTGAAAAACGACCACCACTGAACAAGAAACACAAGCTGAAACGTCAAGACTGGGCCAAGAAATATATCAAGACTGATTTTTCTAAGGTTTTATGGACTGATGAAATGAGAGTGAGTCTTGATGGGCCCGTGGCTGGATTGGTAAAGGGCAGAGAGCTCCAGTCCGACTCAGATGCCAGCAAGGTGGAGGTGGAGTACTGGTTTGGGCTGGTATCATCAAAGATGAGCTTGTGGGGCCTTTTCGGGTTGAGGATGGAGTCAAGCTCAACTCCCAGTCCTACTGTCAGTTTCTGGAAGACACCTTCTTCAAGAAGTGGTACAGGAAGAAGTCTGCATCCTTCAAGAAAAACATGATTTTCATGCAGGACAATGCTCCATCACACGCGTCCAAGTACTCCACAGCCTGGCTGGCAAGAAAGGGTCTAAAAGAAGAAAAACTAATGACATGGCCTCCTTGTTCACCTGACTGAACCCCATAGAGAACCTGTGTTCCATCATCAAATGTGAGATTTACAAGGAGGGAAAACAGTACACCTCTCTGAAATGGGTATGTATTTGTCTTTTGTTAAGTTGCCTAATAATTATGCACTAGTAATAGTCACCTGCACACACAGATATCCTCCTAAAATAGCTAAAACTAAAAACAAACTAAAAACTACTTCCAAAAATATTCAACTTTGATATTAATGAGTTTTCTGGGTTCATTGAGAACATGGTTGTTGTTCAATAATAAAATTAATCCTCAAAAATACAACTTGCCTAATAATTCTGCACTCCCTGTACAAAAGTATCATTAATATTTTTATAACTACAGTGGTACAAATTAAATTTGTCAATTAAGGGGCACCTATTTTACCCCTTTTTCAAGATTTAAGATAAGTCTTTTGTGTCTCCAGAATCTGTATAGTTTCAGCTCAAAACACCCATTAGATTATGTAATATACCTTTCAGAATATTGGAATTTTCTGCTTCAAACACATTGTAGCTGTTTTTGTTGCTTGTGCCTTTAATGCTAGTTCTCCCCACCCACCATTCCCATGTGCCTGTCAGAGTGTGCCTCAATCTCCGCCTCAGCTGCGTCAGATAAACAGCACAGTGACAGATATGAAAGAAGCAGATCTCACGTAACGTTTGTGAGAAATACTACAGTAAGAACTATCCCAATGATTATTTGATGTATTTGTTGTGGAGTTAATTCAAGCCTTTCTGCGATGATGAATCACACACACTGTTTTAAAAAAAGTTTTAAACTTGTAAAACTCATTCTTGATTACATGATTGATGATCACAGAGAGCTGAACAGATCTTTTAATCCCGGTTGCTTTGCGCACGTCCTCTCTTGTTGATATGATTATACGCGTTATTATGGACACATGTTAATATGCGGCTGTAAATCAATTGGGTGGGCAGGAAAACCGAACTCCTATGTCATGTTGCGACCTCAAAATGGAAGGGATTTGGATCCTATTTTAACATCAGGAAATAAAAAAAAAAGACTAATTGTGTTTCTATCACACCAATATGACTGTGGACACACTATACCTACACACAGTTCTGTCCAAACAGCTTACATAAGATGATTTTCATCATAGATGCCCATTAAAATGCCATTAAATACTAATTATGCTATTATAACATTATTTGAAAGAGATGTTGTAATGACAAGAATATTCTTTCACTGAAAAAGTGATCAGAAAATTATTTATAACACAATTATAATGGTTTTGTGACCATCATGTTTATGACAGATTTATGACAAGTTATGGTGTCTTGGTAATTCTTATATATTTACTTCTTATGAACACCCCTTCAAGCAGAGTGTTACCACATATTCATTACTTTCAACATGGAAATGCCAATAAAAAGTAATCAAGTGAACACAAAGCAATATGTGGAACTTAATTAGCTTTATTAAACAGGCATAAACAAAATTTATGCTAGAAAAAACATCAACGTCCAGTAAATGCATACTTGTGTATTTGTAAGATTCAGTACAGCCAAAGAAGTAAAGCACAACTTCAAACAAATCAACAAATCTCCAGACAGAGTATTTGGCTTGCCTTGCTTGAAGCAACAAGAAGAAGAAGAAGAAAAAAAACTCTTCAGGATTCGAAAGCAGACAGATCACAAACAGGTTTCTATCATAAAGTGAATCGCTAATATCATGCTGTGAAACCGTTTCAAGTCAGAAACAGCCAATCAGATGCTAAAGGAAGAAGAGGAATGTGTGAGCGAGTCTGCCAGTCGGGTGGCAAACTCTGCATGTAGATGTACATTGATGCTTTCGTATCATACACTGAAGGGTTCTTTTTAAACAAAAGAGCTCTGGTTATTGCAGTGATGTGCTATCGGGCGGTGGTGACGGTGCTCCTCTTAGCTACTTCGGCTCTCGTTGTTTCTGAAACAGATGACACATGTGTTTTTTTGTTTTGAATACATCCCTGAAAGACTGGCATTTACAAATGGCTGTGTTGTGTTCCTGATTAAATCTCGACTTAAATGCATTTCTTAACAGCCTGATCAGAATTCAGTTAAATAGCTTTGGTTTGTGTCAAATGTTAGGAGCATTACCATACACAGGCAATCCAACGGAGAAGGGTGCTTACATGACATTAACGGGGTACCATCTGTATTATTGCTTAGCAACAAGCAATTAAGGCGGTATTGCTAGGATACCATTTTAACCATACTGAAGTCTGCTGGGGAAATGCAGATTCCAGGAGTGTGGAGAGTTTGTGAAAGCAATTGTGCCAAAGAATCTGGCTATTGTTTCTAAATATGGTGGATTAAAAGATCATTAAAGATTGATTAGGATCTGCTTTAATTTGCTAGGAGTGACACATTCAGATGTATGTTAAACCTGTAATGAGCAAATGACTGGGTGCTTAATTACATTAGCAGTATTTATTTGTTTTTGTTCTTTTGTGATGTAATGAGGGTATAAAGTGGTATCATGTATTCACTCTAGATTGATTCAATGATACTACATCATATTTTTGACTTGGATAAATACATTTAGCCTATTTTAGATTTACATTTTTAAGTTGGCATTTTTTGGGTTTACTTACTGGGATTGTACAAATGTTTTAGGGATGCTATCATCGAAAATAAAAACCAGATGACAGGCCATTGAGTTATTAAAAATGAACGCGTAACTAATTTGGTAATGTGCTTATAGCATAAAGCAGATTTAAGGAAGATTTAATCATTAATGTGTGATGTATCGTTTACATGTGCAATCAGACACTGCATCTAACCTGTAAATCAAAATTGATTTTCATTTAAATAAAATTTTGAATTTAATTTAAAAGTTAATTTCATTTATAAAGCTTATTTTAAAATAAGAATAATGTTTAAAAGCTTGAGTAAATAATAATAAAAAGGTTAATTAGACAATTCAGATTTAACTAACATAGGCTCATTCTGAAATCGTAGCCCTATATACATTACCGGAGATCGTGAATTATGTAGCCAGAGCTACGTATGGCTGTATTTCTTCTTTAAAACGCTACGGGACGGTATGACACCGTTCTTTTTTTCCGCTTACTAGCTGACTGCTTATCTCCGTATGAACGGCTTTCCCGCTGTTATCAGTTTGTTCGGTAGCTCACCATGTACGTCAGTGGACTTGAGATGCAGAGCGGAGTTGACCACAACAATCGAGTCTCGTAAAGAATGGTTCCAGAAAGTGGGTAAGACAAAAACAAAAAAAAATTAAATAAATAAGTAAATAACAGGGTGAGAATGTGGTAAAATCTAAAAATGTGGTAAAAATCAGGCGAGGGCTTTTCTTTTTCTGGATTGTTTTTTTAAAACACTGCGGTTGGGTTTAGGGAAGTGAGTGGGCGCTGGTCAATCGGTGCTTTTTAAAACACTATTGGTTGGGTTTAGGAAAGGAGAAGGATGGGGGGATCGGTCTGTTGGTCAGTCAGCAAATCAGTCAGTCGACAGCGGCTTATGGTGGATTCGCAAAAACAGAAACCGCAAAAACGATGGGACGTATTTTGCTCGCTCCAGAAATGTATATAGGGGTATGTAATCAGAATGAGCCTGGGTTGGACTTTTATCCCATAATTTCTTGTCATAAAGTTTATATTTCAGTTTTGAGTTTTAAACTTGCAGTTGTAAGTTTATATACAGTTGATGACAAAGTTATTAACCCAGATGTGAAACCTGTATTCTTTTTGTTTTTATATTTAAAATATTTTAAAATAATGTATGTATATGTAATAACTCTCTCCATTAAACAGCAATAGGGAAATATTTGAAAAATAATTAAAATTTCACAGCAGGACTAATAATTTTGTCTTCAACTGTATAACAATTTAAAATTGTTATAAAAAAATATAAAATCACAATTAGGAGAAATAAATTAATTATTGAGAATTAACATGTAAATGTCATTCACAGGCTCATTCTGAAAATGTACCTCTATACACATTTCTGGAGAGCGCCAAATATATCTCAGGAGGTACGTTTTTTGCAGTTGTGAATCCACCAGAGGTCACTGTGTAAGCTTTATGAGAACTCAAATTTCTCTAGCAAGTGCCATTCAAGCCTGCTGTTCTCGCATAAATCCACCAGAGGCAGCTGTCGATTGACTGACTGACTGACCATTCGACTGACCCACCCTACTCTTTCCCTAAACCCAAACAACAGTGTTATCAAAAGCAAAGATTGACCCGCCCACCCACTTCTATAAACCCAAATGACAGTTTTAAAAAGCAATCCAGAAAAAGAAAAGCCCTCGCCTGATTTTTACCACGTTTTCAGATTTTACCACATTCTCACCCTGTTATTTTGAGTAAATCCAAAATAAGTACCTACAAAATAAGAAAGTATCTTAGTACCCTGTTTTTGTCTTACCTGCTTTCTAGAACTGTTCTTCGCCAGACTCAAACCCTGTCATCATGGTCAACTCCTCTCTGCGTCTCAAGTCCACCAATGTACGCAGTGAGCCACTGGACAAACTGGTAACGGTGGGAAAGCCGTCCATACGGAGGTAAGCGGTCAGCTGGTAATCGCGAAAAGGAATGGCATCATACCGCCCCGTAGTGTTCATTTTAGAGATGAAATGCAGCAATACTTACTTCTGGCTACATAATTCTCAAACGCCCGAAATGTATATACGGCTACATTTTCAGAATGAGCCTATGTTGCGTAAATCTCAGAATTCTGACATAAATTGTGAGATATAAACTCTATATAAAACAATGTAAGTATTGCTAGTTTATATATCATCAGTTTATCCTAGCTTTTATTCTTTTTTTTTTGTTTTACCTTTGTAAGTAACTGAACTGTTTTTTAAAACTTTAGTTCTACGTAGAATTATTTATTTCATACAAAAACATGTATACTGCTGCTTTGTATTTTATGTTTAGGATTAATTAACAATAACAATCCTGTTCCACAGTCTTGTTTGTAGTATACCTAAAGTCACCCATGGCTAATGTATTTTGATGTACTGTCCATGCTGCTAACCTCTTCTCTAGGCTTGTCATCCTTCATTTTCTTCCTGGTCATGTGACCTCGGAAACCAGCTTGAATCTTAGCGGCAGCTTTGTTCGCAGCTGGGTCATCAAGGGGAATGTCCATGATGTCCTCGTCCTGTGGCTGACTGCATCCTTCCTGCAGTTCAGATCAAACCAATAAAACACAGGCAGCCATTTTAGCTGTGACTACATGGCAGAAGAACAGTAACAGATCCGTGTCAAGATGTACAGTACACTAAAGTGTCAACAAACTTTCGCACTCTATAAAATCCCACAAGGGCAATCTGTATCAAGAACATCAAGTGTAAAATGCGGCAGATTGCAGAGCAGAATTCACCAAAAGGAACCAAGTGATGTCCTGCGAGAATGGTTTGTGGTTCCTCTGTTAATTGGATAATAACAGAAAGACTAAAGCAGTTTGTAAATATTCAATGAGATTATATACAGTTGAAGTCAGAATTATTAACCCTCCTGAATTTTTGGCCCCCTGTATATTTTTTCCCCCAATTTCTGTTTAATGGAAAGAGGATTTTTTTTATCACATTTCTAAACATAATAGCTTTAACAGCTAATTTCTAATAACTGATTTGTTTTCGCCATGATGACAGTATAGAATATTTTACTAGATATTTTTCTAGATACTAGTATTCAGCTTAAAGTCACATTTAAAGGTTTAACTAGCTTACAAGCAGGGGCGCAACTACCCATTTACTGAGGGGTATGCGGGTTCAAGTTTTGCCCCCCCCCCCCCCCCATCCCCCATATTAAGCATGTTAAGTCACAAAGAATTCCATCTCATCCCACCCCAAATTTCTTCTCGATTCCATTTTCCTCACTAAATGATTATAGCACCTTGACATGCCTTGCTTTTGTATTTTTTGTACATTTGTCGAAACAAAATGATAGATAGGAGTCCTAAAGGGCAAAAGAACTTAAAAATGCAATCACTTCTCACATGCATACTGTGAGAGGTTTAAGGTCTGTCTTTGCATAAACAATTGATTGAAACTGCTATTACACCTCTCACAAAGTGAAATAAAAAAGACAGTAAAATGTTTAGTGTGAAAAAAAACAGAGACAAACTGCCTGAAATGTTCTGTTTTATCAAAATGTTATGGGCAAACGTTTTTGGAACTAAATTGAATTAGTTTTGAGCACAAAAAGTTACCAAAAGGCCTGATGTATCAGTACGATGCATAATAAATTTATAAAAACATCTATATGGTATAAAAATGGATCTTGATAGGATTAATAAACATCTCAGTTCCAAAAAATGTGAATATTCTGACTATTTGTTCATGTGTCAGTTTTAACAGGGTTAAGAATCATTTTAATCAAGTATATAAAATTTATATAGAGAAATTTTTAATCCAAATATTATTTTCTATTTTGTCTGAAATATATTCAGTAGCCCACAGTAGGATTTTTAGCCCATCATTGAGTCTATGTATTTACTTATGTAAATGTGTGTAAATTTATATTTACTCAGTTTTTAAATTCATTTCACTAATATTATTGTAATATAACAATAGTAATATTAAAATGTTCATATTATTTATTTACAATGCAGTTTGTAAAGTAATATTTTCTGCCTTTTAGTAGATATATTATATGAGTAACTTGCTTTGTTTACCAAATAAGCGGATCTAATTTGATTTGCATTGTAAACAATAAATAAAAAGTAAAAAGGTATTATTGTTTACTTCATATATACAGTATATATATATATGTTTTAGTTATGATAATCCTAAAATCGTTCCGCATAAATCCGTAGATTTTTTAAAAATTCTCAGCAGAAATAGCAAAAAAATATCTGCACATTCTGTCTGGCCCTAATATTTAGGTCT